>JBBDGP010002465.1:2500-445980 GCA_037952835.1 Lithobates septentrionalis | reverse complement strand
TTCCTCTCCCTTTCCTCCTCTTCTTCTCTTTTCACTGCCTTCCTCCTCTTCTCTTCCTCCTCTCTCTTACCTTTTCTCTCCCCTTCTCTCCCATCCATTTTTCCTCTCCTCTCCTCTCCCCTTCCCTCTCCCTTTTCTTCCCTCCCCTTCTCTTTCCTCTCTTCTCCCCTTTTCTCCTCTTCTCTTTCCTCTGCTCTCCCTTTTCTCCTCTTCTCTTTCACCTCTCTTTTCTCCTCTTCTCTTTCCTCATCTCTTCTCTTTTGCATCCTCTTTCCTCTTTTCTTTCCTCTCCTCTTCCCTCTCATCTCTCCTCTCGTCTTCCCTCTCCTCCTTTTCTCTCTTCTCTCCTCTCCTCTTTCTCTTCTCTTTGCTCTGTTCTCCCTTTTCTCCTCTTCTCTTTCCTCTTCTCTCTTCCCTTCTCTTTCCTCTTTTCTTTCCTCTTCTCTTCCCTCTCCTCCCTGCTCCTCTTTTCTTCCCACTCCTTCCCTCTCCTCTCCTCTTCTCTTCCCTTCTCCTCCCTTCTCCTCTTCCCTCTCCCCCCCTCTCCCTTTTCTCCTCTTCTCTTTCCTCTTCTCTCTTTCTCTCTTCCCTTCTCTTTCCTCTTCTCTTCTCTCTCCTCCACTCTCCTCTTCTTTCTCCTCCCCTCCACTCTCCTCTTCTTTCTCCTCCCCTCTCCTCTTCCCTCTGCTCCCCTCTCCTCTCCCCTCTCCTCTCCTCTTCTTCTCCTCCCCTCTCCTCTCCTCTTCCCTCCCCTTTCCTCTTCTTTCTCCTCCCCTCTCCTCCCCTTTTCCCTCTCCTTCCCTCTCCTCCCCTCTCCTCTTCCTTCTCCTACCCTCTCCTCTCCTTTTCCCTCTCCTCTTCTCTTCCCTCTCCTCTCCACTTCCCTCTCCTCTCCTCTTCCCTCTCCTCCCCTCTCCTCTCCTATTCCCTCTCCTCCCCTCTCCTCTACTCTTCCCTCTCCTCTCGTCTTCCCTCTCCTCCCCTCTCCTCTCCTCTTTCTTCTCCTACCCTCTCCTCTCCTCTTCCCTCTCCTCTTCCCTCTCCTCTCCTCTCCTCCCCTCTCCTCTTCTCTTCCCTTCTCCTCCCTTCTCCTCTTCCCTCTCCTCCCCTCTCCCTTTTCTCCTCTTCTCTTTCCTCTTCTCTTCTCTCTTCCCTTCTCTTTCCTCTTCTCTTCTCTCTCCTCCACTCTCCTCTTCTTTCTCCTCCCCTCCACTCTCCTCTTCTTTCTCCTCCCCTCTCCTCTCCCCTCTCCTCTCCTCTTCCTTCTCCTCCCCTCTCCTCTCCTCTTCCCTCTCCTTTCCTCTTCTTTCTCCTCCCCTCTCCTCCCCTTTTCCCTCTCCTCCCCTCTCCTCTCCTCTTCCCTCTCCTCCCCTCTCCTCTCCTCTTCCTTCTCCTACCCTCTCCTCTCCTTTTCCCTCTCCTCTCCTCTTCCCTCTCCTCTCCACTTCCCTCTCCTCTCCTCTTCCCTCTCCTCTCCTCTTCCCTCTCCTCCCCTCTCCTCTCCTCTTCCCTCTCCTCCCCTCTCCTCTACTCTTCCCTCTCCTCTCGTCTTCCCTCTCCTCCCCTCTCCTCTCCTCTTTCTTCTCCTACCCTCTCCTCTCCTCTTCCCTCTCCTCTTCCCTCTCCTCTCCTCCCCTCTGCTCTCCTCTTCCCTCTCCTCTCCTCTTCCTTCTCCTCTCATATTCCCTCTCCTCCCCTCTTCCTTCTCCTCCCCTCTCCTCTCCTCTTCCCTCTCCTCTTCCCTCTCCTCCCCTCTCCTCTACTCTCTCCTCCCTCTCCCTCTCCTCTCTTCTTTTCTCTTCTCTGGTCATGTAGAAGTTACCATTTGTCAACTTGTTTTTCAGAATCCTATATATTTTTTTACACTGAGCGCCATACATTGACTGGTCACACTTGGTTACTAAGATTGTTCTTTCCTGCCTGACTGGGAACAACACACTTCCCTTAGCCTGACGCCTTCCTGAGCTCTGCAAGGTCTGGCTAGCTGGGGCTGCTGTGGGATCTGTGAGTCATTCGAGGTTTTTGGTTTGTTTCTCAAAGCAAGCTTGTCTAGAAATAGTGATATTTTGCATTTGTTTCTAGAAATAATGTAGCAGTTATAAACTCCAAGCAAATGTTTTTCATAGCTAAATGTCCTTGTCTCTTGGAACTGTAAGATATACGACTTTCTGTCATCTGCCTGTGGGACGCCTGGTGCTGTTCTCCTTCATGTAGAACGCGGATATTTTCTGAGCGATCCTGACGAGATCAGATGTGTCAGGAGAATATTCGGAGCAGTCACAGACATCTGGCGGGATGCTGAAATGATGAGATGAACGTTTATTGTCTCTGTAGATGATCACGTAATGCACATAAGATGTACGTTTGTATCTGTCGCGACTCCGGTGTCTCAGGTCATATTTCTCAGGTGTAAGGAGACATGCCATTGTATTTGTTATGTACCAGATTGCGAAGTGTAATTCTGTACATTCCTTTCTCCCCTTGCGGTTATGTTGTAAAATAATAAAAACAGCTGCATTCGTGTTCTATGCGCAACTTCTGTTTAGTTATGGAAGTGAATATAAATTTATCCACTTACAAAACTCAGAGGTTGTGTTTAATGAATGCTTCTACTGTCCATTGCCTGCCCTGATCTTTGCTATGCTTACCAGATACTTAGATATCTGCTGCCTGCCCTGATTGTTGCTGATTTTAATAGACTTCTACTGCCTGCTGCCTACCTTGACCTTTGCTATGTTTAATGAATACTTCCACTGTCTGCTGCCTGGTCTGATTTTTGTTGATTTTAATAGATACTTCTACTGTCTGCTGCCTGCCTTGACCTTTGCTATGTTTAATGAATACTTGCACTGTCTGCTGCCTGTCCTGACTTTTGCTGTGTTTAGTGTATACTTTTACTGTCTGCTGCCTGCCCTTATTTTTGCTAAGTTTAATCGATACCTCTACTGTCTGCTGCCTGCCTTGACCTTTGCTATGTTTAATCAATACTTCCACTGTCTGCTGCTTGCCCTGATTTTTGTTGATTTTAATAGATAATTCTACTGTCTGCTGCCTGCCCTGACTTTTGCTACAGTATGTTTAATGTATACTTTTACTGTCTGCTGTTTGCCCTGATTTTTGCTGAGTTTAATAGATACTTCTACCATCTGCAGCCTGCCTTGACCTTTGCTATGTTCAATGAATACTTCCACTGTCTGCTGCCTGCCTTGACTTTTGCTATGTTTAAAGTATACTTTTACTGTCTTCTACCTGTCCTGCCTTTTTCTAGGTTTAACGGATACTTCTCCAGTCTGCTGTGCATTTTATTTGTGGGTATAAAGCAGGGGAGCACAACTAGTAGCTCAGGGAACAGTCTCCCATGTGTCCTCTTGGGTGGAGCTTGAGATCCAGTAGGGATGGTTTAGTGAGGTCATTTTTCCTAAATCACCATAAAAAAATACCAGCTGGGGAGGATTATATAAAAGAGCAACCTGAAATCCCTTTGCAAACCAACCAGCCCTAAAGTGACACTGTCATAAGGGAAGTATGAGGGCTGTTAGTGTTAGAAACACCTCCCAGCTCTGGGATTGTTAGGCAGCCACTCAACTCTTCCCAGCACTTCCTGGCTACTGCCCTGTACTTGCCCATCTTCCTTGTCAGCTGCAGAGTAATGAGTCTGGCCACATGTTCCCCCCAGCTCTTGGATTGTTCTATGGCAAAGGAGACACAGGAGGCACTGGAAGTGTATCAGCCTGTGCTTCTGTGCTTGTGATGATGCTTTCCTGCTGACTAAGCGCACCTATATCTTTGCTTGTGTGTTTATGTTACTGACCCTTGCTATATTATCACATCTCTTCACTGTCTGCTACCTGCCCTGACCTTAGCTACTTTCAACAGATACTTCTACTGTCAACTGCCTGCCCCGATCTTTGCTATGTTTAACAGATGCTTCTCTATCTGCTGCCTGTCCTAATCTTTCCTGAGTTTAGTAGATACTGCTCCTGTCCACTGTCTGCTTTGACCTTTGCTATATTTCATGGATACTTCTACTGTCTGCTGCCTGATCTGACTGTTGATATGTTTAACAGATACTTCTCTATCTGCTGCCTACCTTAATCTTTGCTAAGTTTAATATATACTTCTAGTGTCCACTGCCTGACTTGACCTTTGCTATGTTTAACAGATACTTCTACTGTCCGCTGCCTGCCCTGATCTTTGCTATGTTTAACACATACTTTTACTGTCCACTGCCTGCCCTGATCCTTGCTATGTTTAACAGATACTTTGCTATCTGATGCCTGCCTTAATCTTTGCTAAGTTTAATATATACTTCTAGTGTCCACTGCCTGCCTTGACCTTTGCTATGTTTAATGGATACTTCTACTGTCCCCTGCCTGCCCCAATCTTTGCTATGTTTAACAGATGCTTCTCTATCTGCTGCCTGTCTTAATCTTTGCCAAATTTAGTAGATACTGCTACTGTCCACTGTCTGCTTTGACCCTTGCTATATTTCATGGATACTTCTACTGTCTGCTGCCTGATCTGACTGTTGCTATGTTTAACAGATACTTCTCTATCTGCTACCTGCCTTATGCCGCGTACACACGATTGGAATTTCGGCCCGCAAAAGACCGATGACAATCTTTTACCAACGAGAAATCCGCTCGTGTGTACGCGGCATAAATCTTTGCTAAGTTTAATATATACTTCTAGTGTCCACTGCCTGCCTTGACCTTTGCTATGTTTAATGGATACTTCTACTGTCCGCTGCCTGCCCCAATCTTTGCTATGTGTAACAGATGCTTCTCTATCTGCTGTCTGTCTTAATCTTTCATCGGAAAATGCGACCGTGTGTATGCTCCATCGGTCTTTTGCTGGCGGATTTCCAGCCAGAAAAGATTGAGAGCATGCTGTCAATTTTTCGGTCGGGAAAAGTTCCTATCCGAAAATGCGATCGTCTGTGGCAATTCCGACGCGCAAAATCCCTACGCATGCTCGGAAACAATTAGACGCATGCTTGGAAGCATTGAACTTCATTTCCTTGGCTCGTCGTAGTGTTGTACATCACCGCGTTCTTGACGGTCATAATTTCAGCAAACTTTTGCATGACCGTGTGTATGCAAGGCAAACTTGAGCGGAATCCTGTCGGAAAAGCCATCATATCTTTTACCAACGAGAAATCCGCTCGTGTGTACGCGGCATAAATCTTTGCTAAGTTTAATATATACTTCTAGTGTCCACTGCCTGCCTTGACCTTTGCTATGTTTAACGGATACTTCTACTGTCCGCTGCCTGCCCCAATCTTTGCTATGTGTAACAGATGCTTCTCTATCTGCTGTCTGTCTTAATCTTTGCCAAGTTTAGTAGATACTGCTACTGTCCACTGTCTGCTTTGACCTTTGCTATATTTCATGGATACTTCTACTGTCTGCTGCCTGATCTGACTGTTGCTATGTTTAACAGATACTTCTCTATCTGCTGCCTGCCTTAATCTTTGCTAATTTTAATATATACATCTAGTGTCCACTGCCTGCCTTGACCTTTGCTATGTTTAACAGATACTTCTACTGTCCACTGCCTGCCTTGACCTCTGCTATGTTTAACAGATACTTCTACTGTCCACTGCCTGCCTTGACCTTTACTATGTTTAACAGATACTTCTACTGTCCGCTGCCTGCCCTGATCTATGCTATGTTTAACAGATACTTCTACTGTCCGCTGCCTGCCCTGATCTTTGCTATGTTTAACAGATATATCTACTGTCCGCTGCCTGCCCTGTTCTTTGCTATGTTTAACAGATACTTCTTTATCTGCTGCCTGCCTTAGTGCGAGTGCCGCCACCCCGAACCACAAGTGTAAATGACGCCTGAGTGCTCAGGGTCCCATTCAAAATAAATATCAACACATGTTCCATGCATTGCTACAAAGCATAAATAGGACCCCCTGTTCCTGTCTGATGATTGATTGAAAGCAACAGTTGAGTCACGTGGCCTGTCCTGTTATCTCAACAACTACTCAGCTAATTGGACCTGCCTGACAAATAGTAGCTGAAGGCAGAAAATTTGTTCATGAAATACCCTTTTGAACAGCAAGCTTGTAAAAAGTGAAAATATTCAAAATAACATAAAACAACTACTACCAAGCAAAAGGCAGCGCAAGCTGCATCGTCACTGACAACGTACAAACCCTCTTCCTTTGATTTATCGCTCCTGACCTCGTCACCTGTCAGGGAAAATTGCCGAATGATGTCACCAGTCTGCTGTCATCTGAACAGAAAAATGAAAACGTGAATCTAGAAATTCAGCCTCTTTGTAACGACATTGCCGCGCGCGGTGGCGGCGGCATACATACCCTGGAGCGAAGAAAACTCACATCAAATTAAAATTATCGCAAACCACCGCTTTTTTTTTTCCCTCTTTTATTGTTAAATGAGATAAATCTACTCTCACCGCGTCTTCTCCTTAGGAGGACAGATAAACATTCCATTACCAGTTATTACTCTTCAATTACCGGCCCATCTGTTTTATTTATACGGCTGGTCCCTATTCTGATACTTGTAAACACGAAATTGCTTTTTATGGAAATGGCGGCGAGCGTCCGCGGCGTTCCCACATAGACAGCCTGTCCCTTTTCCACATTGTGATGCCTACTCTGTAATAATGGCTCTGTGCGAGGAATGCGGACCGTCTGTCTGTCGGTGCGCTTGTTGCTATAGTAACTTTCTGTTATAATGTTGCTACATGTTCGATACTTTGTATATATTTTTTTTTTAAATTTTTTTATCACGGTCTGAGTTTAAAGCCAACTGTCGATAAAGCCAGACGCTGATCTTATTCGTGCTGCCCAAAAAAGCCCCTGCGCCGTACGTTCTAGATGGAGATTAAAAAGCAGAACCGGGTAATTGTTTGATTTATTGTTCTACGCGGCAAAAACAATGCATTAAGAGAATCGCTTCCAAAAAAAAAAAACTAACGTAAGGATGTGAATATTTATTATTAAATGTTGAGAAATGTTGTGAATGTTGCATATCTGCCCCTCATTAAAATTTAGCTCTACTAAAATTGTACGAGCCTTCCCTGCCGGCAGAACCCAATGATAAATGGTGGCTATAGCTGCCAGCAGTCACTGTACACTATATCACCAAAAGTATTGGGACACCTGCCTTTACACGCACATGAACTTTAATGGCATCCCAAACTTAGTCTTTAGGGTTCAATATTGAGTTGGCTCACCCTTTGCAGCTATAACAGCTTCAACTCTTATGGGAAGGCAATCCACAAGGTTTAGGAGTGTGTCTATGGGAAGGCTTGGCTCGCAGTCTCCGCTCTAATTCATCCTAAAGGTTTTCTATCAGGTTGAGGTTAGGACTCTCTGCAGGCCAGTCAAGTTCCTCCACCCCAAACTCGCTTCTCCATGTCTTTATGGACCTTGCTTTGTGCACTGGTGAGCAGTCATGTTGGAACAGGAAGGGGCCATCCCCAAACTGTTCCCACAAAGTTGAAATTGTCTAAAATGTCTTGGTATGTTGACGCCTTAAGAGTTCCCTTCACTGGAACTAGGGGGCCAAACCCCACTCCTTGAAAACAACCCCCACACCATAATCCCCCCTCCACCAAATGATTTGGACCAGTGCACAAAGCATGCTCTCACTCCAGAGATGTTCAGTCAGCTTCAAGTCTGGGCTCTGACTGGGCCACTCAAGGACATTCACAGAGTTGTCCCCTAGCCACTCCTTTGTTATCTTGGCTGTGTGCTCCCCAGTCTGAGGTACAGAGCGCTCTAGGGCAGGTTTTCATCAAGGATGTCTCTGTACATTGCTGCATTCATCTTGCCTTCAATCTTGATTAGTCTCCAAGTTCCTGCTGCTGAAAAACATCCTCACAGCATGACGTTGCCACCACCATGCTTCACTGCAGGGATGGTATTGGCCAGGTGATGAGCGGTACCTGGTTTCTTCCTGACATGGCGCTTGCCATTCAGGCCAAAAAGTTCAATCATTGTTTCATCAGACCAGAGAATTTTGTTTCTCATGGTCTGAGAGTCCTTCAGGTGCCTTTTGGCAAACTCCAGGTGGGTTGTCATGTGCCTTTTTACTGAGGAGTGGCTTCCGTCTGGTCACTCTACCATACAGATGTGATTAGTGGAGTGCTGCAGAGATGGTTTTCTTCTGGAAGATTCTCCACTCTCCACAGAGAAACGCTGGAGATCTGTAAGAGTGACCATCAGGTTCTTGATCACCTCCCTGACTGAGGCCCTTCTCCCCTTAAATACCATCTTAGAATCCAAAGGACCATACAGTCAATAGCAACCAACATTCAATAGAAGTAAGGACTTTTGTTCATAATTAAGGACCAGGGTGAGCATGACTTTACGATAGCATTCTGTTTTTTTAAACAAAATTATATATAAGATTGTATATGTTATCATATGATGATTTCTTATGTATATATGTTTGTATACAGCTTATATAAATGTAAAAGGAATTGGGCAACACTCCACCAGAAGAAACCGTTTTTGGGGAAACAGTGTAGCCTATATGGAAGAAACAACCTATTGTAACGTTTTGCTGTATATGGACAATGTAATTTTAATATGTTTTAAATGTGTGTAAAATAAAACTTATATTTTTTAACCACTTCCGGACCACCCACCGCACATTTACTGCGGCAGGGCGGCCCAGCTGCGCAAAAAAAAAAAAAACTGTATGTTGTCTCTTCTTCCAGGTCCACAGCAGGAGCCAATCAGCGGGTCCAACAGACGCGATGTCCACCGGGACCCGCCGATCGTTGACAGGAGAGGCAGAACGGAGGTCTACCCTACCTATGTAAATAAGGCAGACCGTCGTTCTGTAAGAGAGGAAAATGGAGATCTTGTGTTTCTGCTAAGCAGAAACATGGATCTGTTTTCCTCCAGTTAAGCCATCCCCCACACAGTTAGAAAGCACTCCCTAGGAGCACACTTAACCCTTTGATCGCCCCTGATGTTAACCCCTCCCCTGCCTTTGTCATTAGGACAGTGAGAGTGCATTTTTTTTTATCACTGTATTAGTGTCACTGGTCCCCAAAAAGTGTCACTTAGTGTCCGATATGTCGGCCACAATGTCGCAGTCCCGCTAAAAATCGCTGATCGCCGCCTTTACTAGTAAAAAATGAAAAATAAAAGATAGGAGGGAGACAGTGCTTCCTCTAAGAAAATGGGATTTTTAATGGAGACATCAACGTCTGTTACCAAGGTAAACACACAGATAGTGAGATTTAATTTAAGAAAATATTAAATTTTATTATACTTTTTTCTCATAGTAAAAATAGTAAAAATGAAAAATAAAAATGCCATAAAAATATCCCATAGTTTGTAGACGCGGTAACTTTTGAGCAAAACCAGTCAATATATACGCTTATACGCGGCATTTTTTTTTGTTTGTAGCGCAAAAAATAAAAACCGCATAGGTGATCAAATACCACCAAAAGAAAGCTCTACTTGTCGGGAAAAAAGAACATAAATTTTGTTTGGGAACAGCGATGCATGACTGCGCAATTGTTAGTTAAAGAAACGCAGTGCCATATCGCAAAAAATGGCCTGGTCATGAAGGGGTTGAAACCTTCCGGGGCTGAAGTGGTTAAAGAAAGAAAAAAAGAAAACAAAAATCTTGTTTTTTGACACCATAAAAATCCCCAAATGTTCTGATTGGAATTAAATATTATATTTATGGGATGTGGAATAGAGAAAGGTATTAGATCAAAAGAACAACCTCATTATTCAGCAACCCTCAATAATCAGTTTTTCATTGTTATTTTTTCCTCCATTGGTTCTATTCATTGGTTGCATTGATTTTCATGTTGTCGGTGGAAATCTGGCAACCAATTATTTCCCCCCAGTGGCCATTCTACCAATGGGACAGGTTTCCCTCACTAAATTTCTCTTACCAGGTGCTGTTAAATTGAGCGTTGTGTCCTCGGTGATCGCGCCGAGGGTCATTATTTGTTTTCCTGTCTACTGTCTTCTATACTCTGTCTTTTCCTGGCAAGTGGAAATGAGCAAACCAGCCAAATTCTCTTTAACCCAAAATCAGCTAATTAAAAATACAAAAACTTGCTGAACACAAATCGTATCAAAATCAACAAAATACCATTTTTATTGTTTGCCTCGTGCACTTTGCAAGTTTTTTAGATAACAGGAGTGAAAATCGCAAAAAATTTTGTAATTTTTTTAATGAAACATCAAATAACAGTAAAATACAATACAACAATGAAACCCCCCAAAAACCTGCACTGTACTCTCTTTCCTTTGGAAATATTTTCACACCAAAACATCAGTAACAACAAACTCCACCTAAAACAGGTAGTAATTGATTACATCCAACTAGACTCATTCCATAATGTTGAGGATGTTTTGTAGCTTCTCCAAGTCACTTCTTCATTACAATTCTTCCAACTGGACTTGTTCCATAATGTTAAAGACGTTTTGTAGCTTCTCCAAGTCCCTTCCTCAGTTCAGTTCCTCTACGTGGACTCATTCCATTATGTTGAAGATGTTTTGTAGCTTCTTCAAGTCACTTCTTCAGCGCAGTTCTTGCAGCTGGACTCATTCCATAATGTTGAAGACGTTCTGTAACTTCTTCAAGTCACTTCTTCACTTCAATTCTTCCAACTTGACTTGTTCCATAAAGATGAAGGCATTTTTGTAGCTATTTCCAGTCACTTCTTTAGTTCAGTTCTTGCAGCTGAACTCATTCCATAATGTTGAAGATGTTTTGTAGCTTCTGCAAGTCATTTCTTCAGTTCAGTTCATCCAGCTGGACTCGTTTCATAATTTTGAAGAAGTTTTGTAGCTTCTTCAAGTCACTTCTCCACTGCAATTCTTTCAACTGGACGTGTTCCCTAATGTTGAAGACGTTATGTAGCTTCTTCAAGTCACTTCTTCACTTCAATTCTTCCAACTGGACTTATTCCATAATGTTGAAAACATTTTGTTGCTTCTCCAAGTCACTTCTTCAGTTCAGTTCATCCAACTGGTCTCATTCCGTAAAGTTAAAGACGTTCTGTAACTTCTTCAAGTCACTTCTTCACTTCAATTCTTCCAACTTGACTTGTTCCAGAAAGATGAAAGCATTTTGTAGCTTCTCCAAGTCACTTCTTCAGTTCAGTCTATCCAGCTGGACTCGTTCCATAATGTTGAAGATGTTTTGTAGCTTCTCCAAGTCACTTCTTCACTTCAATTCTTCCAACTGGACTCGTTTCATAATGTTGAAGATGTTTTGTAGCTTCTCCAAGTCACTTCTTCACTTCAATTCTTCCAACTGGACTCGTTTCATAATGTTGAAGATGTTTTGTAGCTTCTTCAAGTCACTTTTTCAATGCAATTCTTCCAACTTTACTACTTCCATAATGTTGAACATGTTATGTAGCTATCACTTCTTCACTTCAATTCTTCCAACTGGACTTGTTCCAAAATGTTGAAGACGTTTTGTAGATTCTCCAAGTCACTTTGGTTCAGTTCATCCTACTGGACTCGTTCCATAATGTTGAAGATGTTATGTAGCTTATTCAAGTCACCTCTTCACTTCAGTGCTTACAATTGGACTTATTTCCATAATGTTTAAGATGTCTTGTAGCTTCTCCAAGTCACTTCTTCAATTCAGTTCCTGCATCTGGAATGGTTCCATAATGTTGAAGATGTTTTGTAGCTTCTCCAAGTCACTTCTTCACTTCAGAAGAAGTGGCTTGGAGAAGCTACAAAACATTTTTTTTAAATTACAGAACAAGTGCAATTGAATGTGAGTAGCTACTACTAGATATACCATGGCCTGGATACATGAGAACCTTCACAGACATATCCACCTAAATCAAAACAATAAAACACTCAGTGGAGGGTTTTACATGCCATTTGGAAGACAACAACTTACCTTACAGCCCTCCATAGAGCCAAAAGTTTCCATCTAAAATGCACCCTCCATTCAATAGAAATTTCAAATTCGAACTCAGGAGATTCTGGTTGAATTTAAGTTCAACCCTGATTTAAATATCAACACTACTGGAAGGATTTCTTTGTTATTTAATAAAATGCATAGGCACCTTTGGTTGTAATACTTACCTTCTCTCCACTAATTTCATTCTGTCACATGATGACTTTAGTCTTCTGTGTGTATTATCATCTAATGTCAATCAACCTAGAAGACTAAGAACAAACTGTGAACAAAGGGATTCATGGACAGAAAGAAGGTCACCACAGCCCCCTGCAGCCATTATGTTTAACTCAGCAAAGCACAAGGCACGGAAGTGCCTTACCATGCATTCTGGTGCGAAGCAATGAAAGTGCATTCGAGTTACATTGGTTTAGTGCACTGGGGTGCAATTTAAAGAAAATAGCACCATAGCACACTAGACTCCAGTGTATTGAAAAACCCTGCATTAAAAAAGGTGCTTTTCTGCAACACATAGGAGGTAAGAGGGTGAAGCTTAAAGGGGTTAGTGGCCCCTTTAAGCTGCCTAGAAAAGCATTGCTCCCTGACAGTACAGCTTGTTGCTCCCCTCCCTACTTGATGGACGGCCACAGGAAAAGGGGAGCCAGAAAAGGCGCTGGTTGGTTGCTACAGCAGCTGAAGAGAAAGCTCACCTCTAGCAATTGATCAGGAGGACTTTTTTTAGTCACCAATGCGGCCAAGGAGACAGACCCTCCCATCGGTCTTGGAGCAATTAAGAGAGAGCAGCCAAGACCCACATGGGGATTGCAAGAGCTGCTGTGTGCTTAACAGACAAGAACTCTCAGCTGTTGTGCACTGCCCAGGGAGTCTGGACAGAGAAAGAACTGTGCCTGGGCAAGATATGCCTGAAGCTCTGGAGGAAAGCTGCAGGAGACTTTTCCTGCTGAGAACACATGGCTGACGAAGCAAGGTCCACCCAAGTACAGGGTGGAGCTCCCTTGAAGGGAGGCTCCATGGGTGGGGGGGAACCACGTTCCCTCCCCCAAGACTTTCAGGCAAGTCCGAGGACCTACACCCTACTATTTGGGAGTGAGTAAAGTGCATATGTGCTGCGCAAAAAAAGTGCAAAAAAAAATGGCTGGCCTTCTAGGTGATATAAAAATTCCTCCAGTGAGGAATTCTTCCAGTAAAAGGCATACAAGAGTACTGAGCCATACTAAGAACACTGTGAGTCGGCCCTTAATTAAATTATTCTGGCACCCCTGGACTGACACTCCAAAGGCACAATCTCCATGGGCTTTACCACAATCCAGTGGCTCCTTCAGGAGTAGCTCTACACTGGTCCTGAATAAAGACCTCAGATGGAGCATTTCTCTTTTTGGAGTTTGCTTCACTCAAGCAGCATAGCCCGTGGCACATGAGGCTTCCTGCGGGTTAAGGGAGAAAAAGACGATTATAAAGTTGTTTGCACAACACAGACACGGAACGATGGTGCCATGCCCCCCAGCCGGGGCCTCGGATGAGTAAACTGTCAGTCAGGCACATAACAGGGCAGATCAGCGAGGTGTGTAGCTCAAAGAGAACAATGACAAGTGCAATCTGCATAGGCCGGTCCCCGGAGCCTGCGTCACTCATGTGGAAAGAGCACAGAAAAAGGATCTTGGCTGATGAGGGGGCTGACAGACTCTGCTCAAACTAAGATGTCATTTTTCCAAGGCAGAACTGTCTGTGCTGATGGATCAGTGTCTGCGGAAAATCTTCCTTGGCTGTCAGAATTGACTGGAGCGGGTCAGGTAATAGCAGTTATCCACAAGGGAAGCTCAGACACCGGGAATAATCACAGTGCTGGATCTGACTGTTGCATTCCCTTCTACTGCAATTATGGTACATATTCTCCAATGGAAAAGAGAACAGGGCCTGTGCTTTGTTTGACGAAATTCTACAAACTCCAATATTGGCTTAGCAAAAAAAAAAAAAAACAGTATAACTATACAAGTTATGATGAGAAGGAACTAAAGAAATAAAAAAGCCCTCCAACCAGATCAGTACATAGAACAGTAAAGACTTCTGTCAGAAGAGTCTGTTGTCATCCAAGGTTCTCATCCAAGGTTCGAACCCATGCAGATTGAGGGGCTATGGGAGGTCTGTACTGAGCAGAGAAAACTGGCTTTGCCGTTACTGTAGCTCCAAAACTGTTAAATCAATGAATGGGGCCTGGAGCCTGGATGCTTTGTAGAGTCTTGGTGTCTGGGCCAGTGTCGTTGCTTTAGGTCACCTGCTGGTGGCACTGTTGTGTGTAGAACCAAAGGGTGTAGTTCTGGTGGCCACCAGTGGGTGTCTCCCAGCAGATGGACCATACAGGTAATTAGGCTGCAACTGATAGGACTGCTGGGGGTATATAAACCCGCCTTGCACCAAGATCCAGTGCTTCAGTATTTTCCCTGCAAGGAGTGTCTCTGCCTGAGGCTGACCTGTTCCTGTCTCTTGTCCTGAATCCTGATCCAGAGACCTGTCCCTTGGAACCTGCTTCCTGCGCCCTTTACTGACCTTACGCTCCCATTACCTGGCTTCCTGTTCCCTTTTGTCCATGTCTTGTTTTGCTTATGTGTGTTCCCTTCACTTGTATATAGTTAGTTAGATAGTTAGGTATTATATTAGGTTTGCTGTGTTCATTTACTTTTCACTTACTTGTTTAGGGTTTACAGGTGTTGGTTTTCAAGCGTGTCATTATCTTTAATAAATATATATTTTCACTTATTCATCTGGTCCTGATTCCTTTAAGTGCAGCCAACTGATCTGATCACCCCTGCTGGATGCCTGCATGTGGTATACGTAACATAATACTGAAGCCATACAATCAGATCGGCTGCATCTGGGAATTAGGTCTGAGCACTTGCTAATTGCTGCAAGATGCATTTTGAGGAAGTTTTGTATTTTTTGCTACTCGTAACACTTAGGTAGAATGAAGCATCCAACCCTGGGTCTATATTTTGCCAGCAACCAGTGTGTAAGAGGGGCTTTGTGATAAACTAACAAGGGTGCCAAGAGCACAATCCCTGCCGCCATTCCTGTCCTGCTAGAACACTGCCCCTCCTGCTGAGGCCGAAACCCTCTGCCACTCTATTGTGCCCCACTCCATGCCATAGGCCTCCACTCAACATGCTCGGCCATTGACCTTTATATCCCAAGAAAGGAATGTCCACACACATGCACGGCACTTTTACTGATGGTACTCAGGAAAAGACATAACAGTCCCATTACATCGACATACCTTCCAGAGTCACTTGACATTACACAGTCAATCCAATTTAGTGGGAAGAGCGCAGTAGTCACATATGAAAGCATATGTAGCGTTACCCCCCCCCCCGAAGGTGCCGCTTAAAGCAGAGTTCCACCCAAAAGTGGAACTTCCGCTTTAAGCACTCCTCGCCCCCTTACATGCCACATTTGGCATGTAAGTTTTTTCTTTGGGGGGGGGGGTGGGTACCTTCTTTTTAGTGGGACTTCCTGTCCCACTTCCTCCTTCCTCTTGTCGGCCGCCTAGGCGACTCCTCCTCTCGCCCTAGGCGGCCCCTCCCTGCCAGCAACCTTCTGGGACACGTCGTAGGTCCAGGGACCTTCAAATATGCTGAGCAGCCCCCCCTAGTCTCCACCCACTATCTTCCAGAACGTTCTCAAACACTTTGGAAACAGGAGGGGGCACCAGAGAGCTGCTGAGATGAGTCACCCAGCCCTAAACTCTAATAACCCTGACCCAATTGCAGACTCACATATTTACAGCATGAGTCAGAGTATGGTTTGCCTGCTCTTCTTCTAGCACACACTAGAGGGTGCTACACAGTACAGTAAGCGGGTGTTGTCACCCTAGGACAGGAAGTGTGTTTCTGGCAGGATCGCCAGGTAATAATGAAGTTAAGGAAAACTTTAAAAAAAAGCTAATGCAGCCATCCCATTTAAGGATCCATTTCCACCATACAGGTGCGACAAAGCACTCGCACATTTCCAAGCGTTTTCCATGCATTTTCCACGTGCCGCATGTAGAGCAGCCCATTCATTTCAGTGCGTTATCCTACCCGTGAGAAAAGCAGAAAGGAAGTCCCTGACCCTTTTTCAAAAACACTGCTGGCACCAAGTACTTTGTTGTGCGCAGAAACAGGTGCTTGAAGATGCGTGGGGATGCCATTACCAATTGATGGCACCTCCATGCGTCTGCTAAAGGGCAAGGGTGAGTGTCAGGAAAGCACCCACTTTTGCATGCATTCCTAACATGCGCATGGTGTGAACCTGGCCTAAGCATTGGTAAGCTGCCGCGTATAAACTTTTTCTTTTTGAATTAATTTGCGCTTTAAAAAAAAGTGATGTTCACAGTAATACCTGAGCAGCCAATCATAATGCATCGTTCCTTTCATCAGCCTCAACCATAATTTGCAGGCAGACACTTGGCATTTCCATAATCCAGGAGCCGTTTACATCTAACGATAAGACAAGAGGAAGTAGAAATGAATTTCAAAATAATTGACTTTCTATCTGTCAAAAGAGGAAACGCTCGATTGGTCAGCGGCCGGGATTAACCCCCGGTGATATGCAGCTAATCAGCCCCCGCACTGCCGACTCCCCGGTCGGCTCTCAGAGACTTATGAGGGGGTTTTTTTGGTTATTTCTGATGGCTGAGCTTGTGCTTGGAGTGCAGAATGGGAAGTCCCCTGCTAATCCTTTCAACGCTTTATTTTCTGGCTTTCCAGGGGGATATCTTCTGCGTGAAATCTGCCGCAAACAATTTCTCTCTATATTATAATAGGGCAGCAGATGGAGAGCTGTGCATAGAGCAATACATTATATATTCTCAATGGGCTTGTGATGCCAGGCTCTGGACAGGCATTAGACACAGCCCTGTACCTCTCTGGCAGGGTCTGATTTCCACCAATAGAACCTATAAGCATACATCCATTGGCACCCAAAAGAGCGCCCGCCGCCCTCTGCCAGCATCACCTCCTTTACACAGAACATTGCCTTTCCCTTTATCTGGCCTAACCTGGCTTAGAATATTGTAACAATTAGTCAAATAAGCAAACCAGTGTTGGTTGGGATGTAGAGCTGCTATGTACCTGTACAATGTTCAAGTCGGTGACCAGTACCTAGTGCCAGGGCAGAGAGTGTGCAGTATGTAGTGGTCGTGCAGTCAGTGAGCAGTATGTAGTGGCAGGGCGGTCAGCGAGCAGTATGTAGTGGCAGGGCGGTCAGCGAGCAGTATGTAGTGGCAGTGCGGTCAGCGAGCAGTATGTAGTGGCAGGGCGGTCAGCGAGCAGTATGTAGTGGCAGGGCGGTCAGCGAGCAGTATGTAGTGGCAGTGTGGTCAGTGAGCAGTATGTAGTGGCAGGGCGGTCAGCGAGCAGTATGTAGTGGCAGGGCGGTCAGCGAGCAGTATGTAGTGGCAGTGTGGTCAGTGAGCAGTATGTAGTGGCAGGGCGGTCAGTGAGCAGTATGTAGTGGCAGTGTGGTCAGTGAGCAGTATGTAGTGGCAGGGCGGTCAGTGAGCAGTATGTAGTGGCAGGGCGGTCAGCGAGCAGTATGTAGTGGCAGTGCGGTCAGCGAGCAGTATGTAGTGGCAGGGCGGTCAGCGAGCAGTATGTAGTGACAGGGCGGTCAGCGAGCAGTATGTAGTGGCAGTGCGGTCAGCGAGCAGTATGTAGTGGCAGGGCGGTCAGCGAGCAGTATGTAGTGGCAGTGCGGTCAGCGAGCAGTATGTAGTGGCAGGGCGGTCAGCGAGCAGTATGTAGTGACAGGGCGGTCAGCGAGCAGTATGTAGTGGCAGGGCGGTCAGCGAGCAGTATGTAGTGGCAGTGCGGTCAGCGAGCAGTATGTAGTGGCAGGGCGGTCAGCGAGCAGTATGTAGTGGCAGGGCGGTCAGTGAGCAGTATGCAGGGGCAGTGCGGTTAGCAAGCAGTATGTAGTAGCAGTGTAATCAGTGAGCAGTATGTAGTGGCAGTGTAATCAGTGAGCAGTATGTACTGGCAGTGTGGTCAGTGAGCAGTATGTAGTGGCAGTGTAATCAGTGAGCAGTATGTAGTGGCAGTGTAATCAGTGAGCAGTATGTAGTGGCAGTGTAATCAGTGAGCAGTATGTAGTGGCAGTGTGGTCAGTGAGCAGTATGTAGTGGCAGTGTAATCAGTGAGCAGTATGTAGTGGCAGTGCGGTCAGTGAGCAGTATGTAGTGACAGTGCGGTCAGTGAGCAGTATGAAGTATCTCCTATTCTCTATTCCTCATCTTCCTCATCTTCCCACATGTCGTCAACATGAGAGGCAAGGAAGTGTACCCCCCATCTCCTCCTGTGCAACCCGGGCCCCTAGCAGGCCACAGGCAGGCACCGATCCATGCCCCCCCCCCCCCCCCCCCGCTCTATTTGAGATACAAAAAATATGTTAGACTTTGTCATCAGATTTGTAACTATATGTGATGGGGTCCCATGAGAAAACCATTAGCCCCCATTTCAAAGGCAAGCCCTTCATTGATGCAGAATACTATTTTCTTTCATATCAAGCATTTAGAAGTTCCCCCAAATATTTACTTTTTTTTTTATATACAAATTTATTTGACATAGAACATTGTAACCGCTGTGTAGTCAGACAGGACCCCATAGCCAGGTCCGGGACAAGGGGTGGGCAGGAGGGGCGGCACTGTGGTATCATATGAGGTGGGGGGAAGAAGATTGGGGGGGGATTGTGTTGGGGGGGTACATATGGGAGGGGGTGCTAGAAGTAGTGATTTGGGGGATTTGTGTAATGCCCCGTACACACGGTCAGATTTTCCGATGGAAAATGCCCGATCGGAGCGTGTTGTTGGAAATTCCGACCGTGTGTGGGCTCCATCGGACATTTTCCATCGGATTTTCCGGCACACAAAGTTTGAGAGCAGGATATAAAATTTTCCGACAACAAAATCCGTTGTTGGAAATTCAGATCGTGTGTACACAAATCCGATGGACAAAGTGCCACGCATGCTCAGAATAAATAAAGAGATGAAAGCTATTGGCCACTGCCCCATTTATAGTCCCGACGTACGTGTTTTACGTCACCGGGTTCAGAATGATCGGATTTTCCGACAACTTTGTGTGGCCGTGTGTATGCAAGACAAGTTTGAGCCAACATCCGTCGGAAAAAATCCTAGGATTTTGTGGTCGGAATGTCCGAACAAAGTCTGACCGTGTGTACGGGGCATTAGGAGGGGGGTGGGGGAGGAGGATTTGTGCTAGAAGGAAGATTTGAGGGGTTTGTGCTAGAAGAGGTCATATGGTGAAGGAGGGGAGGGGATTTGTGCTAGGAGGGGGGGTGGGGGAGGAGGATTTGTGCTAGGGGGGGAAAATGGAGGGGTAGAGGATTTGTGCTAAAAGAGGTCATTGGAGGAGGAAAGATGGGGGGGAGGGGTGCAAAGTTTTCTTCTGGAGGTGGGTTCAGGGGGAGGGCAGATTTGTACTGGGCGGAGGGGAATTTATGCTTAGGGTATGCAGATTAGTACTCAATTTTTTTTTTTGGGGGGGGGGGGGTTTGCTGGCACATAATGCTCAAACATCTTGCGGGTGAGGGGCACAGTTTGGTATGTTTGTCCTGGGCTTTAGGTGACCTTGTCCCGGAACTGCCCATAGCAGTGGCACCAGTGGCACATTCTGCCATGCCCATAGGTACACCCTTGAAGTTTCCCTCTCCTCCGCATGTAGGTATAATGCGTTCTTTGTCTATGCATTTTATGGTCCACTTTGCCTTAAAAAAGTCTCTAGAAAGATTTCCAGATGAACATGTTACTGAATATTTTTTATGAATATAAGAAATTCTTTTGTATTTTGTTCTTTTAGGGAGGGCATCAAACACCTTTCATCAGATAGAATCCACCATCCACCAAAATCCGCGTGACTCCAGATCTTCAAAGCTCTAACAGTGAAGAACCTTTTTTTTTTTTTTTTTTTTTTACAGCTTTTTTATTCTATCTGCTCTTTGTGTCTTTTGTTGCGATTTTGAAGAAAATTGCTTCCCAATGAAGTTTCTTTTCTTCATTTAATATACAGTAAATGACAAGATGATGTTGCAGTTGCGGGAGAGAGTCACCATCCCGGCATGCAGTGCCGATATCAGCGCGCAGCGTTAATCCGAGGCTTCTAAAGCTAGGAAGACACTTTATTGTGTTGAAAGTCGCAGAGGTTCAAAAGGGAAAAATCCTAAGCGTCCATTTCTACAAAGCAATACTACAAACCCACATTCAGAATGTGCCGTTTGGTTGCCAGTTCAAAACAAACAAAAAAATACACCCTGGAGCTGAGAAGAGGGCAGGGAATGGCATCGAATGAATGACATCAAGAAGGGAGATCCAACAGGGAGCAAGAAAATCACGAATTTAGAAAATCGAAAGTTCTGTTGCCTAATTGAATATGGTATTCGTATTCCAAATTAAAGCAGACCTAAACTGGATAGCGGAAATCTCATATAAGATTTAACATGTTAACAGAATTTCACAATAACAGATATGGTAAATCTGCAGGTTTCAATAAAACAATACCTGGTAACCCTGCCATGAAGGTCTTTGATTAGGTACATATGCATAATAGGGCAGTGGTCTCTAAACTGCGGCCCGGGGGCCGGATGTGGCTCTTTGTTTATCTTTATCCCCCACTGACAACAACAATGGGGCATCATTTCTGCCACTGATGCCAACAATGGACCATTATTCTTCCCACTGACACCAGTGATGGGGCACTATTCCTCAGACTGACACCAATGATGGGGCACTATTCCTCCCACTGACACCAGTGATGGGGCACTATTCCTCAGACTGACACCAATGATGGGGCACTATTCCTCCCACTGACACCAGTGATGGGGCACTATTTCTCCCACTGACACCAATGATGGGGCACTATTCCTCCCACTGACACCAGTGATGGGGCACTATTCCTCCCACTGACACCAATGAAGGGGTACTATTCCTCCCACTGACACCAATGATGGGGTACTATTCCTCCCACTGACACCAATGATGGGGCACTATTGCTCCCACTGACACCAATGATGGGGTACTATTCCTCCCACTGACACCAATGATGGGGCACTATTCCTCCCACTGACACCAATGATGGGGTACTTTTCCTCCCACTGACACCAGTGAAGGGGTACTATTCCTCCCACTGACACCAATGATGGGGTACTATTCCTCCCACTGACACCAATGATGGGGTACTTTTCCTCCCACTGACACCAGTGAAGGGGTACTATTCCTCCCACTGACACCAATGATGGGGTACTATTCCTCCCACTGACACCAATGACGGGGCACTATTCCTCCCACTGACACCAATGATAGGGCACTATTCCTCCCACTGGGACCAGTGATGGGTCACTATTCCTCTCACTGACAGCAATGATGGGGCACTATTCCTCCCACTGACACCAATGATAGGGCACTATTCCTCCCACTGGGACCAGTGATGGGGCACTATTCCTCTCACTGACACCAATGATGGGGTACTATTCCTCACTTTGGCACAAACAATGGGGTACTGCTCAGTGGCAGGCTGTGCTCAATATTTTGGGGGGGGGCAGCTCTGGTTAAAACTAGAAGCAGTAAACTGTAATGAGCAGACCCCCCGTACCTTCTGTTCCCTATTAGACTGCAAGCTGCAATAAACAGAACCCCAATACATCCTGTTCCCTATTTGATAAAAGCTTTAATGAGCAGAACCCTCATACCCAGGGTTGGGACAAGGGGTAGGCAGGAGGGGCAGCTGCCCTGGGCACAGCAGAGCAGGGGGGCAGAGGATGGACACGGGGCAGAAAACCCCATTCTACCGCATGCATAAAAAATGGGGGAGGTGGCGCAGTTCCCGAACATATCCCTGTACTGCTCACACCTCCTCTTCCCTATCGGAAGAAAGCTGTAATGAAACCTCATATGTACTGTTCACTATTGAATGTTATCTATAAAAAGAGGAGAAGCGGGCATTCAGCAGCTGCAGAGGAAAAGAGCCTAACCATGAGGGTGCCACATTATTTTATTGTTAGAGAAGAATTATAAAAAAAAAAAAAAAAAAAGTTTCTAATGTGAACAGTAATGGTCCTTTGTACTTTTGTTATTCACTATCATTTTTTTTATTCATTAACCACCTAAGGAGCTTCTTTCTGAGATTTGTTGTTTACAAGTTAAAAACATTTTTTTTTGGTAGAAAATTACTTAGAACCCCCAAACATTATACATTTTTTTCTAACACCCTAGAGAATAAAACGGCGGTTGTTGCAATACTTTCTGTCACCCCGTATTTGCGCAGCCGCCTTACAAGCGCACTTTTTTTAGAAAAAATACACTTTTTGAATTAAAAAATAAGACAACAGTAAAGTTAGACCAATTTTTTTTTATATATTATGAAAGATACGTTACGCCGAGTAAATTGATACCCAACATGTCACGCTTCAAAATTGCGCCCGCTCGTGGAATGCCGACAAACTTTTACCCTTAAAAATCTGCATTGGCGATGTTTAAAAAATTCTACAGGTTGCATGTTATGAGTTACAGAGGAGGTCTGGTTCTAGAATTATTGCTCTTGCTCTACCGATCGCGGCGATACCTTACATGTGTGGTTTGAACACCGTTTTCATATGCGGGCGCTACTCACGTATGAGTTTTCGCTTCTGCACGCGAGCTCGGCGGGACGGGGCGCGTTTAAAAAAATTTTTTTTCTTATTTACTTTACCTTTTATTTTTTATTTTTACACTGTTCTTTTAAAAAAAAAAAAATTGTCACTTTTATTTCTATTACAAGGAATGTAAACATCCCTTGTAATAGAAAAAAAGCATGACAGGACCTCTTAAATATGAGATCTGGGGACAAAAAGTCCTCAGATCTCATATTTAGACTACAATGCAATACAAAAAAAAAAAAAAGGCATTTGAAAAAAAAAATTTAAAAATTGCCCTTTAAGAGCTATGGGCGGAAGTGAAGTTTTGATGCTGCTTCCGCCCTGCAATGGTATGGAGACAGGTGGGGGCCATCTTCCCCTCACTCGTCTCCATACCCAGCCAGCAGAAGGACCCAAACGGCTCCGGAGCGCGGCAGGAGGGGGAGGCCCTCTCCCACCACCGATAAAAGTGATCTTGCGGCGAATCCGCCGCAGAGACCACTATTATCGGAAACCGGACCGCCGGCCGAAGAAGAGGATACCGGGGTGCTGCCATAACAAAGATATCCCTCTTCAAAGTTAGGACGTATATCGGCCTGCGGCGGTACGGACGTGGTTAATGATGGCGGCGTGTCTGCTACCACTTCTTGCGGCGAATCCGCCACAGAGACCACTATTATCGGAAACCGGACCGCCGGCCGAAGAAGAGGATACCGGGGTGCTGCCATAACAAAGATATCCCTCTTCAAAGTTAGGACGTATATCAGCGTGCGGCGGTACGGACGTGGTTAATGATGGCGGCGTGTCTGCTACCACTTCTTGCGGCGAATCCGCCACAGAGACCACTATTATCGGAAACCGGACCGCCGGCCGAAGAAGAGGATACCGGGGTGCTGCCATAACAAAGATATCCCTCTTCAAAGTTAGGACATATATCGGCGTGCGGCGGTACGGAAGTGGTTATGATGGCGGCGTGTCTGCTACCACTTCCACGCAGAACGATATCGCCCGCGGTTTTCCTCTCATTCACGCTGCTCTTCGCCCACCGCTATCTACAAACGTTAAAAGTTTGAAAGTTGTTCCGTAAACCGCATTGCCCATAATTCATTGTAGAAATCCCATTATATTTGGTTACAGAAGACTGAGCTTAATATACTGAAAGATGCGCTAGGCCTCTGCCACAACCCGCTAATGGGGGAGGGGCATTATACGGTCCATAAAATACAGCAATTTATATCATGTGTCAGTGTCTCTGGATGCCGTTAATTGCTGGAGCTGCCTAATTATAATGAGAGGAGGCGATAGCATCATGTACAGGACAGAGGAAGTGCGGCCGACCTGATATTAAAGTATCTCATTTCATTTTTATAATTTTCTGTGTTCCAGATACATTGGAACACACAGGTGAAAGAGACATTAATAGCATTAATACAGCAGTAATTCAGAGATTAATCTCAATATTCCTCCTCTCATCTAACGCTTCTCACATGGTTACAATGTAGCAATTACAAGTTTACAAGTGACGCCTATAATAGGAGACCCTTCAGCTGGGAGAAGACGTTTCCATTAATATAGAACACATCATAGCCTGACACTGAATGTACCATACGTGGTTTTGTATTTTACCCACTAGCTAGTATTTTGCACCTACTATTAACCTTTTCACTGCCTCTTTTTTCCATTTTTTTTTTCATTTTAAAAAATAATTTCAAGGCCTGAAGATTACATAAAACTCCCAAAACATTACATATTTTCTGAAAGGTAAGGTACCTTACCTTAAGTTATTCAGTGCCTTGAAAAAGTATTCACACCCCTTGCAATTTCCCACATTTTGTCATGTAACAACCAAAAACATAAATATATTTTATTGGGATTTTATATGATAGACCAACACAAAGAGGCACATAATTGTGAAGTGGAAGGAAAATGATGAATGGTTTTCAATTTTGTTTACAAATAAATCTGTGAAAAGTGTGGGGTGCATTTTTATATGGCGCCCCCCGGAGTCAATACTTTGTAGAACCTCCTTTCACTGCAATTACAGCTGCAAGTCTTTTTGGGGATGTCTCTACCAGCTTTGCACATCTAGAGAGGACATTTTTCCCCATTCTTCTTTGCAAAATATCTCAAGCTCTGTCAGATTGGATGGAGAGCGTCTGTGAACTGCAATTTTCAAGTCTTGCCACAGATTCTCAATTGGATTTAGGTCTGGACTGTGACTGGGCCATTCTAACACATGAATATGCTTTGATCTAAACCAGTGGTCATCAAGCCCACTAACAGGCCAGGTTTGCATGATAACTGAAATACATCCCAGGTGATATCATTTGCTGCTCAGTGATTGCAGTATTCTAGTCTGCATCTACCCCAAGGCAATACATAAAACCTGGCCTGTTAGTGGGCCTTGAGGACAGGGTTGATGACCACTGCTCTAAACCATTCCATTGTAGCTCTGGCTGTATGTTTAGGGTTGTTGCCCTGCTGGAAGGTGAACCTCCACCCCAGTCTCAAGTCTTTTGCAGACTCTTTTTTTCTTCTAGGATAGGTTTTCTTCTAAGATTGCCCTGTATTTGGCTCCATCCATCTTCTTATCAACTCTGACCAGCTTCCCTGTCCCTGCTGAAGAAAAGCATCCCCTCAACAAGATGCTGCCACCGCCATGTTTCACAGTGGGGATCGTGTGTTTAGGGTGATGTGCAGTGTTAGTTTTCTGCCACACACAGCGTTTTGCTTTTAGGCCAAAAAGTTCAATTTTGGTCTCATCTGACCAGAGCACATTCTTCCACATGTTTGCTGTGTCCCCCACATGGCTTCTCACAAACTACAAACAGGACTTCTTATGACTTTCTTTCCACAATGTCTTTCTTCTTGTCACTCTTCCATTGAGGTCAGATTTGTGGAGAACACGACTAATAGTTGTCCTGTGGACAGATTCTCCCACCTGAGCTGTGGATCTCAGCAGCTCCCCCAGAGTTACCATGGACCTCTTGGTTGCTTCCATAGGCGTGCGCACTGGGTGTGCCGGGTGTGCCTGGGCACACCCTAATCACCCCGTGCTGTGTCCAGAGATTTGCCCCAAAATGCTGCATCCAAGAGAGTGTGTGGCCCGCGCTGCCTGTGAAACAGTTTCACAGGCAGCAGAGTGTGAGAATTGCCAGAGCTGTTTAGTGTATGAAACTGTCAGATATTGACACTGCATGCAGGGAGAGACACCAGCTGTCAAAATGTCAAGGTGATGTCGGGGGTGGGGGGACAGAACGGCCATCAAACACCAGCCAATGGGATGGGGTCTGGGCGGGCCGCTACATTTATGTGGCCCCGCCCCCTCTCTGAAGCAGCTCAAACATTGGCTTGTGTTTATAGCGCTTGGTCCCGCCCACTCCCGACATCGCGGCTGAGTTGTAAGTCATCACAACTCAGCCGCGATGTCGGGGGTGGGCGGGATCAAGCGCCAACACCAGCCAATGATTGGGCTGCTTCAGAAAGGGGGCGGAGCCAGAGAAATGTAGCGGCCCGCCCAGACCCATCCTATTGGCTGGTGTTTGGTAACTATTCAGTCCCGCCCACCACCAGCATCACCGCTGACTTTTAACAGCTGGTGTCTCTCCCTGCATGCAGTGTCATTATCTGACAGTTTCATACACTGAACAGCTCTAACAATTCTCACGATCTCCTGAATGTGAAACTCCCCATCTCTCCTATCTGTGCCACCCAATGCTGCCTATCAGTGCCAACCAATGATGCCAATCAGTGCCAACCAATGCTGCCAATCAGTGCCAACTAATGCTGCCAATCAGTGCCAACTAGGGATGAGCCGAACACCCCCCGGTTCGGTTCGCACCAGAACCCGCGAACGGACCGCAAGTTCGCACGAACGTTAGAACCCCATTGACGTCTATGGGACTCGAACGTTCGAAATCAAAAGTGCTCATTTTAAAGGCTAATTTGCATGGTATTGTCCTAAAAAGGGTGTGGGGACCCGGGTCCTACCCCAGGGGACATGTATCAATGCAAAAAAAACTTTTAAAAACGGCCGTTTTTTCGGGAGCAGTGATTTTAATGATGCTTAAAGTAAAAAAAAAAAAAGTGAAATATTCCTTTAAATATCGTACCTGGGGGGTGTCTATAGTATGCCTGTAAAGTGACGCGTGTTTCCCATGTTTGGAACAGTCCCTGCACCAAATGTCATTTTTAAAGGAAAAAATCTCATTTAAAACTGCTTGCGGGTTTAATGTCATGTCGGGTCCTGGCAATATGGATGAAAATCAGTGAGACAAACGGCATGGGTACCCCCCAGTCCATTACCAGGCCCTTTGGGTCTTGTATGGATATTAAGGGGAACCCCGCACCCAAATTAAAATAAGGAAAGGTCCCTATATACTCTGAACAGCAGTATACAGGCGGTGCAAACAAGACAGGGACTGTAGGTTTGTTGTTAAGTAGAATCTGTTTGTAATTTTGAACATTTTTAACGTGTTTAGCTCCAGCCAAAAAATCTTTTCTAAGCTTTTTGGAAAACATAGGGAAGGGTTATCACCCCTGTGACATTTGTTTTGCGTCTTTCCTCCTCTTCAGAAGATTTCACCTCACTTTTTTGTCCCAATGAAAAATGTTTTTTGAAAATTTGGGTTTTTTTGTGGAACAAGGATTGGAAAGCATCAGTGGAAAGGAGAAATTGTTTTCCCATATTAACTCTTACATGAGAGAATTTCCCTTCCTAGGGGTAGATTTCATCTCACTTCCTGTTGTCTCCTTCCGTTTGCAAGTAGGAGTCGTTTGTAAGTTAGATGTTTGAAAGTAGGGTCCTGCCCTATATACTCAGCAGAAATTTGGGCCTTAGGTGTTGCTGTGGCCAAAACACTGTAAGCCCTCACAGGGCCCTGCTGTGAAATATTAGATCAAGAATTGTAATTACATGCCCCTGTTGAACAGGAGCTGAAAAATTAGGCCTTAGGCACTGGTGCTGGTGCCACAACACTGCAACCCCTCACAGACACTCTAGTTGGAACGCAGGAACGAGCCCTGCTGCAAAGTATTGCATCAAAAATTGTAATTACACGCCCCTGTTAGACAGGGGCAGAAAAATTGGGCCTTAGGCACTGGTGCTGGTGCCACAACACTGCAACCCCTCACAGACACTCTAGTTGGAACGCAGGAACGAGCCCTGCTGCAAAGTATTGCATCAAAAATTGTAATTACACGCCCCTGTTAGACAGGGGCAGAAAAATTGGGCCTTAGGCACTGGTGCTGGTGCCACAACACTGCAACCCCTCACAGACACTCTAGTTGGAACGCAGGAACGAACCCTGCTGCAAAGTATTGCATCAAAAATTGTAATTACACGCCCCTGTTAGACAGGGGCAGAAAAATTGGGCCTTAGGCACTGGTGCTGGTGCCACAACACTGCAACCCCTCACAGACACTCTAGTTGGAACGCAGGAACGAGCCCTGCTGCAAAGTATTGTATCAAAAATTGTAATTACACGCCCCTGTTAGACAGGGGCAGAAAAATTGGGCCTTAGGCACTGGTGCTGGTGCCACAACACTGCAACCCCTCACAGACACTCTAGTTGGAATGCAGGAACGAGCCCTGCTGCAAAGTATTACATCAAAAATTGTAATTACACGCCCCTGTTATACAGGGGCTGAAAAATTGTGCCTTAGGCACTGGTGGTGGCGCCCAGAACCAAAAATGTTCTTACAAGCTATCAGCGTGATGATTGAGGAGGAAGAGGATAATTACTCAGGGATAGTCACTCAGCATCAGCATAGGCAGTCTTTGAAGGGATCTGAAAAAAATTATTCAGTTACATCAGCATCAGGTGCTTGGTAGCTGGTGGTGATCCAAGACTGATTCATTTTTATGAAGGTCAGCCGATCGACCGAGTCAGTGGACAGACGCACCCTGTGATCGGTTACCACGCCTCCAGCAGCACTGAATGTGCGTTCCGAAAGAACGCTGGATGCAGGACAGGCCAGTAGCTCAATTGCATACTGTGCAAGCTCTGGCCAGTGATCCATCCTCAAGACCCAGTAACCCAGAGGATTTTCGGTGGGAAAGGTGTCCAAGTCTGATCTTGCCCCTAGGTATTCCTGCACCATGTAAAACAGACGCTGGCGATGGTTGCTGGAACCGATCATACCTTGGGGCTGCGGACCAAAAAATTGTCTGAACGCATCGGTCAGACGGCCACCTTCTCCACCGCTCCTTCTTTGACTGACCGAAGCCTCAGCAACACGTTGTCCAGAAACAGGAGTTTGTAACCTCCCAGTCTCTGGGAACGCGTTGCACAGACCTTTCTGCAAGGCCTCCCGAAGATGTTTCATCCTCTGCTCCCTCTGCGATGGCAAGATAAGGTCCGCAACCTTACCCTTGTAACGTGGATCAAGGAGGGTTGCCAGCCAGTATTGGTCCTTCTCCTTGATACCACGAATACGAGGATCCTTACGCAGGCTTTGCAGGATCAGGGAGGCCATGCAGCGTAGGTTTGCTGAGGCATTCGGCTCGGAGTCCTCTGGGTCACTAAGGACAACAACGTCCGCAGCCACCTCCTCCCAGCCACGTACAAGTCCATGTGTTCCTTGGGACTGATCCCTTAAAGACTGCTGATGCTGAGTGCCAGGCTCCACCTCCATATTGACACAATCTTCCTCCTCCTCCTCCTCCTCCTCCTCGTCCTCTTCCTGTGTGATCGGCGGGCACGCAGGAACACTGTCTGGATAAAGGGGGCCTTGAGAGCTAAGGAAGTCCTCCTCTTCCTGCCTCTGTTCTGCCTCAAGTGCCCTGTCCATTATTCCACGCAGCGTGTGCTCCAACAGGTGGACAAGGGGGACAGTGTCACTGATGCATGCACTGTCAGTGCTCACCATCCTCGTGGCCTCCTCGAATGGTGACAGGACAGTGCATGCATCCCTGATCATGGCCCACTGGCGTGGGGAAAAAAAACCAAGGTCCCCTGACCCTGTCCTGGTGCCATAGTCGCACAGGTACTCATTTATGGCCCTCTGCTGCGTGTGCAGCCGCTGCAGCATGGCCAATGTCGAGTTCCACCTGGTGGGCATGTCACAGATTAGGCGGTTCTTGGGCAGGTTAAACTCCTTTTGGAGGTCCGTCAGCCGAGCACTGGCATTATATGACCGGCGGAAATGCACACAGACTTTCCTGGCCTGCCTCAGGACATCCTGTAAGCCCGGGTACCTGCCCAAGAACCGCTGCACCACCAAGTTAAGGACGTGAGCCAAACAGGGCACATGGGTCAGTTGTCCCTGTCGGAGGGCAGAGAGGAGGTTGGTGCCATTGTCGCAAACCACCATTCCTGCCTTAAGTTGGCGTGGCGTCAACCACCTCTGAACCTGCCCCTGCAGAGCTGACAGAACCTCTGCCCCAGTGTGGCTCCTGTCCCCCAAGCACACCAGCTCAAGCACCGCATGGCATCTTTTGGCCTGCGTACTTGCGTAGCCCCTTGAACGCCTACGGAGCACCGCTGGTTCCGAGGAAGAGGCCATGGAGGAAGAAGAAGAGGAGGGGGTGGAGGAGAGAGGTGTGTCACAATCAGCATTTTGGAGGCGTGGTGGCGGAACAACCTCCAACACTACTGCACCTTGTCCTGCATCCTTCCCAGCTGCCAGCAGAGTCACCCAATGCGCCGTGAAACTTAAGTAACGTCCCTGTCCATGCCTGCTGGACCATGAGTCAGCGGTAATATGCACCTTACCGCTGACCGCCCTGTCCAGCGAGGCATGGACATTGCCTTCCACATGCCGGTAGAGAGCTGGAATCGCCTTCCGTGAGAAAAAGTGGCGTTTGGGTACCTGCCACTGAGGAACCGCACATTCCACAAACTCACGGAAGGGGGCAGAGTCTACCAACTGAAAAGGCAGCAGTTGAAGTGCTAGCAATTTTGCCAAGCTAGCATTCAACCGCTGGGCATGTGGATGGCTGGGAGCAAACTTCTTTCGGCGGTGCAGCAGCTGGGGCAGGGAAATTTGCCTGGTACAATCTGGCGTCGGTGTACCAAAAGCAGATTGCCCACAAGTACTTGGCTGTGACACACCTAATTCTACACCTTCATTCCTCTCACTGCAGGTCTCAGAGAGGACTGAAGGTCTAGTGGGGTTGGAAATCTCAGCTGATGAGGAGCAAGGAGAGATCCTCTTTGTTCTTTGGTGTGGGTCTTTTAGATATGCTTGCCAACGAACTGCATGGCAGGTCAACATATGTCTGGTCAAGCATGTGGTACCCAAGCGGGAGATGTTTTGGCCACGCGAGATACGCTTGAGACATATGTTGCAAATAGCAGCGGTGCGATCTGATGCACTCGTCTCAAAAAAGGCCCACACCAAAGAACTTTTTGAATAACGCGCAGAGACTGCAGCGCCCTGCACATGTGGAGCTTTGGGGTGTGATGCAGTCAATGTGCTGCCCTTAGGCTGGCCCCTGGAGGGCATCCTGCCTCGTTGGTGATGTGCCGCCTCCTCCTCCTCCTCCTCCTCCTCTCTCCTATCAGGCACCCACGTTGAGTCAGTGACCTCATCATCCCCTCCCTCCTCATCACTGGAGCAAACCTGGCAGTATGCTGCAGCAGGGGGAGCATGACTGCCAGATTGCTGTCCTTCTTGGGCACCCCCTCTGTCCGTGCTCATGTTACTGCCTTCATCGAGCTCAGTATCATCATCAGAGCCTTCCAAACGCTGGGCATCCTCCTGGAGCATGTACCCAACACTGTGGTCAAACAGTTCGAGGGAATCCTCATGAGGACATGGTGGAGCTAGGGAAGGAGTCACTGATGACATTGAGCTGAGGGAAGACAAAGCACCCTGGGCATGGGTGAGAGAGGATGAGGAGGATGAGGACGGCTTGGTCATCCACTCGACCAAGTTTTCTGCATGTTGCGGCTCAACACGGCCAGCTGCCGAAAAAAAGGCCAAGCGTGTCCCATGGCCACGTGCTGATGAGGATGCACCGTCTCCACGACCAGCACTAGACACAGAGCCTGCTTGCCCTCTCTTATTGGCTTGTGACTGTCTGCCTCTCCTTCTTGGCCTTCCAGACATACTAATGGCCTGTAGCTGCACTAAGCTGGGATAGAACACCTGTAATTTTCTTCAGGTAGCTTTATATACTGTAACCAGACAAGCCTGCCTGTCAGTAGGAAGATAACAGGAACGGATCTAGCTGAACACTGTGAGCAGGACGCACTGACTGCACTAAATGTAAATAGCAGGAACGGATCTAGCTGAACACTGTGAGCAGGACGCACTGCACTAAATGTAAATAGCAGGAACAGATCTAGCTGAACACTGTGAGCAGGACGCACTGCACTAAATGTAAATAGCAGGAACGGATCTAGCTGAACACTGTGAGCAGGACGCACTGACTGCACTAAATGTAAATAGCAGGAACGGATCTAGCTGAACACTGTGAGCAGGACGCACTGACTGCACTAAATGTAAATAGCAGGAACAGATCTAGCTGAACACTGTGAGCAGGACGCACTGCACTAAATGTAAATAGCAGGAACGGATCTAGCTGAACACTGTGAGCAGGACGCACTGACTGCACTAAATGTAAATAGCAGGAACAGATCTAGCTGAACACTGTGAGCAGGACGCACTGCACTAAATGTAAATAGCAGGAACAGATCTAGCTGAACACTGTGAGCAGGACGCACTGCACTAAATGTAAATAGCAGGAACGGATCTAGCTGAACACTGTGAGCAGGACGCACTGCACTAAATGTAAATAGCAGGAACGGATCTAGCTGAACACTGTGAGCAGGACGCACTGCACTAAATGTAAATAGCAGGAACGGATCTAGCTGAACACTGTGAGCAGGACGCACTGACTGCACTAAATGTAAATAGCAGGAACGGATCTAGCTGAACACTGTGAGCAGGACGCACTGCACTAAATGTAAATAGCAGGAACGGATCTAGCTGAACACTGTGAGCAGGACGCACTGCACTAAATGTAAATAGCAGGAACGGATCTAGCTGAACACTGTGAGCAGGACGCACTGCACTAAATGTAAATAGCAGGAACGGATCTAGCTGAACACTGTGAGCAGGACGCACTGCACTAAATGTAAATAGCAGGAACGGATCTAGCTGAACACTGTGAGCAGGACGCACTGCACTAAATATAAATAGCAGGAACGGATCTAGCTGAACACTGTGAGCAGGACGCACTGACTGCACTAAATGTAAATAGCAGGAACGGATCTAGCTGAACACTGTGAGCAGGACGCACTGCACTAAATGTAAATAGCAGGAACGGATCTAGCTGAACACTGTGAGCAGGACGCACTGCACTAAATGTAAATAGCAGGAACGGATCTAGCTGAACACTGTGAGCAGGACGCACTGCACTAAATGTAAATAGCAGGAACGGATCTAGCTGAACACTGTGAGCAGGACGCACTGCACTAAATGTAAATAGCAGGAACGGATCTAGCTGAACACTGTGAGCAGGACGCACTGACTGCACTAAATGTAAATAGCAGGAACGGATCTAGCTGAACACTGTGAGCAGGACGCACTGCACTAAATGTAAATAGCAGGAACGGATCTAGCTGAACACTGTGAGCAGGACGCACTGCACTAAATGTAAATAGCAGGAACGGATCTAGCTGAACACTGTGAGCAGGACGCACTGACTGCACTAAATGTAAATAGCAGGAACGGATCTAGCTGAACACTGTGAGCAGGACGCACTGCACTAAATGTAAATAGCAGGAACGGATCTAGCTGAACACTGTGAGCAGGACGCACTGCACTAAATGTAAATAGCAGGAACGGATCTAGCTGAACACTGTGAGCAGGACGCACTGCACTAAATGTAAATAGCAGGAACGGATCTAGCTGAACACTGTGAGCAGGACGCACTGACTGCACTAAATGTAAATAGCAGGAACGGATCTAGCTGAACACTGTGAGCAGGACGCACTGCACTAAATGTAAATAGCAGGAACAGATCTAGCTGAACACTGTGAGCAGGACGCACTGACTGCACTAAATGTAAATAGCAGGAACAGATCTAGCTGAACACTGTGAGCAGGACGCACTGCACTAAATGTAAATAGCAGGAACGGATCTAGCTGAACACTGTGAGCAGGACGCACTGCACTAAATGTAAAGAGCAGGAACAGATCTAGCTGAACACTGTGAGCAGGACGCACTGCACTAAATGTAAATAGCAGGAACGGATCTAGCTGAACACTGTGAGCAGGACGCACTGACTGCACTAAATGTAAATAGCAGGAACGGATCTAGCTGAACACTGTGAGCAGGACGCACTGCACTAAATGTAAATAGCAGGAACGGATCTAGCTGAACACTGTGAGCAGGACGCACTGCACTAAATGTAAATAGCAGGAACGGATCTAGCTGAACACTGTGAGCAGGACGCACTGCACTAAATGTAAATAGCAGGAACGGATCTAGCTGAACACTGTGAGCAGGACGCACTGCACTAAATGTAAATAGCAGGAACGGATCTAGCTGAACACTGTGAGCAGGACGCACTGCACTAAATGTAAATAGCAGGAACGGATCTAGCTGAACACTGTGAGCAGGACGCACTGACTGCACTAAATGTAAATAGCAGGAACGGATCTAGCTGAACACTGTGAGCAGGACGCACTGACTGCACTAAATGTAAATAGCAGGGACGGATCTAGCTGAACACTGTGAGCAGGACGCACTGCACTAAATGTAAATAGCAGGAACAGATCTAGCTGAACACTGTGAGCAGGACGCACTGACTGCACTAAATGTAAATAGCAGGAACGGATCTAGCTGAACACTGTGAGCAGGACGCACTGCACTAAATGTAAATAGCAGGAACAGATCTAGCTGAACACTGTGAGCAGGACGCACTGACTGCACTAAATGTAAATAGCAGGAACAGATCTAGCTGAACACTGTGAGCAGGACGCACTGCACTAAATGTAAATAGCAGGAACGGATCTAGCTGAACACTGTGAGCAGGACGCACTGCACTAAATGTAAATAGCAGGAACGGATCTAGCTGAACACTGTGAGCAGGACGCACTGCACTAAATGTAAAGAGCAGGAACAGATCTAGCTGAACACTGTGAGCAGGACGCACTGCACTAAATGTAAAGAGCAGGAACAGATCTAGCTGAACACTGTGAGCAGGACGCACTGCACTAAATGTAAAGAGCAGGAACAGATCTAGCCTAATCTAGCTCTCAAATCAAATGACACTGTCTGTCTCTCTCTCTATCAGCACACCGGAACACACTACACAGGGCCGCCGTGCAGGCGGCCTTATATAGTGTGGGGCGTGTACTAAATCCCCTGAGCCATAATTGGCCAAAGCCACCCTGGCTTTGGCCAATTACAGCTCTCTCTACTGACGGCGCTGTGATTGGCCAAGCATGCGGGTCATAGTGCATGCTTGGCCAATCATCAGCCAGCAATGCACTGCGATGCCGCAGTGAATTATGGGCCGTGACGCGCCACACGAATTTGGCGCGAACGGCCCATAACGTTCGCAATTCGACGGACGGTCGAACAGCCGATGTTCGAGTCGAACATGGGTTCGACTCGAACACGAAGCTCATCCCTAGTGCCAACCAATGCTGCCAATCAGTGCCAACCAATGCTGTCTATCAGTGCCAACCAATGCTGTCTATCAGTGCCAACCAATGCTGCCAATCAGTGCCAACCAATGCTGCCAATCAGTGCCAACCAGTACTGCCTATCAGTGCCAACCAGTACTGCCTATCTGTGCCAGTGCTGCTTATCAGTGCCAACCAATTCTGCCTATCAGTGCCAACCATTGTAAACCAGTGCTGCCTATCAGTGCAAACCAGTGCTGCCTATCAGTGCAAACCAGTGCCGCCTATCAGTGCCAACCAATGTTGCCTATCAGTGCCAGTGCTGCTTATCAGTGCCAACCAATTCTGCCTATCAGTGCCAACCATTGTAAACCAGTGCTGCCTATCAGTGCCAACCAATGTTGCCTATCAGTGCCAGTGCTGCTTATCAGTGCCAACCAATGCTGCCTATCAGTGCCAGTGCTGCTTATCAGTGCCAACCAATGTTGCCTATCAATGCCAACCAGCACTGCCTATCTGTGCTAGTGCTGCTTATCATTGCCAACCAATTCTGCCTATCAGTGCCAACCAGTGCTGCCTATCAGTGCAAACCAGTGCTGCCTATCAGTGCCAACCAATGCTGCCTATCAGCGCCAACCAATGCTGTAAATCAGTGCCAACCAATGCTGTCAATCAGTGCCAACCAATGCTGCCTATCAGTGCTGCCTATCAGTGCCCATAAGTGCTGCCCATCAGTGCAGCCAATCAGTGCCCATCAGTGCTGCATATCAGTGCCCATCAGTGCTGCTTATCAGTGCCAATCAGTGCTGACAATTAGTGCCCATCAGTGCTGCCAATCAGTGCCAACCAATGCTGCCTATCAGTGCCAACAAATGCTACCAATCAGTGCCAACAAATGCTGCCAATCAGTGCCAACCAATGCTGCCAATCAGTGCCAACCAATGCTGCCTATCAGTGCCAACCAGTACTGCCTATCAGTGCCAACCAGTACTGCCTATCCGTGCCAGTGCTGCTTATCAGTGCCAACCAATTCTGCCTATCAGTGCCAACCATTGCAAACCAGTGCTGCCTATCAGTACAAACTAGTGCTGCTTATCAGTGCCAACCAATGCTGCCTATCAGTGCCAGTGCTGCTTATCAGTGCCAACCAATGCTGCCTATCAGTGCCAACCAGTACTGCCTATCTGTGCCAGTGCTGCTTATCAGTGCCAACCAATTCTGCCTATCAGTGCCAACCAGTGCTGCCTATCAGTGCAAACCAGTGCTGCCTATCAGTGCCAACCAATGCTGCCTATCAGTGCCAACCAATGCTGCCTATCAGTGCTGCATATCAGTGCCCATCGGTGCTGCCTATCAGTGCCAATCAGATGCCCATAAGTGCTGCCCATCAGTGCTGCCAATCAGTGCACATCAGTGCTGCATATCAGTGCCCATCCGTGCTGCATATCAGTGCCCATCAGTGCTGCATATCAGTGCCCATCAGTGCTGCATATCAGTGCCCATCAGTGCTGCCTATCATTGCCCATCAGTGCTGCCTATCAGTGCCCATCAGTGCTGACAATTAGTGCCCATCAGTGCTGCCTATCAGTGCCACCTACCAGTGCCCATCAGTGCTGCCAATCAGTGTCCATCAGTGCTGCGAATCAGAGCCTATCAGTGCCCATAAGTGCTACCAATAAGAGCCCATCAGTGATGCATATAAGTGCACATCAGTGCTACCTATCAGTGCCCATTAGTGCCAATCAGTGCTGCCTATCAGTGCCACCTATCAGTGCACATCAGTGCTACCAATTAGTGCCCATCAACGCTGCCAATCAGTGCAGCCTATTAGTGCCCATCAGTGCCGCCTATCAGTGCCCATCAGTGCTGCCTTAGCAGGGATGGTGGAAACCCCTCTACAGATAATTGCAATACAAATTACCTTCAAGTGCAACAACTTTTTAGTTGGGAGGTTCACACCATTATAGCACTTTGGATTGTTTATTTTTTAGAGTGTTACCCTTAATTGTATATGTTTTAGTTACAGTTATAATGTGAATTATTGCACTTGAAGTTAATTTCCCACCACCCCTGCTAAGTCCATGTCTTTATGGACCTTGCTTTGTGCACTGGTGCGCAGTCATGTTGGAACAGGAAGGGGTCATCCCCAAACTGTTCCCTCAAAGTTGAGAGCATGAAATTGTCCAAAATGTCTTGGTGTGCTGACGCCTTAAGAGTTCCCTTTACTGGAACTAAGGGGCCAAACCCAACCCCTGAAAAACAACCCAACACCATAATCCCCCCTCCACCAAATGATTTGGACCAGTGCACAAAGCAAGGTCCATAAAGACATGGATGAGCGAGTTTGGGGTGGAGGAACTTGACTGACCTGCAAAGAGTCCTCACCTCAACCTGATAGAACACCCTTGGGATGAATTCGAGTGGAGACTGCGAGCCAGGCCTTCTTGTCCAACATCAGCGCCTGACCTCACAAATGCCCTTCTGGAAGAATGGTCAAACATTCCCATAGACACACTCCTAAACCTTGTGGATAGCCTTCCTAGAAGAGTTGAAGCTTTTATAGCTGCAAAGGGTGGGCCAACTCAATATTGAACCCTATGGACTAAGACGGCATTAAAGTTCATGTGCGTGTAAAGGCAGGTGTCCCAATACTTTTGACTATATATATATATATGTATGTGTGCTTGAGCTTTCGGGTGCACACCCTAATGCAATAGGCTGCGCACGCCTATGGTTGCTTCTCTGATGAATGCTCTCCTTGCCCGGCCGGTCAGTTTAGGTGGACGGCCATGTCTTGGTAGGTTTGCAGTTGTGCCATACGCTTTCCATTTTCGGGTGATAGATTGGACAGAGCTCCGTGAGATGTTCAAAGCTTGGGATATTTTTTTAAAACCTAACCCCACTTTAAACTTCTCCACAACTTTATCCTTGACCTGTCTGGTGTGTTCCTTGGCCTTCGTGATGCTGTTTGTTCACTAAGGTTCTCTAACAAACCTCTGAGGGCTTCACAGAACAGCTGTATTCATACTGAGATGTAATTACACACAGGTGGACTCTATTCACTAATTAGGTGACTTCTGAAGGCAATTGGTTCCACTAGATTTTAGTTAGGGGTATCAGAGTAAAGGGGGCTGAATACAAATGCACGCCACACTTTTCACATATTTATTTGTAAAAAAAGTTGAAAACCATTTATAATTTTCCTTTCACTTCACAATTATGTGCCTCTTTGTGTTGGTCTATCACATAAAATACCAATAAAATACGTTTTTGGTTGTAACATGACAAAATGTGGAAAATGTCAAGTGGTATGAATATTTTTCCAAGGCACTGTACAGCCGTGCTTGGAAAAGGGTTAAAACAAGCCCTAACTGATCTCTGTAGCTGTGGGCACTATGGAATAATTCATCCCTAAGGCTTCATTCACACTAGCGCGTTTTTTGATGCATTTTGCATTTTGCAGAAATGCACGGGAATTTTTTAACATGGGTTCCTATGGAACATGTTCACATCAATGCCTTTTTGTTTCTCTGCATTTTTGGAAAGGGTCAGGGACTTTTTTTCATGCAAAATGCAGCGTTTTGCATGTAATAGAATTCAATGGACAAGCATCAAAAATGCAAGTGCACCGTTTTTGCAGCGTTTTTGATGCGTTTTTGGTGCGTTTTTGATGCGTTTTTGCCGTTTTTTTTTTTTTTATTTTTTTTTTTTTATTTTTTTTTTTTTTTAAGACTGTAAAAAAAAATGTAAAAAAAAAAACAAAAAAAAAACGCAAAACGCAAATCGCGGCAAAAACGCGGCTCAAAAACGTGGCAAGCATGAAGAAAAAACCTCCAAAAACGCTCAAAGGCAACATGCATAGGTGTGAATCGAGCCTAAAACTGATCTCTTTATTGCATGTTTACATTGGTTGTGACATTACCTCCTCCCCCCGATATCAATCAGACCCCTTGTATTCATCAAAAAAATTACAAGGCATTCTCTGAATGGCGGTGGAGAGCACCAGCTGCTAGAAGCAGGCAGTCCCTGCATACGATTGGCTAAGCCATGTCTATTAACCTGTTCTATATGATGTGACTATTGAAAGCAGAAGGCCCAACCTATGACCCACTACTGAAGTCCAAGGGCCACACATCATACACCAAAGTGCTGCATGCGGCCCTTGGACTTCAGTAGTCTGTAGTTGGAACATTGATTAGGGCAACAGCATTGATCTCTACTAGTCTCATGTAACATGTTCATAGTTGTCAACAGTCCCGATTTGCCCGGGACATTCCAGAAAATTAGACCGATGTCCCGTTCTCAGCCTGTCTTAGACAAAATCCCCAAAATCCGCCTCTGTCACAGACATCAGGACGTGACGGAGTCCCAGGAGCGCGGTGGATCATTCATGCAGGCAGGAGAACGTTGAAAAGCAGCCCGGCTGATGTCAGAGTGGGAGCTGGCAGCACTGCTTGGTGAGCCCGTGGATGATGAGCGGAGCTCGGCTGGCATGGCCAGGACCAGGTAGATACATTCCCACTAAGTAGTACTGATGAGACTGCTCTTATAGACTGCTCTGATAGGCTGCACTGATGAGGCTGCTCTAATGAGACTGCACTGATGAGGCTGCTCCTATAGATGCTACAGATGAGAATACTCTTATAGACTGCACGGGTGAGGCTGCTCTGATGAGACTGCACTCATGACACTGCTCTGATAGACTGCGCTGATGAGACTGCTCTTATAGACTGCACTGATGAGGCTGCACTGATGAGTCTGCACTCATGACACTGCTCTGATAGACTGCACTGATGAGACTGCTCTTATAGACTGCACTGATGAGGCTGCACTGATGAGACTGCACTGATGAGACTGTTCTTATAGACTGCACTGATGAGGCTGCACTAATGAGACTGCTCTTATAGACTGCACTGATGAGACTGCTCTTATAGACTGCACTGATGAGGCTGCACTGATGAGTCTGCACTCATGACACTGCTCTGATAGACTGCACTGATGAGACTGCTCTTATAGACTGCACTGATGAGGCTGCACTGATGAGACTGCACTGATGAGACTGTTCTTATAGACTGCACTGATGAGGCTGCACTAATGAGACTGCTCTTATAGACTGCACTGATGAGACTGCTCTTATAGACTGCACTGATGAGGCTGCACTGATGAGACTGCTCCTATAGATGGCACTGATGAGACTGCTCTTATAGACTGTACTGGTGAGGCTGCTCTGGTGAGACTGCACTCATGAGACTGCTCTGATAGACTGCACTGATGAGGTTGCACTGATGAGACTGCAGTCATGAGACTGCTCTTATAGACTGCACTGATGAGACTGCTCTTATAGACTGCACTGATGAGGCTGCACTGATGAGACTGCACTCATGAGACTGCACTCATGAGACTGCTCTTATAGACTGCACTGATGAGGCTGCACTGATGAGACTGCACTGAAAAGGCTGCTCTGATGAGGCTGCTCTGATGAGACTGCACTGATGAGACTGCTCTTATGAGACAGCACTCATGAGGCTGCACTGATATGCAAAGGATGAGGCTGCACTGATGAGACTGCACTGAAAAGGCTGCTCTGATGAGACTGCTCTTATGAGACGGCACTCATGAGGCTGCACTGATAGGCACTGATAGAACTGCACTGATGAGGCTGCACTGATGAGACTGCACTTTTAAACACCACACACAGCCATTAAAATAAATGCCATGCCCCTAATTAACATACAGCTCTGCCTTCACTGTCTTTCTGCAAAAAAGTGTCCTTAAAATTTTTTGGGATATATTGGCAACGCTGCATGTTCCCAGGTTTGTATTGTCTTCTGCAGCATATCCCCAGCCAACAATGTATCCTCACTCACCGACCCTCATTTTCTCTATTAGGTCTTCAGTCTCTGACAGTCCTCTTAAGCATTACATATATTGAACATTTCGTGCAGCCCTTTGGTGATGTCAGGGGTCGCATTTGAGGCCCACTTTAGCTCATACGTTGACAACCACTGATCTAGAGGGATCACTGATACCTTCCTCGTTCTCAGTCCTGGGGGGGGGGGGGAGATTTACTAAAACTGGAGAGGGCAAAATCTGGTGCAGTTCTGCATAGAAACCAATAAGCTTCCAGGTTTTGTCAAAGCTTAACTGAACAATTTGAAGTCAGAAGTTGATCGACTACCATGAACAGCTGCACCAGATTCTGAGTGCTCCAGTTTTAGTGAATCAACCCCACTGAATGTTCTCTCTACACTGTAGCTTAACTCCCACAAGGGCCGTCCACATGTAGAATAGGATAGGCCTCGCTTATATAAATTGATGCAGCGGGTGGCTGCTTCTAGCCATCTTTAAGGCAGGGCAAAAGGGGCAGCTGCCCTGGGCCCTGTCATTGTTGTGGGGCCCAAAGCAGCTGCTTCATACTTGCCAACTTTCCCAGTTTAAATTCCCTCGTCCCTTGAGGTTTGAGTCTCATGCTGTGTCCTAATATCTCAGTGTGAAGTTCTGTTATTAATGCTGCCCAACTCTGTCTTGTTGTGTACAGATGGCATTCATATGTAAATAGTGGCACATCGGCAGCATTCTATGTAAACAGAGGTGGTATTCATATGTATATCAAGCCCCCCTAAGGTCATATCCACCATCACCTATACTGAATGCTACCCACTGGGGAGATAAAGGGGCATGCTTGAAAGTCCTGCCTACAACTGTGGTCATTAAGCCTACCATCAGCCTGTTCTGCAATGGTAAGCAAATTAGTGGGGGGAGGGTAGTGTGTGGTGTGCAGACGTAGGCAGAGAAGGAATTACAGTTTGGTGTGCACAGGTGAGCAAGGTCCAGTCCATGGTGTGCAGCCAGTGAGATGATGTGCTGTAACCTCTAGCAACCAATCAGTAAGCAGTAATGATGTGCAGTAACCAATCAGTGAGCAGTATTGATGTACAGTAATCTCTAGCAACCAATCATCAAGCAGAAATCATGTGCTGTAACCTCTAGCAACTGATCAGTGAGCCGTAACCTCTAGCAACCAGTCAGTGAGCGGTAATGATACACTGTAACCTCTGGCAACCAATCGCAATTACTGTCTGATCTGATTCAGTAAACTAATTTTGAGTCTAGCTGCTATTTATTGTATGTCTCAAAGCAGGTGGAGAGCAAAACTGCATGGGGGGGGGGGGGGGGGGGCAAGAAAATTTTTGCCAGGGTCCAATCAATATTAAAGACGGCCCTGCTTCTAGCAGTTTGTGATCTCTGGTGATGACATAGGTGCAGTGTAGAAATCATCACTTACGGCTCACGTGATGCAGATTTCTTATTCCTTGTCTGTAGATGCAATGCTAATAGATACAGTGCCTTGCGAAAGTATTCGGCCCCCTTGAACTTTTCAACCTTTTGCCACATTTCAGGCTTCAAACATAAAGATATAAAATTTTAATTTTTTGTGAAGAATCACCAACAAGTGGGACACAATTGTGAAGTGGAACAAAATCTATTGGATATTTTAAACTTTTTTAGCAAATAAAAAACTGAAAAGTGGTGCGTGCAAAATTATTCGGCCCCTTTACTTTCAGTGCAGCAAACTCACAACAGAAGTTCAGCGAGGATCTCTGAATGATCCAATGTTGTCCTAAATGATTGATGGTGATAAATAGAATCCACCTGTGTGTAATCAAGTCTCTGTATAAATGCACATGCTCTGTTATAGTCTCAGGGTTCTGTTGAAAGTGCAGAGAGCATCATGAAGACCAAGGAACACACCAGGCAGGTCCGTAATACTGTTGTGGAGAAGTTTAAAGCCGGATTTGGATACAAAAAGATTTCCCAAGCTTTAAACATCCCAAGGAGCACTGTGCAAGCGATCATTTTGAAATGGAAGGAGTATCAGACCACTGCAAATCTACCAAGACCTGGCTGTCCCTCTAAACTTTCAGCTCAGACAAGGAGAAGACTGATCAGAGATGCAGCCAAGAGGCCCATGATCACTCTGGATGAACTGCAGAGAACTACAGCTGAGGTGGGAGAGTCTGTCCATAGGACAACAATCAGTCGTACACTGCACAAATGTCAGAGAGTCCCCTTGGGCATGCGCGCTGTTGGTGGGCATCGCGGCGCGTCGGCGCGCGTCGGCAGGCGCGCGCGCCCGGTGTTTGGCGCCAACCTGCCTATTTAAGCCATCTGCACAGGGGGCTCGGTGCTGTCCGATCTTCAGCTTCCTGTGTTCCTGTTTCCTGTTTCCTGTTTGATTCCAATCTCCTGACCACCGGCCTGTCTCTGTTCCTCCTTGTTTGCTGCCTGCCACTGACCCCGGACCGTCCTGACTACGAATCTGCCTGCTCCTCTGTACTGCGTTGCCCGCCTGCTACCGACCTCTGCCTGTGACCGACCAACCCGCTCCACTCCTGCTCTGCACCCACTGCCTGCGCTCCAGTTGACTGGTGATCTCCATAACCATCTTAACCGGGATCTTCCTGCAGCTACCCGCCAGGCTCTCATACCACCTGTGCCCGGAACAAGAATAGCCGGACTAGAGCCTGGGGTCTGTTAAAGCCATTACCTGTCCCGGAAAGACCGTGGAAGATGATATCAATGGATTTCATTGTAGAGCTTCCCCAGTCAGAGGGTTTCTCTACCATCTTTGTCGTCGTAGACAGGTTAACCAAGATGGCTCACTTCCTGCCGATGAAGGGCACACCCTCGGCCATGGAGACAGCAAAGGTCTTCATTAAAGAGATTGTCAGGTTGCACGGAGTCCCATCGAACATCATATCTGATCGTGGTGTTCAGTTCACCTCACGGTTCTGGAAGGCTCTCTGTAATTCCCTGGAAATCGAGCTGGCACTCTCCTCCGCTTATCATCCCCAGACTAATGGGCAGACGGAGAGAACTAATCAAACTTTGGAGCAATACCTCCGCTGTTTCTCATCTTTCTCTCAGGACAACTGGGTCTCTCTGCTGCCAATCGCTGAGTTCTCCTATAACAACTCTCTACATTCGGCCATTAAGCAAACACCGTTTTTTGCCAATTACGGATTCCACCCGTCCTTTCTGCCCAGGTCCTTACCTGAATGTGCGATCCCTGCGGTCTCTGAGACCATGGACTTCTTTCTTTGTAACAACAAACTCTTGCAGGACACCATGGCTAAGACCCAAGAGTATAATAAAAAGATGTTTGACAGGAAGAGGCGGGGAGAGCTCATCCTGGAACCTGGCAACCAGGTTTGGTTATCCACGACCAATATAAGAATGGCCTGTCCTTCAAGGAAATTGGGCCCCAAATTCTTGGGTCCATTTACAGTCAAGAAGAGGATTAACAATGTGGCCTACGAACTCAATCTACCTAGTACCCTGAAGATTCATCCGGTCTTTCACGTTTCATTGTTGAGACCTGTTGTACCCAACACTTTTGCTGGTCGAAGTACTGACCCACCAGAACCCATAATGGTCGATAGCAAGGAAGAATTCGAGGTGGAAGCTATTCTGGATTGCAGGAAAAGACGCAACCAGTTGCAGTATTTGATCAAATGGAAGGGGTACGGACCAGAGGATAACTCCTGGGAGCCAGAGGGCAACTTACATGCCGAAGAGCTTCTGAGGTCTTTTAGGAATACCCACGCTTCCAAATTGGCACAGTTGGACATCCGGAGGCTGCCCTTGAGGGGGGGGCACTGTCAGAGAGTCCCCTTGGGCATGCGCGCTGTTGGTGGGCATCGCGGCGCGTCGGCGCGCGTCGGCAGGCGCGCGCGCCCGGTGTTTGGCGCCAACCTGCCTATTTAAGCCATCTGCACAGGGGGCTCGGTGCTGTCCGATCTTCAGCTTCCTGTGTTCCTGTTTCCTGTTTCCTGTTTGATTCCAATCTCCTGACCACCGGCCTGTCTCTGTTCCTCCTTGTTTGCTGCCTGCCACTGATCCCGGACCGTCCTGACTACGAATCTGCCTGCTCCTCTGTACTGCGTTGCCCGCCTGCTACCGACCTCTGCCTGTGACCGACCAACCCGCTCCACTCCTGCTCTGCACCCACTGCCTGCGCTCCAGTTGACTGGTGATCTCCATAACCATCTTAACCGGGATCTTCCTGCAGCTACCCGCCAGGCTCTCATACCACTCTGTGCTCCCGTGCCTCCTGTCCATACTACCAGGGGCCGGTAACCAGATACGTAAGGGAGGCCTCCCCCTGCTACATCGGGCTCACCTGTCTGCTACGCACAGGTCTGACAACAAATCTGCCCTTTATGGAAGAGTGGCAAGAAGAAAGCCATTTCTCAAAGATATCCATAAAAAGTCTCGTCTAAAGTTTGCCACAAGCCACCTGGGAGACACACCAAACATGTGGAAGAAGGTGCTCTGGTCCGATGAAACCAAAATCGAACTTTTTGGCCACAATGCAAAACGATATGTTTGGCGTAAAAGCAACACAGCTCATCACCCTCAACACACCATCCCCACCGTGAAACATGGTGGTGGCAGCATCATGGTTTGGGCCTGCTTTTCTTCAGCAGGGACAGGGAAGATGGTTAAAATTGAGGGGAAGATGGATGCAGCCAAATACAGGACCATTCTGGATGAAAACCTGTTGGAGTCTGCAAAAGACCTGAAACTGGGACGGAGATTTATCTTCCAACAAGACAATGATCCCAAACATACAGCAAAATCTACAAAGGAATGGTTCACAAATAAACGTATCCAGGTGTTAGAATGGCCAAGTCAAAGTCCAGACCTGAATCCAATCGAGAATCTGTGGAAAGAGCTGAAAACTGCTGTTCACAAACGCTCTCCATCCAACCTCACTGAGCTCGAGCTGTTTTGCAAGGAAGAATGGGCAAGAATTTCAGTCTCTCGATGTGCAAAACTGATAGAGACATACCCCAAGCGACTTGCAGCTGTAATCGCAGCAAAAGGTGGCTCTACAAAGTATTAACGCAAGGGGGCCGAATAATTTTGCACGCCCCACTTTTCATTTTTTTATTAGTTAAAAAAGTTTCAACAATCCAATAGATTGCGTTCCACTTCACAATTGTGTCCCACTTGTTGGTGATTCTTCACAAAAAATAAAAATTTTATATCTTTATGTTTGAAGCCTGAAATGTGGCAAAAGGTTGAAAAGTTCAAGGGGGCCGAATACTTTCGCAAGGCACTGTACATGTTTACCCTGACCTGACCCCTTTCAAGGTTGTCTCTTGTCATAGAGGTACTAAAAGGGCTATTCGGGTTCATTGCATTAAGGCAGCCTATTCATTTTGAATGGGCGGCCAACACACAGTAAGGGCACGCTCACACGGGGATCAGCTGCTGTGTCCTAATACTGTATGGCAGGGATATGCAATTAGCGGACCTCCAGCTGTTGCAAAACTACAAGTCCCATCATGCCTCTGCCTCTGGGTGTCATGCTTGTGGCTGTCAGAGTCTTGCTATGCCTCATGGGACTTGTAGCTCTGCAACAGCTGGAGGTCCGCTAATTGCATATCCCTGCTGTATGACATGCGGGTGAGTGCGGGTGCAGGTCCCTGAATGCATACAGGATTAATTTAGAGACTTGCACTCACACTCACCCGCATGTCACATTAGGAAACTAAGGCTGTGTCCGTGCAACCGCGTGACCCAATAGAAACGAATGGGATGGCGGCTTGGGGATGCACGCAACACCTGTGCATCCCCATGTCGGGGGAAAAAAAAAAGGCATTCACTGGGCACTAGGGATGAGCTTCGAGTTCGAGTCGAACTCATGTTCTACTCGAACATTGGCTGTTCGCAAGTTCGCCGAACAGTGAACAATTTGGGGTGTTCGCGGCAAATTCGAATGCCGCGGAACACCCTTTAAAAGTCTATGGGAGAAATCAAAAGTGCAAATTTTAAAGGCTTATATGCAAGTTATTGTCATAAAAAGTGTTTGGGGACCTGGGTCCTGCCCCATGGGACATGGATCAATGCAAAAAAAAGTTTTAAAAACGGACGTTTTTTCAGGAGCAGTGATTTTAATAATGCTTAAAGTCAAACAATAAAAGTGTAATATCCCTTTAAATTTCGTACCTGGGGGGTGTCTATAGTATGCCTGTAAAGGGGCGCATGTTTCCTGTGTTTAGAACAGTCTGACAGCAAAATGACATTTTGAAGAAAAAAACACATTTAAAACTACCCGCGGCTATTGCATTGCCGACAATACACATAGAAGTTCATTGATAAAAACGGCATGGGAATTCCCCACAGGGCAACCCCGAACCAAAAAAAAAAAAAAAAAAAAGATGTGGGAGTCCCCCTAAATTCCATACAAGGCCCTTCAGGTCTGGTATGGATATTAAGGGGAACCCCAGCCAAAATTTTTTTAAAAAATGACGTGGGGTTCCCCCTAAATTCCATACCAGACCCTTCAGGTCTGGTATGGATTTTAAGGGGAACCCCGCGCCAAAAAAAAAAAAAAAACGGCGTGGGGACCCCCCAAAAATCCATACCAGACCCTTATCCGAGCACGCAACCTGGCAGGCCGCAGGAAAAGAGGGGGGACGAGAGTGCAGCCCCCCCCCTCCTGAACCATACCAGGCCACATGCCCTCAACATTGGGAGGGTGCTTTGGGGTAGCCCCCCAAAACACCTTGTCCCCATGTTGATGAAGACAAGGGCCTCATCCCCACAACCCTGGCCGGTGGTTGTGGGGGTCTGCGGGCAGGGGGCTTATCGGAATCTGGAAGCCCCCTTTAACAAGGGGACCCCCAGATCCCGGCCCCCCCCTGTGTGAAATGGTAAGGGGGTACTTACCCCTACCATTTCACTAAAAAACTGTCAAAAATGTTAAAAATGACAAGAGACAGTTTTTGACAATTCCTTTATTTAAATGCTTCTTCTTTCTTCTTTCATCTTCTTCTGGTTCTTCTGGCTCTTCTGGTTCTTCCTCCGGCGTTCTCGTCCAGCATCTCCTCCGCGGCGTCTTCTATCTTCTTCTCCTCGGGCCGCTCCGCACCCATGGCATTGGGGGGGAGGCTCCCGCTCTTCTCTTCATCTTCTTCATCTTCTTCTTCTTCTTCTTCTTCTTCTTCATCTCTTCTTCCTTCTTCATTTCTTCTCAGGGCCGCTCCGCAGCCATGCTGGCATGGAGGGAGGCTCCCGCTGTGTGACGGCGTCTCTTCGTCTGACGGTTCTTAAATAACGGGGGGCGGGGCCACCCGGTGACCCCGCCCCCCTCTGACGCACGGTGACTTGACGGGACTTCCCTGTGACGTCACGGGGAATGCCACAGGGAAGTCCCGTCATGTCCCGTGCGTCAGAGGGGGGCGGGGTCACCGGGTGGCCCCGCCCGCCGTTATTTAAGAACCGTCAGACGAAGAGACGCCGTCACACAGCGGGAGCCTCCCTCCATGCCAGCATGGCTGCGGAGCGGCCCGGAGAAGAAATGAAGAAGGAAGAAGAGATGAAGAAGAAGAAGAAGATGAAGAAGATGAAGAGAAGAGCGGGAGCCTCCCCCCCAATGCCATGGGTGCGGAGCGGCCCGAGGAGAAGAAGATAGAAGACGCCGCGGAGGAGATGCTGGACGAGAACGCCGGAGGAAGAACCAAAAGAGCCAGAAGAACCAGAAGAAGATGAAGGAAGAAAGAAGAAGCATTTAAATAAAGGAATTGTCAAAAACTGTCTCTTGTCATTTTTAACATTTTTGACAGTTTTTTAGTGAAATGGTAGGGTTAAGTACCCCTTTACCATTTCACACAGGGGGGGGGCCGGGATCTGGGGGTCCCCTTGTTAATGGGGGCTTCCAGATTCCGATAAGCCCCCCGCCCGCAGACCCCCACAACCACCGGCCAGGGTTGTGGGGATGAGGCCCTTGTCTTCATCAACATGGGGACAAGGTGTTTTGGGGGGCTACCCCAAAGCACCCTCCCAATGTTGAGGGCATGTGGCCTGGTACGGTTCAGGAGGGGGGGGGGCGCACTCTCGTCCCCCTCTTTTCCTGCGGCCTGCCAGGTTGCGTGCTCGGATAAGGGTCTGGTATGGATTTTTGGGGGGACCCCACGCCGTTTTTGTTTTTTTTTTGGCGCAGGGTTCCCCTTAAAATCCATACCAGACCTGAAGGGTCTGGTATAGAATTTAGGGGGAACCCCACGTCATTTTTTTTTTAAATTTTGGCTGGGGTTCCCCTTAATATCCATACCAGACCTGAAGGGCCTTGTATGGAATTTAGGGGGACTCCCACATCATTTTTTTTTTTTTTAATTTTGGTTCGGGGTTGCCCTGTGGGGAATTCCCATGCCGTTTTTATCAATGAACTTCTATGTGTATTGTCGGCAATGCAATAGCCGCGGGTAGTTTTAAATGTGTTTTTTTCTTCAAAATGTCATTTTGCTGTCAGACTGTTCTAAACACGGGAAACATGCGCCCCTTTACAGGCATACTATAGACACCCCCCAGGTACGAAATTTAAAGGGATATTACACTTTTATTGTTTGACTTTAAGCATTATTAAAATCACTGCTCCTGAAAAAACGGCCGTTTTTAAAACTTTTTTTTGCATTGATCCATGTCCCATGGGGCAGGACCCGGGTCCCCAAACACTTTTAATGACAATAACTTGCATATAAGCCTTTAATATTAGCACTTTTGATTATTCATGTTCGTGTCCCATAGATTTTAACGGTGTTCGCGTGTTCGAACGAACTTTTTTCCTGTTCGCATGTTCTGGTGCGAACCGAACAGGGGGGTGTTCGGCTCATCCCTACTGGGCACGCAAGAAAGCACACCATGTGAATGGACCCTTGTGGACCAAAATAGGTATGCGGCATTTTTGTGCATGAGTGTTACTGTGCATTGTGGTGCCCTGCAATGCATGTGCATCGAAGATGCATTGCCTTTGTGCATTGGGGTGCTATTCAAAGTGAATGGTACTGTGATTCACTAATGCTCGTAACATTTGTTAGCATGCATTGTAGTAATTTGCACATTATTGCGTGCAATACCACAATGCATCCTCTGGCATGAGTGGTGAAAGTGCACAAACATTCGTTATGTGCGAATAGGGTAAAAAAAAAAAAAAAACTCATGCAAATAGGCTATATCCTGTGCTGTTTGAATAATAACAAATTGGCAAATACCATATTTGGTCACTAGATGGAGTCAAGTATTATAGGAGAGTCTTATGATACTTAGCTCCATCTAGTGGCCAAATGATGCATTTTCCATTTAAAATCATTTACACTGGAACAGCATAGGACAGTGTTTCTCAGCTCCAGTCCTCAAGGAGCCCCAACAGGTCATGTTTTCAGGATTTCCCTCAGATGAAACAGCTGTGGTAATTACTAAGGCAGTGAGACCAATCAAATCACCGAATGTGCAAAATAATGGAGAGCCTGAAAACATGACCTGTTGGGGCACCTTGAGGACTGGAGTTGAGAAACACTGGCATAGGATATATTCTACCTTCATTTGTTTTTTGCCCCATTCGCAAAGGGTAAATGTGTTGGCAAATACCATACTTGGCCACTAGATGGAGTCAAGTATTATAGGAAATGACTATGATATTTTGCTCCATCTAGTGGCCAAATGATGCATTTTCCTTTTAAAATAATTTACACTGGAACAGCATAGGACAATGTTTCTCAACTCCAACCCTCAAGGCGCCCCCAACAGGTCATGTTTTCAAGATTTGCCTCAGATGAAACCGCTGTGGTAATTACTAAGGCAGTAAAAATGATCAAATCACCTGTGCAAAATAATGGAGAGCCTGAAAACATGACCTGTTGGGTCGCTTGGGGACTGGAGTTGAGAAACACTGGCATAGGATATATTCTACCTACATTTGTTTTTTGCCCCATTCGCATAGGGTGAATCTGTTGGCAAATACCGTATTTGGCCACTAGATGGAGTCAAGCATTATAGGAAATGACTATGATATTTTGCTCCATCTAGTGGCCAAATGCTGCATTTTCCATTTTAAAATCATTTACACTGGAACAGCGTAGGATATATTCTACCTACATTTGTTTTTTGCCCCATTCACATAGGGTGAATGTGTTGACAAATACCATATTTGGCCACTAGATGGAGTCAAGCATTATAGGAAATTACTATGATACTTTGCTCCATCTAGTGGCCAAATGATGCATTTTCCTTTTTCAAATCATTTACACTGGAACAGCATAGGATATATTCTACCTACAATTGTTTTTTTTTGCCCCATTCGCATAGGGTGAATGTGTTCACTTTCACTGGGCGAAGTTATTTTTAAATCAGTTCCATATTAGTGTTTATGTGAAAAGCTTGCAGGGTAATTTGCAAAAAATAATCATGGGACCTTTTTCAGTCATTTAGGACCATTTGATAGAAAAAGCCACATCAACCGCTAAAATATTCAACTTTAATAGAGCAGCCGCCGCAGCAAGGAATTCTGGGCAACGGCGGTGACAAACGTAATACTTTGGTGAACCGTTAAAATGACAGCGAAAAGCATTAGACCTTCCCCTCCCTGAGCTTCATTACAATTAAATTGCATAATTTATTTAGCGGCGGCTCAGAGCACGCCAACAGAAAATAATTGTTTGTGAAGTCGGTGACGAATCTGACCCGCTGCATAGAAATGTTATTCCCCGACTTCAAAAATAATATGCAAAACAGCCCGAAAGAGGAATTATTCAGAATTAATGATTTGTACCCGCGTCGGCCCCTTATCCAAGTTTTCAAAGTCATCCGATGACTCAAATTCATTACGGCGAGCCCGAGTGTTGCACGAATTTTTCGCACGCATTGACAGGTTCACCGTGCATTCATAACCCGGGACGGCAGAATTTTTTTTTTTTTCTCTTCCATACATTTTCACGTCTCTCGTTACGAATAAAGATTGATTTTGAAAAGTGATTGAATAATCGCCATTAAAAAGAGAGAAAAAAAAAAAAAAAGACCCTTTACATTGGCGGAACATTTAGAACCCGTTTAAAGTTCATTATGGATGCAAATAACACTTTGGAAACAATTACCTGTGGCATTAGGAGTCTGCCAGATGAGGAGGAAATACAATGTTACCGATCGGGTAGTTGTTATGGGGCCCCAGGCGCCGCCATATTTCACAGCGGGATGGCACAATATTTCATAATTACATCGATAAGACGATGGCGATCACCATTTATATGCTAATGGCGGCAATACCGGCAGCTCGCGGGTTTGCTGCAGAATCAGTCGGGCTTTTAATTGTGATACGTCTTCGGGGGGCCGTTTGATTTAATCTTTAACTATAAACCTTTGTGGGCTTTTTAACCGTCTTTTTGAGCAACCCCCGGGCCCATCGCGTTGCGTATCGCCTCCCTTTATGAGACGCGGATGAGACCTGACTGTACATCTAGACGCTGCGGGGCCTATTCAACAAAAATAGAATACTGAGTGCCGAGAGCCGGAAATAATTCCGCCTTAAAGCTGAACGCAAGGTACATATCAAAGGCTCAAATGATTGCAGCCCTGTAATCCTTGATAGGTTATTAACCACTTCCCACTAGTGGCGGGTGGTGGGGTTCTTTTTGGGGGGGCAAAGAGCCCCCCCCCTCCCCTCCCGGGTCGCCGGATGGAGCGGCACTAGCACAACTGCCCCTACCCCCCCCTCCCCGGCGCTAACGCCCGCCAACAAAAGCACCCCCCACGCGGCACGGCACTGACACCCCCAGAAACCCCTCACCCCCACCCACTGTCTGGTCAGTCCTTACCCTGGATGCGGCCATCCTCCCGTCCCTGTCCTTGCGGGCTCGGGGAAAGCTGCTCCGGTGTCCTCTCCTGGAGCAGCTGACCAGGCCATTTTTTGTGATACGGCACTGCGTCACTTTAACTGACAATTGCGCGATCGTGCCACGCTGTACCCAAATAAAATTAATGTCCTTTTTTTCCTCCACAAATAGAGCTTTCCTTTGGGGGTATTTGATCACCTCTGCGGTTTTTATTTTTTGCGCTATAAACAAAAGAAGAGCGACAATTTTGAAAAAAAATAATATTTTTTTTTAACTTTCTGCTATAATACATATAAAAAAAATATATAAAAAACACATTTATTCATCAGTTTAGGCCGATATATATTCTTCTACATATTTTTGGTAAAAAAAAAAAAAAAAAATCGCAATAGGCTGAATATTGGTTGGTTACGTCTACAAACTATGGGATAGATTTAGGGACTTTTATTTTTCTTTATTGTTTTTACTGGTAATGACGGCGATCTGCGATTTTTAGCGGGACTGTGACATTGCGGCGGACAAATCTGACCCCAAGTGACACTTTTTGGGGACCAGTGACATTATTACATTGACCAGTGCTATATAAATGACACTGGCAGGGAAGGGGTTAACACTAGGGGGCGATCAAGGGGTTAACTGTGTTCCCTCAGTGTGTTCTAACTGTAGGGGGGGATGGGCTGAAACACCACAGAGATCGCTGTTCCCGATGACTGGGAACAGCAGGTCTCCATCATGACCCCCCCTGTCAGAACGGGGATCTGCCTTGTTTACATAGGCAGATCCCCGTTCTGCCTCGGTATACATATATGTATACATATATGTTTAAATATATGTGCAAAAATATTCACCAACAAAGCAAATAAATTAAAAAAAGGTTTTAATTGTTTATCGTTTATAAAATAGACGTGAACAAAAAAAAAAAAGGAAAATAATAATTAAATGTAGGAGAATAGGGAGTTAATTAAGAGTAATTAGTAAGGGAGCTGATTAGAGTAAATTAAGGGTTAATAAGAGGAACATTTGTTCATCCCTTTGATCTGCAGATGAAGAAACAGAAAGATACAAAAAAAAACAATGTTTCAACCTCCTATATACTTCTAGCTGCCAAGAGGGATACTATACCACTATGTTGGCTGTCCACCCCCCCCCCCCCCACCCCCCCCCCCCCCCCCCCCCCACTTACAATTTCTACAACTTGTGGCAGTGGTCAGAAGGATGGAATTTCTCACAGCCACGATACATGACACGGTTTCTCAGTTTAAAACATTTGGGAGCCCTGGGACCAATCGAAATATGGGGACCATATGAACTGATTATATTTTATAGATTAAATATGATTTTCTTTGCATGTTTTTTTTTTTTCCTTTATATTGCTCTCCTGTAGTCCCTTCATTGTGAGATGACATTTACATATTTACACCCTGTAATTGGTGCTCTTGCCCTTTGTTGATTGTTAAAGTGGAGGGCCACCCCAAAATAAAAAAAAGTGCATAAAAATTCTTGAAATTATTTTTTTTAAAATTTGAATTTTTTTTTTTTTTAACTTAACTGAAAGCCTTGTTGCTAGGCAGTCTTCCTAATCTGCCTCTTCCTATTCCGCGGCGCTTCCTCCTCTTCGGCGAGCGGCCCCGTTGCCTTCTGGGACATGTGTGTGTCCCAGCAAACAACGGGGCTGTTCACAGAGCGCCGCGCGACTCGCGCATGCGCAGTAGGAAACTGGCAGTGAAGCCGCAAGGCTCCACTGCCTGTCTCCCTTAGTTAGGATGGCGGCGCCAGCAGCCGATCCGATGGTCGGGGGGGCCAACGTCGCGGGCTCGCTGGACACGTACGTGTCCTTATTATAAGTCAGCAGCTACAGTGTTTGTAGCTGCTGACTTAAAAAAAAAAAAACGGCCAGAACACCCCTTTAGTGTCCTCTATAAGTAGTATGCTGAAAAAGTTTTGATCCTGTGCTATGGATAATTGTTCCTAAGTTCTGATTTCTTTTGTACTTCTTTATGGTTACTCGATGGACACTATGTGATGTACCTGTTGTACTTTTATGGCTTTCTGAACTAATAAAAATTACAATTACAAAAAGAAACAATGTTTCTTTTTATTTTAGTGTTTCAGCAGCTGAGCAATGATGTTAATAAACATTGCCAGCTGCCTTTTTTTTTTCACAGCTCCAATTACCGGACTTCTTTAACACTTTAGCTGTTGGAGACCCAACTGACAGCTCAAAGAACCGAGCCTGAAAGTATCGGTTTCAGGTATCGGTGCATTTGAATACTTGTGCAAATACTCGGTACCGGCACCGATACCGATACTAGTATCGGTGCAACCCTACTTATGACATCATGCACAGCTCTCTCTCTCCCATTCACTGCGTGAGAGTTTGCCAGGAAGGGAGGGGGAGGTTGAGTCATAAGAGGGCCAATGAGAGTTGCAGAGCTGGAGGTGTAAATCCAGGAAGTGAACAGGCAGCAGCTTCAGCTGCCCACAGTTAAAATGGCTGCAGCCAGACTCAGTGGAGGGAGATTTCTGCAGCATATTTGGCAAGTACAGAATCACAGTATATATAAAATAATATGCAAAGTGGTTGGAGGGAAGCTTCAGAATGGCAAAGATGTTTTTATTAAAAATTATGTGAGCAGACTGCAGTTCCTCTTTAAGCTTTCAGAAATGATAGAAGACATGGAAGTACGGTCCGCACACAGAAATGTCTTCTGCTATTATCAGTGTTTTTCTTTCTTGAAGAAAGGCCGCCATGTGCGATTATTTTCCATTCTGGAACACAACAAACGGCTGAGCGTGCCTCTGATCTGGACGAGATCCTGAAATCCTGATTTGCGACATTGTAGATACATGATTTTCTGTTTCTCTAACACGCTCCGCTGCCTTATTGGCTCGCCGTTGTCCTACATGTGGCTTTGGTTTGGCTGCGGGAAGAACAAGCTGGCAGTAGCCGCTGTCTATGTGCGTTATCTGGCGGCTCGCACAGATGGCGGAGCTCACAGCTTTGATCAAGGAATAAGAATGTGTTTTGGACATTGTCGAAAAGAACGCAATCTGAGCAACACTTCAACATGTTGTCATCGCGTCAGCCATCTTGGCTTGCGGTCCGGATCCCAGCATGCCTTTCTGACAGCTGTCCCTTTTTTTTCGTATCGCTCGATATGTTGTTAATCGGCACAGTAGCACCTCGCTTGTTATTTCTAAATATCTGTTCTTATTTTGGATCCTTTAAAGTGGACCTGTTAGTAACTTTACAAGTCTACATTAAGAAGAAGGCTTCGTTCACATGCACGCGCCTTCCCGCGTCCCCGCGTGTTGCATGTACGGCAGCCTATTCATTTTAATGGGCTGGTGTAAGAAATGCTGAACAGAAGTCCCTAACCCTTTTCAACCAGTTGCTTACCGGGCACTTTCACCCCCTTCCTGCCCAGGCCAATTTTCAGCTTTGAGCACAGTCGCAGTTTGAATGATAATTGCGCGGTCATGTAACACTGTACCCATATGACATTTGTATCATTTTTTTTTTACACAGATAGAGCTTTCTTTTGGTGGTATTTAATCACCGCAGGGTTTTTTTTATGTTTTGCTAAACAAACAAAAAAAGAGCGAAAACTTTGGAATAAAAAAACAGTTTTCATAGTTTGTTATAAAATTTTGCAAACAGGTAATTTTTCTCCTTCACTGATGTGCGCTGAGGAGGCTGCACTGATGGGCACTGATAGGTGGCACTGATGGGCACTAATGAGGCGACACTGGTTAGTTCTGATGAGGCAGCACTGATGGGCACTGATAGGCGGCACTGAAGGGCACTGAGAGGTGGCATTGATAGGTGGCACTTATGGGCACCGATAGGTGGCACTGATGAGTACTCATAGGCACTGGTAGGTGGCACTGATGATGAGGAACTGATGGGCATTGATTGGCAGCACTGATAGGTGGCACTGGTTGGCAATGGTTAGCAGTACTGATGGGCACTAGTAGGTGGCACTGGTGGGCACTAGTTAGGAGCACTGGTGGGCACTGGTTAGTAGCACTGGTGGTTACTGTGTGGGACTGATGTCCCTTTTACAGAAGCCGGTAATTACCGGGGGCGCGTGGGCAGCACAAGAGGATGTCCATGTATGCCCTCCCGGCAATTTAAGCCTGTTTTGTAGCCGTCGATTGGCTGTAGCACGTGCACCAAGTGGTTAGGAACCAATGGCACCGCTGCACGTTTGCTAAAGGGCAAAGCATTTCTGAGTGTGTTAGGGATAGGGGAGCTAAACGGCAGCATGTTTCTGAGTGTGTTAGAAAAGCTAAAGGGCAACACGCTTCTGAGTGTGTTAGAAAAGTAAAGGGCAACGCGCTTCTGAGTGTGTTAGAAAAGTAAAGGGCAACGCGCTTCTGAGTGTGTTAGAAAAGCTAAAGGGCAACACGCTTCTGAGTGTGTTACAAAGCTAAAGGGCAACGCGTTTCTGAGTGTGTTAGAAAAGTAAAGGGCAACGCGCTTCTGAGTGTGTTAGGGAAGCTAAAGGGCAACACGATTCTGAGTGTTAGGAAAGCTAAAGGGCAACGCTTTTCTGAGTGTGTTAGAAAGTTAAAGGGCAACGCGTTTCTGAGTGTGTTAGGGATAGGGGAGCTAAACGGCAGCATGTTTCTGAGTGTGTTAGAAAAGCTAAAGGGCAACACGCTTCTGAGTGTGTTAGAAAAGTAAAGGGCAACGCGCTTCTGAGTGTGTTAGAAAAGTAAAGGGCAACACGCTTCTGAGTGTGTTAGAAAAGTAAAGGGCAACGCGCTTCTGAGTGTGTTAGAAAAGCTAAAGGGCAACACGCTTCTGAGTGTGTTACAAAGCTAAAGGGCAACGCGTTTCTGAGTGTGTTAGAAAAGTAAAGGGCAACGCGCTTCTGAGTGTGTTAGGGAAGCTAAAGGGCAACACAATTCTGAGTGTTAGGAAAGCTAAAGGGCAACGCTTTTCTGAGTGTGTTAGAAAGTTAAAGGGCAACGCGTTTCTGAGTGTGTTAGAAAACTAAAGGGCAACGTGTTTCTGAGTGTGTTAGAGAGCTAAAGGGCAACGCGTTTCTGAGTGTGTTAGAAAACTAAAGGGCAACGCGTTTCTGAGTGTGTTAGAAAATTAAAGAGCAACGCATTTCTGAGTGTGTTAGGAAAGCTAAAGGGCAACGCGTTTCTGAGTGTGTTAGAAAACTAAAGGGCAACGCGTTTCTGAGTGTGTTAGAAAACTAAAGGGCAACGCATTTCTGGGTGTGTTAGAGAGCTAAAGGGCAACGCGTTTCTGAGTGTGTTAGAAAATTAAAGAGCAACGAATTTCTGGGTGTGTTAGGAAAGCTAAAGGGCAACGTGTTTCTGAGTGTGTTAGAAAACTAAAGGGCAAGGCATTTCTGAGTGTGTTAGGAAAGCTAAAGGACATCACATTTTCAAGTTCCCGTAGTGCACAAATGTGAACATAGAAAACATTTCTGACATGTCACAATATACAGCAACAGTATTATTTTTTTACCTTTTAACATTAAAATGCCATCCTTGAGCTCCAGTCAGAGACTTTGCCTAGGCTGAGGGGATGTCATCAGTTTGCTGCAGGCAGGAGGAAGAATTTTATCAGTCTCCCCTCCCCCCAGTGATCAGACTGTACCATTGTAACTTTGTAGCAAAAGACAGTTACAGGAGCTGGTCCGTGTCAGACATTTATGAACTCAGATAGGAACTGCACAGGCGCTAGGATTTACATGATTGTGTCACCTCTGAGCTGGCATCTCTGTCCAGGAAGTAGATGGTGATCCTGAATGATGTCTGAACAAAGATGGCGCCATCCTTCTGGAGAGAAAAGTAGATGAGGACATTGTTGTGGTGAGTTCTGTGACCTCTATGAGAGGGAATAAATACCAGGAGGGGTTACATTGACACATTACTCGGCATGCTGCGCTTTACCTGAAAAGATATATCTAGTGGTAGTTCTACTTTATGAAGCCCCCTGAGAGGAAGATCAGTTCAGGGTTCCCGGATGTTCTGAGGAATGACGCCATGTACACCGAGGTAAGAGACTCTCCAAGGTCAGATGTTGGCTCATATGTGAGCTCAGGTGCCTAACCAAAAATTTATGAGCTTGATTTAAATGCAAATGATTCTTGTTGCCACTCTGCAGAAAATACAGTGTGATGCGGGGGTTTGGCAGGCTAGATAAGTGCAATCTGAAGGTTGATTTTCAGATCTGAAAGATTTATTTTCTTTTTTTTTTTTTTTTTAAATAATACTCAGAAAACAGAAACTAGAGTATCGGCTTTACAAATGATAACATCTTGAGGTCCCCCCAGTCCAAAATGTAAAAAATGTAAATGTTACTTAGTTATCATGGGCAAATTGAGACCAGGACAATGCACACAACCACCTTGATGACATCAACATCACATCAGAGGCCCCCCTTCACATCAAAGGTTCCTCTATCCCATCAGAGCCCCCCCCCCCCACCTTCACATCAGAGATCCCCCCCCCCATCAAATCAGAGGTCCTCTCATCACATCAGCGGTCCTCCTATCACTTCAGAGCCCCCATCACATCTAAGGTTCTCCCCATAACATCAAAGGTTCTCCCATCACATCAGAGCCCCCCCCCCCCACCTTCACATCAGAGATCCCCCCATCCCAGCAGAGGTCCCCCATCAAATCAGAGGTCCTCCTATCACTTCAGAGCCCCCATCACATTAAAGGTTCTCCCCATCACATCAGAGGTCCTCCCACCACATCAGAGGTTCTCCCATAACATCAGAGGACCCCCATCACATCAGAGGTCTTCCCATCACATCAGACGACCTCTCATCACATCTGAGGTCCTCCTATCACTTCAGAGCCCCCCATCACATCAAAGGTTCTCCCCATCACATCAAAGGTTCCCCCATCACATCAGAGGTCCTCCCACCACATCAGAGGTTCTCCCATAACATCAGAGGACCCCCATCACATCAGAGGTCTTCCCATCACATCAGACGACCTCTCATCACATCTGAGGTCCTCCTATCACTTCAGAGCCCCCCATCACATCAAAGGTTCTCCCCATCACATCAAAGGTTCCCCCATCACATCAGAGCCCCCCCCCCACCTTCACATCAGAGATCCCCCCCATCCCAGCAGAGGTCCTCCTATCACTTCAGAGCCCCCCATCACATTAAAGGTTCTCCCCCATCACATCAGAGGTCCTCCCACCACATCAGAGGTTCTCCCATAACATCAGAGGTCTTCCCATCACATCATAGGTCTTCCCATCACATCAGACGACCTCTCATCACATCAGAGGTCCTCCCATCACATCAGAAGTTCTCCCTATCACGTCCGAGGTCCTCCCACCACATCAGAAGTTTTCCCATAACATCAGGGGTCCCCCCCATCACATCATAGGTCTTCCCATCACATCAGACGACCTCTCATCACATCAGACGACCTCTCATCACATCAGAGGTCCTCCCATCACATCAGAAGTTCTCCCTATCACGTCCGAGGTCCTCCCACCACATCAGAAGTTTTCCCATAACATCAGGGGTCCCCCCCATCACATCATAGGTCTTCCCATCACATCAGACGACCTCTCATCACATCAGAGGTCCTCCCATCACATCAGAAGTTCTCCCTATCACGTCAGAGGTCCTCCCATTATATCAGAGGTTCTCCCCATCACATCAGATGTATTCACATCACATCAGTGGTCCTCCCTATCACATCAGAGCCCCCCATTATATTAGAGGCCCCCCAATCACATCAGAGGTTCTCCCTTCACATCTGAGGTCCTCTCATCACACCCAAGGTTCTTTCATAATATCAGCGATACTCTCATCACATCAGAGGTCCTCCCATCACAGAGGTCCCCCATCACATCAGAGCCCCCCCCCCCTAATATCAGAGGTTCCCCATCTCATCAGAGGTCCTCCATCACAGCAGAAGTTCTCCCATCAAATCAGAGGTCCTCTCATAACATCAAAGGCCCTCCTATCACTTCAGAGCCCCACATCAAATCAGAGGTTCTCCCCATCACATCAGAGGTCCCCCATCACATCAGAGGTCTTCACGTTACATCAGATGACCTCTCATCACATCAGAGGTCCTCCCATCCCATCAGAGGTCCTCCCATCCCATCAGAGGTCCTCCCATCACATCAGAGGTCCTCCCATTACATCAGAAGTTCTCCCTATCACATCGGAGCCCTCCATCACATCAGAGGTTCTCCCCATCACATCAGATGTCTTCTTATCAAGTCAGTGGTCCTCCTTCTCACATCAGAGCCCCCCATTACATTAGAGGTCCCCCCATCACATCAGAGGTCCTCCCATTAAAGCAGAGGTCCTCTCATCACAACAAAAGTCCTCTCATCACAACAGAAATCCTCTCCCCACATCCAACGCTGTATCCTGGCCTAGGCCGACAAGGCCCAGGCCTAGGGCAGCACTTTGTAGGGGGGCAGCACGGAAAGAGTCCTCGCCGGTTTGCGCTGTTAGTGTAGTGCCAGTCTTATAGGGCGGACTGGGCTGAGAGGCAAAAAAGTATATCGCCCCCATAAAGCGGCCGCACTACTTCCGGTATGCGGGCGGCCGGCATTCTGCAACTGTGGGGGGGGGGGGGGGGGCACTTCTAATTTTGACTGTCCTATCATCCTGGACCACAAACCTTCCTCACTGTGCTATATGTTTTCTGTTGCACCATTGGCATCGTTATATCTTCTTAACTATAAAAAATACTGCGCTATCCCAAAAATATTAACGTGAAAATAAGAGCTGCAACTATAAATGTGAGACATAACCACTTATTGTAAAATAAATCAAAAAAATAGCTGCGCTGCAATTAGTGAAAAATAAAAAATAAAAACAAAAATACATTGATGTGATCAATTATAAAGGTGAAAATGAACATCCACATGTGATGGATTCATTGTGAAAAATCATCATTCATTCTCATAATTTAAAAAAATCTGTTAAATGAAACTAATGAACAAAAAATAGTCCAATCGCAAAGTGCATATAGTGCAACTTTATCTTCAAGGAAATTGTGATGATGGAAAGTATCCTCCACCTATAAATACACTGCCCCGGGGCGTGGCTTAGCAATGGCCGAGTAAAGACGTGCTTTGGAGGAGCTCCCTGTCCAACCCGGCCTAATAGGATCTAAAACCATCAATTCTATGCAGTGAGCACGTTATGAGCGACCCCAACAGATACCGGACGAGATCGACTTCCCGGGGAACCCACCACCGGACCACACAACCGGGAATTCCACACTTTTTCAGAGGTCAGGCAGACCCATCCCCCGGCGCCATAGCAGTCCCGCCACGTGGATCCCGCATACCTCCACCTCTCAACGACTCCCAGATGGCTTCGCCGACACATGCCCCGACGCCCATACCCCTCACGGGCACACCAGCCTTATTCTGCACGGAGACGGAGAGCAACCCGGGAAACCAGAACATCATGGAAGATGACCTCCGCAGCATGCTCAGGGCTCTCCCTACCAGAGCAGACCTGGAGGCCCTCCCCACGAGAGCGGACTTTGAGACCATGATTATGAGGATAGAGGAGGCGCACAGGAAAGACATCCAAGAAGTACGAGAGGACTTACACTTAGTAGAGAACCGGGTTGCCTCTGGAGAACATAGACTATCCACCCTAGATGAGAGGCTGACAGCTCTGGAGCATGCACAGCAGACCCATCTCCTAGAATCACGGGACATGCAACTCCATTTGGAGGAGTTGGAAGACCGTAGCCGCCGTAACAACCTGCGGATGCGGGGAATCCCAGAGGCCACGGGACCGGAGGATCTGGCGGCGACAGCAGCGGCGATCTTTCAGAGCCTGTTAGGCAACCCCACGCCACACCTGGAAATAGACAGGATCCACCGTACCCTGGGCCCTAAGCCTGCAGACCCAGCTAGGCCTCGGGACGTTCTGTGCCGCATGCATCGCTTCGCACAGAAGGAGACCTTACTCAGGAAAGCCTGGGACCAGGGAGAGATTGACTTTGACGGGGCACCTATTCAAATACTTCCAGACCTATCAAGGGCCACGCTGCAGCGCCGCGCCATACTGAAGCCCATACTAGAGCTGGCAAGAAGTCATGGTTGCACATACAGATGGGGCTACCCACTTGCGGTGACCTTCCGCACAGACCGAGCCTTTTTTACACTACGCACACCAGCTGACCTTCCAGCCCTTTTCGACTTCATGGGGGCAGAACCGATCCAGATTCCAAATTGGCTGATAAGGATCCCACGTCCGACCGGCCGTCAAGGCCCGACTCTGAACAGAACCAACCAGGCCACCCGCTCACAGAGATCCCGGGGAAGGTCCCGTGCCAGACCAGAGAACGGAGCACGTGAGTCCTGAAGGTATTAGTACAAGCTTTTTACAAAATGACTGCCTATCATCCATGCTGAATACAAGTTTATGCTGAGTACCAGGTTTGCTGACCATATGTCCCTTGAACAGTCTACATTTCAGCCTTACCCAAGTAGCGTATGTCTTTCTGGATATCCCATGCATTGAACAAGGCACTCTCCTATACCCCCCCCTCCCAACCCTCCAGGTCATAGAATAAGACTAGCATGAGACTACAGGAGAAGTCCATTTATTTTTCTTTATGCATCCTGTTTATGCAGCCTGTCCGTCCCTGTTGGACACAGCGACTGAGAACTCAAAGACGAAGGGCATCTCGCGGTAACTGGAGATGGGGAACTGATTAACACACGCCTTACCGCCTCCTCCCCTTTTTCTGCCGGAGCAGCTATATATGTGGCTGTATTGACTCGGGAGGAGAATCTCTCTCACCCCCCCCCTCCATTTGGCCCTCGCCCCCACGCTGGATTAGGCGCGAAGAAGAGAGATAACACCCCTGACTCTGCACGATAATCCAGAGACACATTAGAAGCGGTCTGGGGAGACTACAACACAAGAGCTTCTGTAATGTATAATGTGATATCAGGGCTTTCCTTAAGTGACCGGCGACTACTCAGAGGTCCCGCGCCGGCTTTTGGTTGGGGATTTGGGGGTATGGGGGAGGGGGATGAATCTGGAGATACCGATAGTCAGGGTTGGCAGAAGTATTCAAGAAATGGCTATTGTATGTGGTAGATTGATGACAGCTAAACCATGACATGGGGAGAATGTAATGATTGTGTTGACTGGCCGGAGAGCTGTGCGGGACTCTGACTGCAGTGGGACCCCAGAGGGAACTCAGCTTATTGTCCCTGCTGCATATGTCCTCACTGCTAGTCATTGCACTGTTGGCAGGTTGCCTACGGCCACTGCCAGTAAAACAACACACAAAGAGATATGTTGATGTATGCCAGCTATATACCACAATAATCACCACCACAATTATGAAGGATACACTCAGTCCAGTAAATGTTGCAAACCAATCAGTAAATGTAGTCATCAGTGTAGGATATGGTTTTGTTTCGTTTTAAAAGTTAATAAGTTGAATAAGATAACCACAACAGCGCTCATACTGCCCAGAGCAGATACACATATACATTCTTTCATATTTGAAGTTATAAGTCTGTCACTAGAGACAGAATAGTTTATGCTCAGAGTGCCACTTTCATTTTCCCATCTCTTGATCCGAGGGCTCGGGGAGGACATAGCCCTCCTCCCGAGGTCCTTGCTAGACACCTCCCCAATTAGGAATACGCCACCAACCAGGTTCCTGGTGGGCGTTGAAGTAATCTTCAGCTATATAGCAGTTAACCACTCGTTGGATTGGACGGAGTGGGAGATTCGTACCCACGACATCCCTTACAACTTTTGAGTGGTCTTTACCCTAACCTAAACCTCTTTCCTCCTAGTCTACCACTTCTCTTTCCCCCCCCTCTCTTCCCCCTTCCCCTTTTCCCCCTCCATATCTGTACCATATTCTCGCGAACATGGGGGTCCTCAAGATTGTCACCCTCAATGCAAAGGGGCTTAATGTCCCAGAAAAACGGAGAATGTTACTAAACGACATGAGGCACATGAAGGCTGACATAGTATTAATTCAGGAGACGCATTTCAGAGAAAACAAATTCCCAATACTAAAAAACAGATATTACCCGACAGTATATCACTCCACCCACGTGGAAGCTAAATCCAGAGGAGTATCTATTCAGATATCCGCATCAGTACCATGGACACTAGTAGACAAAAAGACAGACCCGGCGGGCAGGTTTCTTTTCCTGAAAGGCCTGATAGGCGGCGCCAAAGTGACCATAGCAAATTTTTATGTCCCTAATGAACGCCAGGATACTTTCATGAAAAAACACTTAAAAATACTACAAAATTTTTCTGAAGGCCAATTGATCATAGGAGGGGACTTCAACATCCCCTTGATCCCGGCAGAAGATACATCGACAGGCACATCTTCCATCACGTGTGGCACTCGTAGAGAGACGCTCTCAGCTCTCCATGCAGCAAAGCTGATAGATACCTGGCGCCTATTTCACCCTGGGGAACGAGATTACACCTTTTTCTCTCGCCCGCACCAGGTGTATTCACGCATTGATCTCTTGCTAGTGCCACACAACCAACTTCAAGCAGTTAAAGACACGACCATTGGATCCATTACATGGTCAGACCACGCTCCAGCTACCATGCAATATGACCTTACTGACTTTTTCAAAGGACAAAGGAAACCATGGAGACTAAATGAAAGTCTTCTCCAAGATCCAGACATAGTAGCAGACATCACGAAGGAAATCTCACACTACTTCCACACCAACACTTTAGAAGACGGAAATAGTGGACTAATATGGGAAGCACACAAAGCGGTGATCCGTGGAGTGCTTATCAAACATGGAGCAAGACTGAAAAAACAAAAGACAGCACAATTATCAACATTATTTAGCAAACTCCAAAAACTAGAATACGCCCACAAAAGAGCACCGTCCAGACCACTAGGCAACGAATTAGACACGATACGTATGCAAATAACAGACCTACTCCAATACAAGGCTAAGGCAGCCCTCCAGATTTCCCGCAAAAAGATTTATGAATCCGGTAACAAGTGTGGAAGACTATTGGCCCAATCTCTAAAATCGCAGAACATGGCATCATACATCCCACACATTAACTCTCCCACGGGACAAAGAGCTGACTTGCCCGAACAAATCACACAAGAATTTAGGTCATACTACGAAAATTTATACAATCTAAACATGACTCAACCATCCCCAGAGATTATTGCAAAATATATAGCAGACTCCAAAATGCCATCTCTAGCGACCGAGACACGTGACCTACTAGACGAACCCATAACATTAACAGACATACAAATGGCGATTAAAAACACCAAGCAAGGGAAAGCCCCGGGCCCTGACGGTCTTACAATCCAATACTACAAGACACTACTCCCAACATTAGGACAACACTTGACCAATCTCTTTAACGACCTAAGTAAAGGGAACTTACTACATGACAACACATTACAAGCCCAAATAACAGTAATTCATAAAGAAGATAAAGACCCAACCCAATGCGGCAGCTACCGTCCAATTTCCTTACTGAACACGGACCTTAAACTATTCACAAAAATTTTGGCCATGAGATTACAACAACATATACCCAGCTTGATCCACCTGGATCAAGTGGGCTTCGTTCCTACCAGAGAGGCGAGGGACAATACTACTAAAGTCCTAAACTTACTCTACAACGCCACAATGACGGACACACCGATGGTCTTGCTCAGTACGGATGCTGAAAAGGCATTCGATCGGGTAAACTGGTCGTTTATGCTCACAACACTAAGACACATTGGCCTAGGGAACTCTATGCTAAATTGGATATCGGCAGTATATACCGCACCGACTGCTAGAGTCAGGGTTAACGGCGTAATGTCAGACTCCTTTCAAATCTCAAATGGCACTCGGCAGGGGTGCCCGCTTTCGCCCCTTCTCTTTGCATTATCACTGGAACCGTTCCTTTGCCATATTAGATCAAACCCGGACATTTCCGGTATCACCATAGCCAACACTCAATATAAGATATCTGCATATGCAGACGACTTGATGTTCTCATTAACAAACCCGGTTATTTCTCTTCCAAACCTACTAAAGGAATTTTCTATTTATGGAGCCCTGGCCTTCCTGAAAATTAACCTGGCCAAATCAGTAGCTATGGGGGTGGGTATCCCTCCATCGCTGCTCACATCTCTTAAAGCCAGTTTTAAACTGAAGTGGACAGACCAAGCTCTAAAATATCTGGGCACTTATATCCCCCAAACAGTATCGAAAATATACGAATTAAATTTTCCGCCACTACTGACAAATATTAAAACACTGCTAAACTCATGGCATTCAGGCCTACATTCCTGGTTGGGACGCTGCAGCATTCTGAAGATGTCCATACTACCAAAAATATTATATCTAATGCAGGCCATCCCAATACGTATGCCCCCCGGATTTTTTAAGCAGATACAAACAATATTTATTGACTTTGTCTGGGCTAAGAAAAAACCCAGACTGCCAATTAAGTTACTTGTCCTCCCCAAGTCATATGGAGGGTTGGCACTACCCGACATACGTGCATATCACCAAGCGATACACTTGGGAAGACTCATAGATTGGCGTAGACATAAAGAGACCAAACTATGGACCAAACTAGAGCAATCTATTACCACAATTCCATTGGGTGGTACCCCGTGGTGTTATCAAAACCTACCCATAGAACTTAAACGACATCCTCTAATAGGCAATACGGCCCGAATCTGCGCTAAATTAATCTCTAATCCAAACATCTCATCCCGAAACTCGCCCCTATATCCAATTATAGGACACCCTCTATTCACACCAGGACTACAGGATAGAGTTTTCCTGAAATTGGGGGAAATAGGTATACATATGGCCTCCCATTTCAGTTCGGGAGGACGCTGGAGTACATACGAGGAACTCTCTAATCCACTAGGGAGGTTCCGCCTAGACTTCATGCGGACACTCCAACTAGGTCACTTCCTACATTCCATCCCACCCCCCACGGATGCTGACCAAGGACTTACGACTCTAGAAGAACTCTGTACTGACACGGGCACCCTACCACACACAATCTCACAGATGTATAGTCTTCTGAATACACCTCCTACGGACTACATACCCCCGGGCCTAACCAAATGGGAAGAGGAACTAGACTGCAGTTTCAACCACACGCAGAGACAACGTATACTACGTTTCACACACAAGTCGTCCATTTGTGCTAAAACCCAGGAAACAAATTATAAAATACTCTCCAGGTGGTACAGGACCCCAACACAACTACATAAAATATTTCCTACTGTGTCTGAAGTGTGCTGGCGATGTCAAAAAGACAAAGGAACCCTGCTACATATATTTTGGTCATGCCCCAAGCTGTCCCGTTTTTGGAGGGTGGTACACGAGACGGTACAGCTGTTCACTGACAGGACAATTACAAAAGACCCTGCAGTCTTCTTACTACACGCCACTGAGACTCCAGATAAGGCATACAAACGATCGGTCATAAGACATCTGTTAGATGCAGCCAGAGCCTGCATACCCATATGCTGGAAATCCACCATACCACCGTCCATTGACATGTGGCTGGGGAAGGTAGAAGACATAAGACAAATGGAAGACCTTATCCACACAGCACAACATAGGGAAGAAGCATTCTCTAAAACATGGCAATTATGGTCGATGTTTATATACTCGACGGCAGGCCAATCTTTGAGAGGAGTAGCTGACACCCGCTGACGGTGTGGATGTACATTCCGAGATACCAGCTTCCTAAGAGCAGAATCATAGATATCTAGGAACACGGACCTTTAGACCCTACATGTTCGCGAGAATCCCCCCCCCTTCCCCCCCTCCCTCCAGTCCCTCCATCCCTACCCCCTCCTCCCCCCCTGCGCTAAACTTTCTTCTCTTCTTTCCACTCAGTTTTCAACACCCCCTTATTCTTCCTACTTTTAATAAAACAAGAAAATAGAGAACCGGCACAATGGGAGTTAATACTAAAGGATAAGATATAATTACTGAAAATACACAGTATGACACGCTACAGTCATATAAACATTAATGTATTGTTCTGGAAATAACAAGTTAACCGTCGATCTATTAATAAGAAATATGCAAGACTGTGTATTACGATACTGTACCTGACGTGTTATCTGATGCATGTATTTCTATGTACCTGTTGACCCATGAGGGTCGTGTTCTCCACTTAAATAAACAATTTAACAAAAAAATAAATACACTGCCCCTTACCGACTCCTTTGATCTCTATTTAGGAGATCATACGGGCGGATGGCTGTCAACCCCAGCCTCAGGTATAGAACTGCCAACGGATCCCAATCAAGACCTCCCCGACAGGAATCTTCTATAATTTACCCTCATGAACTATTCACTTTATGCACTTTGCGATTGGACTATTTTTTGTTCATTCGTTTCATTTAACGGATTTTTTTAATTATGAGAATGAATGATGATTTTTCACTATGAATCCATCACATGTGGATGTTCATTTTCACCTTTATAATTGATCACATCAATGTATTTTTGTTTTTATTTTTTATTTTTCACTACTTGCAGCGCAGCTATTTTTTTGATTTGTTATATCTTGTTAGTCCTCTCTATAAAATTATTAGAAATTTGTGCTTAAAGTAGAACTATAGCATCGCTTTTTTTTTTTTTTTTTTTCATTTTGGAAAGAGTATGGGAGGGTTATAGCCCCTGTCAGTTTATTTTTTACCATCCCTGTCCCATTGCAGAGATTTCCCTTCATTTCCTGCCCCATAGCCAAACAGGAAGTGAGAGGAAATCTATGCAAATTAAGGGAATCCATTGCCCCCCCCAGGCCCTCAGAACTAGTGTCCCCACTCGAAAATTTCAGGGTGGGTCTTAAACAGTAAGGGGTGTGGCCTTGACAGGAAGGGGTGGGTCTTATTTAAATTTGGGGATGCACGAGTTTAGTCCGGCCTAGGGCAGCACAAAACCTAAATACACTTCTGCCCACATCCCAGGTCCCCTCATCATATCCGAGTTTTTCTCATCAAATCAGAGTTCCTCCCATCACATCAGATGTCTCCCCATCACATCAGAGGTTCTCTCATCACATCAGAGGTTCTCTCATCACATCAGAGGTTCTCTCATTACATTAGAGGTTCTCTCATTACATTAGAGGTTTTTATCAAATCAGAAGTCCTCCGATCACATCCAAGATTCTCTCATCAAATCAAGAGTCCTCTCACTACATCAGAGATCATCTCATCACATAAGAAGTCCTCTCATCAAATTAGAGGTCCTCCCATCACATCAGAGGTCCTTCATCAAATCAGAGATTATCCTATAACATCAGAGGTCCTCTCATCAAATCAGAGCAAACCAGCAGTCAGGGAGCTCATTCTAAACATGGACGCCGTCACCAGGAAGTGATTATCTTTTGTGGCCCACTATTTTAGGGTGCCCTTTCAGCAGCGCCAATAGAAATGTGACGTAGCTTCTTACATAACGATGTGATATCTTTTCAAGGTGAGCAGGTGCTCTTGAAGATTTAAAACTGCAGCGTACATATGTTCCTCGTTGCATTGAAGTTTAATATAGCTACATGCATTTTATATACATTTTCAGAAACTGCGGAGCAGCTATGTCTTCACCTGCACAGGTGCTTTTTTACAATTGATATTGTGCCATTCAGTCCTCATGAGCTCCCAATACAAATACTCTTCTACTCTTCGGGGGGTTGATACCGTAATCATCTTTTTTGCTTGTGATGATCTTCATCCATGAGAATATACATCCCTCCCTACGGGTGATCAGGTATCCATCTGGACTACACAGGGGGGAGTCATTTCTAGGGGCACCCCTCCTCCCCTCTTCTCTCAGTTGACGCCTCGTATCCTGCGCCTTCCCCAGAACTCTATAACAGAGGTTGTTTTTATCGTGAATATTGTTGTTGAATAATTGAAAAGCCTTGTCCATTTTCCTGATGAAGCCTTCTGGGGGAAACATGTTGAAATTATGTGGACATGGTTATGCTTTGAACTCTTGGTGACCACAGTTTTTTTCATTGTCAATATTAGGTTGAGGATGTATACCTTTGACTGTGAATGTAAAACTGTTCTCACATTTTATCGTATATTTTTTTGTAAAACTGCTTTAATAAATATTTGATATATTTTTAGTAGATAATGTCTTTTCCTATATCAGGGGTACCTTTAAAATCCCATTTTCTACATATTTTTTGGTTCATCAAATCAGAGGTCCACTCACCACAGCAGAGGTCCTCCATAAAATCAGAGGTCCCCCATCACATCAGATTTCCTCTATCAATTAGAGGGCCCCACGTACATGAAAGCACCATCACATCAAGGTCCTCCTATAAATCAGACAAATTCAGATGAGATTGAGCACAGGTATATCTTGTTCCTATAAATCAGAGGCTCCCCTATACATGAGAGTCTCTCATCACATTAGAGTCCTCTCTTCACATCAGAGTTTCTCCCTTACATCAGAGTCCCCCTATCGTCACACAGTCCCCCAATCACAAGGCCTCCCCCTACCAATCACACAGTTCCCCATTACATAGCCCCCCAGTAATGCAGTGCTCCCAACAGAGACCCCCATCACAGAGCCCCCAATCACATGGTCACCCCTTCTCAGGGCCCCTACATCACAGAGCTCACAATCACACAATCCCCCATCACAAAGCCCACCAGTTACAAAGTCCTCCACTCCCACAGTACCCAAGTCATAGGTTCCCCCATAACAAAACCCCCTGACTCATACAGTCTCCTCTTCACAACAGAGCCCTACCTTCCTTCCTCTTCTGAATTCTGGGAATGGCCCTACAAGTCACCTGCACTGGATCAGTGGCATGCGCTGCCATGATGAGAGCAGGCCAGCCGCCATGAGTTGCCCGCACCATGGCAGCTCATGAAACTGATCCAGGACAGACTGGGTCCCATGCTCATAGAAATCTGGGGGAACCCAAACGGATCTATCTATCTATCTATCTATCTATCTATCTATCTATCTATCTATCTATCTATCTATCTATCTATCTATCGACACTATATTGTCAAAAGTATTGGGTCACATCAGTCTTCGTCCGTAGGGTTCAATATTGAGTTGGCCCACCCTTTGCAGCTATAACAGCTTCAACTCTTCTGGGAAGGCCGTCCACAAGGTTTAGGAGTGTGTCTATGGGAATGTTTGACCATTCTTCCAGAAGAGCATTTGTGAGGTCAGGCACTGATGTGAATGAGAAGGCCTGGCTCGCAGTCTCCGCACAAATTCATCCCAAAGGTGTTCTATCAGGTTAAGATCATGACTTTGTGAAGGCCAATCAAGTTCCTCCACCCCAAACTCGCTCACCCATGTCTTTATGGACCTTGCTTTGTGCACTGGTCAAAATCATTTGGTGGAGGTGGGATTATGGTGGGGGGTTGCTTTTCAGGGGTTGACCTTGGCCCCTTAGTTCCAGTGAAGGGAACTCTTAAGGCGTCAGCATACCAAGACATTTTGGACAATTTCCTGCTCCCAACATGGTGGGAACAATTTGGGGATGGCCCCTTCCTGTTCCAACATGACTGTGCACAAAGCAAGGTCCATAAAGACATGGATAAGCGTTTTGGGTGGAGCAACTTGACTGTCCTGACCTCAACCTGATAGAACACCTTTGGGGTGAATTAAAGCAGGAACAGGAGCCAGGCCTTCTTGTTATAATCAATGCCCAACCTCACAAATGCACTTCTGGAAGAATGGCCAAACATTCCCATAGACACACTCCTAAACCTTGTGGACGGCCTTCCCAGAAGAGTTGAAGCTGTTATAGCTGCAAAGGGTGGGCCAACTCAATATTGAACCCTACGGACTAAGTCTGGGATGCCAATAAAGTTCATATGTGTGTAGGCAGGCGTTCCGATACTTTTGGCAATGTAGTCTATCTATCTATCTATCTATCTATCTATCTATCTATCTATCTATCTATCTATCTATCTATCTATCTATCTATCTATCTATCTATTTCTATCTATCTATCTATCTATCTATCTATCTATCTATCTATCTATCTATCTATCTATCTATCTATCTATCTATCTATCTATCTATCTATTGCCAAAGACCTGTCCATTTAATTTCTATTTTATTTTATTGTATTGGAGATGGAAAATTAAAAAAGGAAAAAAAAAGGAAATTTAGAAAAACTGAGTGGAAACACACAAATAATGGACTTTATCACCTTTAGGTGGATGGGCAGCAGATCAGTCCATGCTTGCGATTTTTGATCAGGGTCTCAATCTTGGTGGTTTGATTCGCTCATCTCTCATCATCTATTTTAAGCACACGTTGCCGTCGGTGTCAAGTCTCTTTCATTCCACAGCTGTGAGCGTGGCACTGCCGCCGTCCCGACTGCCATTCCATTTTTTATTTGTTTATTGTTAGATAAGATGAAATATTAGCAGGAGGTTTCGGATTCCTGGCAGGTCCTGCGACACCGCCGAGGTGATAATTGGCCCAGCACGCTGCCTGAGCACAATGGCATGTACGGAGGCATTAATGTTACCAATCCAGCAAATGCTTGTGTTGTGATTTAGATCTGAGGCTCGGGTGTCTGAAATCTCCTCGTCCCTCCTCTGATCTCATGGAATGTGTGTTCCCACTTATTTCTACAGCGTCCTCATACCGCTAACCGCCACGTACAGGCCAGCAAACTTCTGGAAAAGTTTAATCAGTTGCGGTTTGGCCAAACTTTTTTATGAAAAGCTATTGAGTTACAGTCTAGCCTTAGAGCGGGGGGTCTCCAAACTGCGGCCCGAGGGCCATTCGATCCTGTGTGACCCTTCGTAATAAAGGGTCCAGGGCTCTTTGGTAGGAGTCCAACCTATTGTGGTGGTGGCGTGTACACTTGGTGAAGGGATTGGACAACCTTATCCACAGTTGAATAGTGGAGTTTGCCATTTGACCATTATGGTCCATTTGAGAGACTGATTTTTCTGAACTGTTTATTTATTTATAATTTTTTTTTTTCAGTATTTTTAATATCAATCACTGTAGCGCAACACACCTTTATTTTGTTTCAGATGTGACCCTTTACTAGCCTTTATCTGGCCCCCGCGGCATTATTCCTCCCACTGACACCATCAAGGGGGCACTATTTCTTCCATTGATATCAATGATGGGATACTATTCCTCCAGTGGCGGCCGGTGGAAAAAAACTGGGGGGGGGCGGCAAACAGTATGCCCCCCCAGTCATTAGGTAGGAAGCACTTAGGGTTCCTGGGCAGGTGGCTTCTACACCCCAGAGGATCTCCACAGTCACCTTGGCTTGTAGCGTAATGTAAGAAGGGTTGAAATGTAAGCGCCACACCACGGCTAAGAGGTCCAGATATAACTTTAGTCCATCAAAGGTTAGAGATACAGATCAAGAAATAGCCAACGTGTTTCGGGGGGTCTACGTGCCCCCTTCATCAGGGCTTGACTGGCAACCAACCAGGAGCGAACTGGACCTACAATGTTTGGCTGCCAAACAAGCTGCTGATTAGGTCTGTGCTTTCTACTCACACTGGAATAAATACCATTGTAGGTCTAGTTCACTACTGGTTTGGTTGCCAGTCAAGCCCTGATGAAGGGAGCACTAGACCCCCGAAACACGTTGGCTATTTCTTGACCTGTACCCCTAACCTTTAATGGAATAAAGTTGTATCTGGACTCTCTTAGCAATGGTGTTGTGCTTAACTTTTAACCCTTCTCAGGTTCAAAGGAGAAGCAGCAGACTGATGTCACTCTGCTCTATTCTTCGATCGGCATGTCCCTTATTAGCATATGAGCACTGCAGTAAAACTGATTGGCTCCTTGTGCTGCTTCTCTCTATCCCAGTTTGAGTTCTACTGTACAGGGGCTACAGTGGGCTGATACAGATTCTAAGGAGGAGCAGCAGACTGATAGGGGTTAATTTACTAAAGGCAAATAGACTGTGTACTTTGCAGTGGCTCCAGAGCTTAGTGAATGAGGTAAGGCTTCACTTTGCAAACAATATCCAATCACGTGCAAGGAAAATACAAAAAAAAAGAAAAAAAACATAATTTTTGCTTGCACATGATTGGATGATGGAAGTCAGCAGAGCTTCTGCTCATTTACTAAGCTCTGGAGCAACTGCTCTTGCAGAGGACACAGCCTATTTGCCTTTAGTAAATCAACCTCATAAGGTTATTCCTCCTTCACTCTGATCTCTCCTCCGATCAGCAAGCCTCTTATCAGCATATGAGCACTGCAGTGAAAAACTGATTGGCTCCTTGTGCTGCTTCTTCCTCTCCCAGTTTGAGCTCTACTGTATAGGGACTACAGGAGGCTGATACTAGGTCAGATTCAAAGGAGAAGCAGCAGAGTGATGAGCTCATCCTTCTGTCGCCCTGATCTCTCCTTTGGTCAGCATGACCCCCTTATTAGACATGTGATTACTACAGTAAGACTGATCAGCTACTTATGCTGCTTCTCCCTCTCCCACTCTAAGCTCTGCTGTACAGGGACTGCAAGAGGTTAATACCAGGTCAGATTCAGGTACTTATCCTGCTTGTATTTAACATAATACATTTAATGGCGCATTGATGAATACAGAGCTGCAGAATGTGCATCTTTCATATCTTCAGCTTTGTGAGACATTGCCGAGTCGCTCAAAGTTTCCAGAGATCTTTAACCACTTGCCAACCGCCGCACGCCAATATACGTCGGCACAATGGCAGCGGTGGGCAAATGGGCATACCTGTACGTCCCCTTGAAGTGTCGGGGCTAGCGGGCGTGCGCACACTGCCGCTTACAGTGTGACCGTGCCTGCGGGTCTCGCGGACTCGATGTCCGCCGGTGTCCCGCGATCATTTCATGGAACCGCAGAACGGGGAGATGCCTATGTAAACAAGGCATTTCCCCGTTCTGCCTTGTGACATGACAGAGTTCACTGCTCCCTGTCATCGGGAGCAGTGATCGCTGTCATGTAAGTGGAAGCCCCTCCCCCCACAGTTAGAATCACTCCCTAGGACACACTTAACCCCTTCATTGCCCCCTAGTGGTTAACCCCTTCCCTGCCAGTGTAATTTACACAGTAATCAGTGCATTTTTATAGCACTGATCGCTATATAAATGACAATGGTCCCAAAATAGTGTCAAAAGTGTCCAATGTGTCCGCCATAATGTCACAGTCACGATAAAAATCGCAGATCGCCGTTATTACTAATAAAAAAAAATAATAATAAAAATGCCATAAATCTATCCCCTATTTTGTAGACACTATAACTTTTGCGCAAACCAATCAATATACGCTTATTCTGTCAGGAGATAGGACACAAATCATACAAGACTACATAAGACATAGCGGACTACCATCTCTGCCCAAGGAGGATACAGATCTCCTAGAAGCCCCAATCACAACAGAGGAAATCAAACAGGCCATCAAATTACTAAAACCGGGAAAGAGCCCGGGTCCTGACGGATATTCCGCCACATATTACAAATCCTTCATAGAGATTCTAACCGAACCCTTAAAAGATGCATTGAACGCCTTATCCAAGCCAAGACGTATCACTCCTGGTTTCCTCTCTGCCCATATTACGGTGATACCGAAAGAGGGCAAAAACCCAGAGGAATGTGCTAGCTACCGTCCCATCTCCTTGTTGAACCTCGATGCCAAGCTGTTCGCGAAGATCATTGCATTGAGGATGGGACCGCTGCTCTCGAAACTAATTGGCTTGGAGCAGGTGGGCTTTATGCCAAACAGAGAGGCCAGAGACAACGTTACTAAAGCTCTCTTGCTAACACAGGCTGCGAGACAAAGGAAGATCGAAGGCTTTCTCCTCTCAACAGACGCGGAGAAGGCCTTCGATCATGTGGCTTGGGATTTCATGCTGGCGGTGTGTGGAGGGGTGGGCTTAGGTCCGAACATGCTGCATTGGATCTCGACCCTCTATCAGAACCCGACAGCGGAATTAAAAATAAACGGAATTCTCTCAGAAAAAGTATATATTAAATACGGGACTAGACAGGGTTGCCCCCTATCGCCCCTTTTATTTATTCTCTCACTAGAGCCCTTTATTAGAACAGTGCAAAAGAACACAGCAATACAAGGTTTCCAGATTAAAAATAGAGAGTACAAAGTAGCTGCATACGCAGATGACTTATTGTTCTTCTTAACGAAACCGATCACTACTCTCCCTAACCTGCTACAAGAATTCGCACACTACGGATTTGTATCCAACCTAAAAATCAATTACACAAAGTCAGAGGCCCTGAACCTCTCCCTTCCAGACAGTGTACTCAAATTAACACAGGTGAACTCAACATTCACCTGGGATAAGTCCAAACTAAAATATCTAGGAATTTGGCTTACACCATCTCTAAAAATGGCATACGAGAGAAATTTTGTGACCTTTCTAAAAAATTGTGCGAAGGATCTCACAGCCTGGAATGAGAATTACTTCTCTTGGTTTGGCAGAGCAGCCATAGTGAAAATGGTCGTTCTGCCCAAATTTTTATATCTGACCCGCACATTACCGATAGAGATACCTCAGAAATTTTTCAACAAACTTAATACAATGGTCACGAGATTTCTCTGGCAACATAAAAAACCCAGAATCAAACTAGGCACCCTGGCCAAACCCAAAGATCTAGGAGGAATCCATTTCCCGAACTTCCGCAGTTATTACCAGGCCTCACACATAACCAGAATCATAGACTGGCATTGCCATGAGTCGGAGAAAGACTGGGTATCACTAGAGTCAACGCTTGCCACGCTGCCACTTAGATACCTGCCATGGTCCTCTATCAAAACATTACCTCATGTCGTTAGGTTACACCCGATCACTGGTACCACACTGAAGATCATTACCGGCCTAGCTAAACAAAAAAAGTTGACCACATCACCCAGCCCTCTAACGCCCCTGACAGATAATCCAGGTTTTGCCCCAGGCCTACATAACCCGACTCTTAGGTCGAATCCGGCGGGGGATCCCTTGCTGGCCGGAGACTGCTATAATGAAAACAAATTCAGAGACTGGTCGTCTTTCAAGACAGACATAAACCGACCCCAACTGAAACTCTGGACATATTTCCAATTAAGAAGCTATTTAGGTAACATTAAAGAACCCCAATCACTATATAGACCCCTGACGGCTCTGGAGTCGGTGTGTCGGGAGGGAACTCCAATTGAAAAGGCCACTTCGGTTGCATATGAGTGGCTGAGTCGCTCGGGGACTGAGATATCGGACGGGCACAGGAGGAGATGGTCGGAAGAACTTGACTTGGAGATCTCAGACAAACAATGGAGGTACGTGGCTGCCCTAGCACATAAATGTTCCATAAGCACAAAACTGCAAGAGACAAATTACAAACTTTTGACCCATTGGTACAGCACTCCCGACAAGATACACAAATGGGATACACAAAAACCAGACACCTGCTGGAGATGTTTCTCCGAAAAAGGCACACTAGCCCACATCTGGTGGCAGTGCCACAAAATTGAACCATTCTGGAATGAAGTTAGGGTTTTAATTTAAAAAATTACAGAAACCAGAATAGAACTGACCCCAGCATGTTGTCTATTACACCTGTCCAATATCTCTTTTAACCACTTGCTTACTGGGCACTTAAACCCCCCTCCTGCCCAGACCAATTTTGAGCTTTCAGCGCTGTCGCACTTTGAATGACAATTGCGGGGTCATACAACACTGTACCCAAATGAAATTTTTATCATTTTTTCCCCACAAATAGAGCTTTCTTTTGGTGGTATTTAATCACAGCTGGGGTTTTTATTTTTTGCTAAACAAACAAAAAAAGATGGAAAATTTTGAAAAAAAAAAAAATCATGTTTAATAGTTTGTTATAAAATTTTGCAAACAGGTCATTTTTCTCCTTCATTGATATGCACTGATGAGGCGGCACTGGTGGGCACTGATAGGCTGCACTGATGGGCACGGATAGGCACAGATAAGGCGGCACTGATAGGCACAGTTAAGGCGGCACTGATAGGCACAATTAAGGCGGCACTGATGGGGACAGATAAGGCGGTACTGATGGGCACAGATAAGGCGGCACTGATGGCCACGGATGGGCGGCACGGATAGGTGGCACGGATAGGTGGCACGGATAGGTGGCACAGATAGGTGGCACAGATAGGTGGCACTGATGGGGGGCACTGATGGGGGGCACTGATGGGGGCACTGATGGGCGGCACTGATGGGCGGCACTGATGGGGGGCACTGATGGGCACTGATGGGCGGCACTGATGGGCACTGGTAGGTGACACTGATGGGCACTGATAGGTTTCACTGATGTGGGTGCTGATGGGTGGCACTGATGTGGGCGCTGATGGGTGGCACTGATGGGTGGCACTGTGGGCACTGATGGATGGCACTGTGGGCACTGATGGGTGGCACTGTGGGCACTGATGGGTGGCGCTGATTGATGGCACTGTGGGCACTGATGGGTTAATCTGGTGGGCACTGGTAGGCAGCACTGCTGTGTTAAAAGATCGCCGTGATCGGGACTGATGTCCCGATCACGGCCGCCGGTGATCGGGTTTTTTTTTTCCTCCTCGCGCTGTCAGCGCGAGGAGGAAAATAGCCGATTACCGGCTCTGTTTACATCACATGATCAGCTGTCATTGGCTGACAGCTGATCATGTGGTAAGGGGTTGGGACCAACCCCTTACTCTGATCTGTGATCAGGCGAGTCTCATAGACTCGCTGATCACCGAGCGCGCCGCGCGCGCCCTGCAGGGGGCGCGCAGGCCGCTCGTGCACGGGACGACGTCAATGGACGTAGTCCCGGCAATTTAGATCCGCGCTGTTGCCGTCATTTGGCAATGGCCCGGATCTGAAGCAGTTAAACGCTACAAATGCTCGTTGACGATCCATCTCCTCAATGCAGCCAAATCTCAAATACCTCTACACTGGCTCTCTACATCTACTCCAACTGTAAGGGATTGGCTGTCGAGAGTCAGTGAAATCCACGAAATGGAAGATGTATTGGCCCAAGACAAAGGCCATATCGATCGATTCCACAAAACATGGCAACCCTGGTTGATTTTCAAATACTCTGCAGAATTCCCTTCCTGAATTAGGTCTGGGAGAGATCTCGCGGTCTGGGCGGGTGCCCTACCTCTGTGTTCTATTTCTGCCCTTCACTTCATTATTTTATTTTCTTTATTCTTTTTTACTTCTTTTCTACAATCTAACTTCTTAACCACTCCATGGCTGATCTATAGCCTATGTTCCCACTGGTATATATCTAGGAAATTCGTACTTCTCTTATAGATGTGAGTGAGATTGTTTCAGAGAATCAGAGAGACCACACTTTTGCGTGTTCTCAACAATAAACAATCTGAACAACTTATAAGAAATGTTTGTCGCAAGGGCTTGCGAACACGTAGATAGAAATATTATAGTGTATCTTTTTTTTTTTTTACAGTCACAAAGTCAGCTTAGTGGAAATAATCTCAGTGAAGCGATGTCTGTTAAACACTTAGGCTTCTACACGAGTTTCACACTAACTGTTTATTTTGTAAAAAGACGAAAAGTACGCAGTTGCACCTGCAAAATTTGCAATATACAGTGTATTCTTTTGTTACTATTCTTTTTTTCAATAAACTTGAAATGATAAAAAATATACGCTTATTGCGAATTTTTTTACCAAAAAATATGTAGAAGAATATATATGGGCCTTAACTGAGGAAAAAAAAAAATTTATATATATTTTTGGGGGATATTTATTATAGCAAAAAGAAAAAAACATTGCTTTTTTTTTTTTCGAAATTGTTGCTCTTTTTGTGTTTAAAGCGCAAAAAATAAATACCACAGAGGTGATCAAATACCACAAAAAGAAAGCTCTATTTGTGGGAAAAAAAAGGCGTCAATTTTGTTTTGGTGTAATGTCGCACGACCGCGCAATTGTCAGTTAAAGCGACGCAGTGCCAAATTGTAAAAAGTGCTCTGGTCAGGAAGGGGGTAAAATCTTCCGGGGCTGAAGCGGTTAAGAACCAAGTTGATGCTAAAAACAGCGAGTGACCCCCCCCCGGGAAATGTTATCTTCTCTCTTCTCTGAACAAACTTTGGGTCGTTCTCAATGTCAGACGCGGTGCGGTGAGGGAGCGGATTGGCTGCCCCGGTGACTCCGTCTGAATCGCTGAGCCGCAAAAACTGGTTTTATCAAAAAGTCTCAGGTGAGTGATCCCAGCAAAGTGTTTCCACAAGGCCAGTTCCTTATTACAAAGAGACCGACGCTCCGCCGATCCCCAAATAAAACATCCATGTGCTCCACTCAGAACTCTTCTTCTATAGGAGCCGCTCCTCACATGGACACTCTGTAAAGAAATAAACATTACATTCACATATAGAAAATGAATATATAGTGAGTTGATATATATGTATATCCCCTTATGTTTGATCATGCCGTTTTTTGTGTTGTTCATTGTCATTTTTTAGTCTTGTTTTTTATTTGGTTTTGTTTACTTTCTTGATGTAGAAATGATTATTGGTGCATGTTAAGGTTTGCTTCTTTATTATTATTATTATTATTATTATTATTATTATTATTATTATTATTATTTCTCATCACTTTCTCTTTTTTCCTGTAATTTTTTTTTGCCAATGGGGCACTATTCCTCCCACTGACACCAATGATGGGGCACTATTCCATCCACTGACACCAATGATGGGACACTATTCCTCCCACTGACACCAATGATGGGGTATGATTCCTTCCACTGACACCAATGATGGGGCACTATTCCATCCACTGACACCAATGATGGGACACTATTCCTCCCACTGACACCAATGATGGGGCACTATTCTTCCAACTGACACTAATGATGGGGCACTATTCCTCCCACTTACACCAATAATGGGGCACTATTTTTTCCACTGACACTAATGATGGGGCATTATTCCTCCCACTGACACCAATGATGGACCACTATTCCTCCCACTGACACCAGTGATGGGGCACAATTCCTCCCACTGACACCAATGCTGGGGCACTATTCTTTCCACTGACACCAATGATGGGGCACTATTCCTCCCACTGACACCAATGATAGGGCACTATTATTCCCACTGACACTAATGACGGGGCACTATTATTCCCACTAACACTAATGATGGGGCACTATTCTTCCCACTGACACCAATGATAGGGCATTATTCCTCCCACTGACACCAATGATGGGGCACTATTCCTCCCACTGACACCAATGATAGGGCACTATTATTCCCACTGACACTAATGACGGGGCACTATTATTCCCACTAACACTAATGATGGGGCACTATTCTTCCCACTGACACCAATGATAGGGCATTATTCTTCCCACTGACACCAATGATGGGGCACTATTCCTCCAACTGCCACCAATGATGGGGCACTATTATTCCCACTGACACTAATGATGGGGCACTATTCTTTCCACTGATACCAATGATAGGGCATTTCCCCCCCCCACTGATACCAATGATGGGGCACTATTCTTCCAACTAACACCCATAATAGTGCACTATTCACCCCACTGAAGCCAATGATGGGGCACTATTCCTTCCACTGACCCCAAAGATGGGGCACTTTTCCTCCTCCTGCTGACCACAGGTGCTTTGGAGTTGATTTACTAAAGGAAAATAGACTGTGTGCACTTTGCAAAGTGCAGTTGCTCCAGAGCTTAGTAAATGAGCAGAAGCTCTGCTGACTTCCATCATCCAATCATGTGTAAACAAAAAATGAAGTTTTTAAAAATTTTCCTTGCGTGTGATTGGGTATCTTTGAAAAAGTGAAGCTTTGCCTCATCTATTAAGCTCTGAAGCAACTGCACTTGCAGAGTTCACAGTCTGGGATTGATGAATTAAATGCAAATAGAATGTGCGCTTTTGAAAGTGCAGTTGCACCAGAGCTTAGTAAATGAGGTAAAGTTTCACTTTACAAAGAATACCCAACATAGGTGTGCGCAGCCTGTTGCACTAGGGGGTGCACCCCAAAGCTCAAAAACACATTACCGATCACTCACGATGTTCATTCAGAAAGGGAAGGGGCCGGTAAAGTAAATATTTACCAGCCCCTTCTCCCACTCATCCTGAAACATCCCCTCAGTAACAGCCAGTGGGAGGAGAGAGGGGGGAATCCTTTGCAAGGGACCTTCCTCTAGACCAGTAGTTCTCAACCTGGGGGTCAGGACCCCCTCGGGGGTTGAATGATAATTTGCCAGGGGTCACCGAATCCTGGGCTGTTCCTGAAGCCCGCACCGCTCTCCCAGCCTTTTTGCAACCGCCCAGCAGGGCTGTCCCTGGAGCCTGTGCCCGCCCACTCAGCTTCTTCACAGCCGCACATTCAGTTCACGGCATGGCTGGGGGGCAGAGACTAGAGGTCAGCTGACTGGAGAGGAATGTGAAGTGGGAGGGGCTGGAGGAGACCCTATTTCCTGATTTCGGCATAGGTGTCACTGCTACGAGACACCACAAAGCCGGAGGCACAGTGAATAACACTACCTGGGATTATAGTTGCCATTAAAAGTCCCCACTACAGTTCTTAGATCAGCAGATGACCTTGATCAAGAGCCAGAGGCGGACTGACCATTCGGGCACTCGGGCAGTGCCCGAGGGCCCCATGCCACTAAGGGGCCCCATCAGGGTTGCCAGTCTCAATAAAACCAGGGACAGTATGTAAAGTCTGTTTTTTTTTTAAATCCCAAGATTATAGCTGCCCTGCCTATCCAGTATCTTTTCAGTGTGTGTATGTGGATTCTGTGTGTGTAGACTGTGTGTGTATATTGTGTGTCTGTGTGTGTATACTGTATGTGTGTGTGTATACTGTGTGGCCCCATAATCTATTGCCTGGGGGCCCCATAATCTCCTATTGCCTGGGAGCCCCATAATCTCCTATTGCCCAGGGGCCCCATAATCTTCTCCTATTGCCCGGGGGCCCCATAATCTCTTATTGCCCGGGGGCCCCATGAGTTGTCAGTCCACCCCTGTCAAGAGCATCAAAGTTGGCTTATCAGAACTCCTCCCAGCACTAGGGGTGCAACGGATCGTTGCCGATCCGTGATCCATACGGATCACTCTCCGCGGATCGGCACACCCGCGGTCCGCGGAGCACTTTTCGGCCTCAGCTATAGGAAAGGCCGCGGCTTTGGCCTAGTTCCGGAGCGGCGGCCATTTTGGTACACCCGGAAGTGGCCGCTGTCTCGACAGGAAGTGACGTTTTGTCGCCGCCATCTTGCTACACCCCACACTCCTGCACAGTACAATAATGATAGAGTGAGAAGGGGGCAAGCGGACATCTTGTTGCTCCCACCGGAGTTTTAGATTTAAAAGTCATTTTCAACACAAAACTGAGCTTATATGCACAAATACTGTATTTATGCATATAAGCTCGGTTTTGTGTTGAAAATAGCTTTTAAATCTAAAACTCCGGTGGGTGTAACAAGATTTGTGTGTTTTGTTTTTTTTTGTTTTGTTTTTTTTTGCTGATCTGAAAATGATCCGATCCGTGACTCTGATCCGAGGATCGATCCGATCCGTGAGATTTTTGATCCGTTGCACCCCTACCCAGCACTGCCACTGATCCCAACCCCCCCACCATGGAGTAACAGAAGAAATAAAAATAGAGAACACATGAAAGGGAGAAGAAAAGAGGGGTTAGAACAAAGAAAAAGAGAGAGAAAGAATAATGCCGCGTACACATGGTCGGATTTTCCAATGGGAAATGTTGGATGTGAGCTTGTTGTCGGAAAGTCCAACCGTGTGTATGCTCCATCAAACATTTGCTGTCTGAATTTCCGCCAACAAATGTTTCTTAGCAGGCTCTCAAATTTTCCACCAAGAAAATTTTTGCTGTCGGAAAGTCCAATCGTGTGTACACAAGTCCGTCGCACAAACGTTCACGCATGCTCAGAATCAAGCAGAAGGAGCTGCACTGCCTATTGAACTTCCTTTTTTTTCGGCTCGTCGTACGTCTTGTACGTCACCGCGTTCTCACGTTCTGAATTGTTGGCCAACATTTGTGTGACCGTGTGTATACAAGACAAGTTTGAGCCAACATCCTTCGGAAAAAAATCCTAGGATTTTGTTGGCGGAAAGTCCGATCGTGTGTACGGGGCATAAGAAACACGGCTAGAGAGAGGGATGGGGAAAAACAAGAAATTAGGATAGAGGGAGATAAAAGGGAAAGAAAGAAGAACAAAGAGAAAGAGTGGTACATCCTAAAATGTACCATAAGGGGTTTTAATACGGTACGAGTGGAAGGGACTCCGGGAGCGCTAAATGTCCGTGGGCTAGGGGCGCAAATTACTTGTTTTGCCTTGGGTGCTGACAACCCACGCTACAAAATAATTTTACTGTTAGGGGTCCCCACAACTTGGGAGTAGGGATGAGCTTCGTGTTCGAGTCGAACCCATGTTCGACTCGAACATCGGCTGTTCGGTCGTTCGCCGAATTGCGAACGATATGGGCCGTTCGCGCCAAATTCGTGTGGCGCGTCACGGCCCATAATTCACTGCGGCATCGCAGTGCATTGCTGGCTGATGATTGGCCAAGCATGCACTATGACCCGCATGCTTGGCCAATCACAGCGCCGTCAGTAGAGAGAGCTGTAATTGGCCAAAGCCAGGGTTGCTTTGGCCAATTATGGCTCAGGGGATTTAGTACACACCCCACACTATATAAGGCCGCCTGCACGGCGGCCCTGTGTAGTGTGTGTTCCGGTGTGCTGAGAGATAGAGAGAGAGAGAGACAGTGTCATTTGATTTGAGTTAGATAGATTAGGCAGAACAGTCAGTCAGTTAGCTGCACTTACAGTGTATTGTGTATATATATGCATCCCAGGTGTTGCATATATATATATACACTGTATTCAGTTTAGCTAGATCCGTTCCTGTTATCTTCTATCTAGACTATTTACATTTAGTGCAGTGTGTCCTGCTCACAGTGTTCAGCTAGATCCGTTCCTGCTATTTACATTCAGTGCAGTGCGTCCTGCTCACAGTGTTCAGCTAGATCCGTTCCTGGTATTTACATTTAGTGCAGTGCGTCCTGCTCACAGTGTTCAGCTAGATCCGTTCCTGCTATTTACATTCAGTGCAGTGCGTCCTGCTCACAGTGTTCAGCTAGATCCGTTCCTGGTATTTACATTTAGTGCAGTGCGTCCTGCTCACAGTGTTCAGCTACATCCGTTCCTGCTATTTACATTCAGTGCAGTGCGTCCTGCTCACAGTGTTCAGCTAGATCCGTTCCTGCTATTTACATTCAGTGCAGTGCGTCCTGCTCACAGTGTTCAGCTAGATCCGTTCCTGCTATTTACATTCAGTGCAGTGCGTCCTGCTCACAGTGTTCAGCTAGATCCGTTCCTGGTATTTACATTTAGTGCAGTGCGTCCTGCTCACAGTGTTCAGCTACATCCGTTCCTGCTATTTACATTCAGTGCAGTGCGTCCTGCTCACAGTGTTCAGCTAGATCCGTTCCTGCTATTTACATTCAGTGCAGTGCGTCCTGCTCACAGTGTTCAGCTAGATCCGTTCCTGCTATTTACATTCAGTGCAGTGCGTCCTGCTCACAGTGTTCAGCTAGATCCGTTCCTGGTATTTACATTTAGTGCAGTGCGTCCTGCTCACAGTGTTCAGCTAGATCCGTTCCTGCTATTTACATTCAGTGCAGTGCGTCCTGCTCACAGTGTTCAGCTAGATCCGTTCCTGCTATATACATTTAGTGCAGTACGTCCTGCTCACAGTGTTCAGCTAGATCCGTTCCTGTTATCTTCCTACTGACAGGCAGGCTTGTCTGGTTACAGTATATAAAGCTACCTGAAGAAAATTACAGGTGTTCTTTTTGATCCTATTAGTACCACGGTCAGGCAGCTAGACTATTTACATTTAGTACAGTGTGTCCTGCTCACAGTGTTCAGCTAGATCCGTTCCTGTTATCTTCCTACTGACAGGCAGGCTTGTCTGGTTACAGTATATAAAGCTACCTTAAGAAAATTACAGGTGTTCTTTTTGATCCTATTAGTACCACGGTCAGGCAGCTAGACTATTTACATTTAGTACAGTGCGTCCTGCTCACAGTGTTCAGCTAGATCCGTTCCTGTTATCTTCCTACTGACAGGCAGGCTTGTCTGGTTACAGTATATAAAGCTACCTTAAGAAAATTACAGGTGTTCTTTTTGATCCTATTAGTACCACGGTCAGGCAGCTAGACTATTTACATTTAGTACAGTGTGTCCTGCTCACAGTGTTCAGCTAGATCCGTTCCTGTTATCTTCCTACTGACAGGCAGGCTTGTCTGGTTACAGTATATAAAGCTACCTGAAGAAAATTACAGGTGTTCTTTTTGATCCTATTAGTACCACGGTCAGGCAGCTAGACTATTTACATTTAGTACAGTGTGTCCTGCTCACAGTGTTCAGCTAGATCCGTTCCTGTTATCTTCCTACTGACAGGCAGGCTTGTCTGGTTACAGTATATAAAGCTACCTTAAGAAAATTACAGGTGTTCTTTTTGATCCTATTAGTACCACGGTCAGGCAGCTAGACTATTTACATTTAGTACAGTGCGTCCTGCTCACAGTGTTCAGCTAGATCCGTTCCTGCTATATACATTTAGTGCAGTACGTCCTGCTCACAGTGTTCAGCTAGATCCGTTCCTGTTATCTTCCTACTGACAGGCAGGCTTGTCTGGTTACAGTATATAAAGCTACCTGAAGAAAATTACAGGTGTTCTATCCCAGCTTAGTGCAGCTACAGGCCATTAGTATGTCTGGAAGGCCAAGAAGGAGAGGCAGACAGTCACAAGCCAATAAGAGAGGGCAAGCAGGCTCTGTGTCTAGTGCTGGTCGTGGAGACGGTGCATCCTCATCAGCACGTGGCCATGGGACACGCTTGGCCTTTTTTTCGGCAGCTGGCCGTGTTGAGCCGCAACATGCGGAAGACTTGGTCGAGTGGATGACCAAGCCGTCCTCATCCTCCTCATCCTCTCTCACCCATGCCCAGGGTGCTTTGTCTGGCAAAGCAGCGGCCTCTTCCCTCAGCTCAATGTCATCAGTGACTCCTTCCCTAGCTCCACCATGTCCTCATGAGGATTCCCTCGAACTGTTTGACCACAGTGTTGGGTACATGCTCCAGGAGGATGCCCAGCGTTTGGAAGGCTCTGATGATGATACTGAGCTCAATGAAGGCAGTAACATGAGCACGGACAGAGGGGGTGCCCAAGAAGGACAGCAATCTGGCAGTCATGCTCCCCCTGCTGCAGCATACTGCCAGGTTTGCTCCAGTGATGAGGAGGGAGGGGATGATGAGGTCACTGACTCAACGTGGGTGCCTGATAGGAGAGAGGAGGAGGAGGAGGAGGAGGTGGCACATCACCAACTAGGCAGGATGCCCTCCAGGGGCCAGCCTAAGGGCAGCACATTGACTGCATCACACCCCAAAGCTCCACATGTGCAGGGCGCTGCAGTCTCTGCGCGTTATTCAAAAAGTTCTTTGGTGTGGGCCTTTTTTGAGACGAGTGCATCAGATCGCACCGCTGCTATTTGCAACATATGTCTCAAGCGTATCTCGCGTGGCCAAAACATCTCCCGCTTGGGTACCACATGCTTGACCAGACATATGTTGACCTGCCATGCAGTTCGTTGGCAAGCGTATCTAAAAGACCCACACCAAAGAACAAAGACGATCTCTCCTTGCTCCTCATCAGCTGAGATTTCCAACCCCACTAGACCTTCAGTCCTCTCTGAGACCTGCAGTGAGAGGAATGAAGGTGTAGAATTAGGTGTGTCACAGCCAAGTACTTGTGGGCAATCTACTTTTGGTACACCGACGTCAGATTGTACCAGGCAAATTTCCCTGCCCCAGCTGCTGCACCGCCGAAAGAAGTTTGCTCCCAGCCATCCACATGCCCAGCGGTTGAATGCTAGCTTGGCAAAATTGCTAGCACTTCAACTGCTGCCTTTTCAGTTGGTAGACTCTGCCCCCTTCCGTGAGTTTGTGGAATGTGCGGTTCCTCAGTGGCAGGTACCCAAACGCCACTTTTTCTCACGGAAGGCGATTCCGGCTCTCTACCGGCATGTGGAAGGCAATGTCCATGCCTCGCTGGACAGGGCGGTCAGCGGTAAGGTGCATATTACCGCTGACTCATGGTCCAGCAGGCATGGACAGGGACGTTACTTAAGTTTCACGGCGCATTGGGTGACTCTGCTGGCAGCTGGGAAGGATGCAGGACAAGGTGCAGTAGTGTTGGAGGTTGTTCCGCCACCACGCCTCCAAAATGCTGATTGTGACACACCTCTCTCCTCCACCCCCTCCTCTTCTTCTTCCTCCATGGCCTCTTCCTCGGAACCAGCGGTGCTCCGTAGGCGTTCAAGGGGCTACGCAAGTACGCAGGCCAAAAGATGCCATGCGGTGCTTGAGCTGGTGTGCTTGGGGGACAGGAGCCACACTGGGGCAGAGGTTCTGTCAGCTCTGCAGGGGCAGGTTCAGAGGTGGTTGACGCCACGCCAACTTAAGGCAGGAATGGTGGTTTGCGACAATGGCACCAACCTCCTCTCTGCCCTCCGACAGGGACAACTGACCCATGTGCCCTGTTTGGCTCACGTCCTTAACTTGGTGGTGCAGCGGTTCTTGGGCAGGTACCCGGGCTTACAGGATGTCCTGAGGCAGGCCAGGAAAGTCTCTGTGCATTTCCGCCGGTCATATAATGCCAGTGCTCGGCTGACGGACCTCCAAAAGGAGTTTAACCTGCCCAAGAACCGCCTAATCTGTGACATGCCCACCAGGTGGAACTCGACGTTGGCCATGCTGCAGCGGCTGCACACGCAGCAGAGGGCCATCAATGAGTACCTGTGCGACTATGGCACCAGGACAGGGTCAGGGGACCTTGGTTTTTTTTCCCCACGCCAGTGGGCCATGATCAGGGATGCATGCACTGTCCAGTCACCATTCGAGGAGGCCACGAGGATGGTGAGCACTGACAGTGCATGCATCAGTGACACTGTCCCCCTTGTCCACCTGTTGGAGCACACGCTGCGTGGAATAATGGACAGGGCACTTGAGGCAGAACAGAGGCAGGAAGAGGAGGACTTCCTTAGCTCTCAAGGCCCCCTTTATCCAGACAGTGTTCCTGCGTGCCCGCCGATCACACAGGAAGAGGACGAGGAGGAGGAGGAGGAGGAGGAGGAAGATTGTGTCAGTATGGAGGTGGAGCCTGGCACTCAGCATCAGCAGTCTTTAAGGGATCAGTCCCAAGGAACACATGGACTTGTACGTGGCTGGGAGGAGGTGGCTGCGGACGTTGTTGTCCTTAGTGACCCAGAGGACTCCGGACCGAATGCCTCAGCAAACCTACGCTGCATGGCCTCCCTGATCCTGCAAAGCCTGCGTAAGGATCCTCGTATTCGTGGTATCAAGGAGAAGGACCAATACTGGCTGGCAACCCTCCTTGATCCACGTTACAAGGGTAAGGTTGCGGACCTTATCTTGCCATCGCAGAGGGAGCAGAGGATGAAACATCTTCGGGAGGCCTTGCAGAAAGGTCTGTGCAACGCGTTCCCAGAGACTGGGAGGTTACAAACTCCTGTTTCTGGACAACGTGTTGCTGAGGCTTCGGTCAGTCAAAGAAGGAGCGGTGGAGAAGGTGGCCGTCTGACCGATGCGTTCAGACAATTTTTTGGTCCGCAGCCCCAAGGTATGATCGGTTCCAGCAACCATCGCCAGCGTCTGTTTTACATGGTGCAGGAATACCTAGGGGCAAGATCAGACTTGGACACCTTTCCCACCGAAAATCCTCTGGGTTACTGGGTCTTGAGGATGGATCACTGGCCAGAGCTTGCACAGTATGCAATTGAGCTACTGGCCTGTCCTGCATCCAGCGTTCTTTCGGAACGCACATTCAGTGCTGCTGGAGGCGTGGTAACCGATCACAGGGTGCGTCTGTCCACCGACTCGGTCGATCGGCTGACCTTCATAAAAATGAATCAGTCTTGGATCACCACCAGCTACCAAGCACCTGATGCAGATGTAACCGAATAATTTTTTTTGAAATCTCAGATCCCTTCAAAGACTGCCTATGCTGATGCTGAGTGACTATCCCTGAGTAATTATCCTCTTCCTCCTCAATCATCACGCTGATAGCTTGTAAGAACATTTTTGGTTCTGGGCGCCACCACCAGTGCCTAAGGCACAATTTTTCAGCCCCTGTTTAACAGGGGCGTGTAATTACAATTTTTGATGCAATACTTTGCAGCAGGGCTTGTTCCTGCGTTTCAACTAGAGTGTCTGTGAGGGGTTGCAGTGTTGTGGCACCAGCACCAGTGCCTAAGACCCAATTTTTCTGCCCCTGTCTAACAGGGGCGTGTAATTACAATTTTTGATGCAATACTTTGCAGCAGGGCTCGTTCCTGCGTTCCAACTAGAGTGTCTGTGAGGGGTTGCAGTGTTGTGGCACCAGCACCAGTGCCTAAGGCCCAATTTTTCTGCCCCTGTCTAACAGGGGCGTGTAATTACAATTTTTGATGCAATACTTTGCAGCAGGGCTCGTTCCTGCGTTCCAACTAGAGTGTCTGTGAGGGGTTGCAGTGTTGTGGCACCAGCACCAGTGCCTAAGGCCCAATTTTTCTGCCCCTGTCTAACAGGGGCGTGTAATTACAATTTTTGATGCAATACTTTGCAGCAGGGCTCGTTCCTGCGTTCCAACTAGAGTGTCTGTGAGGGGTTGCAGTGTTGTGGCACCAGCACCAGTGCCTAAGGCCTAATTTTTCAGCTCCTGTTCAACAGGGGCATGTAATTACAATTCTTGATCTAATATTTCACAGCAGGGCCCTGTGAGGGCTTACAGTGTTTTGGCCACAGCAACACCTAAGGCCCAAATTTCTGCTGAGTATATAGGGCAGGACCCTACCTTCAAACATCTAACTTACAAACGACTCCTACTTGCAAACGGTAGGAGACAACAGGAAGTGAGATGAAATCTACCCCTAAGGAAGGGAAATTCTCTCCTGTAAGAGTTAATATGGGAAAACAATTTCTCCTTTCCACTGATGCTTTCCAATCCTTGTTCCACAAAAAAACCCAAATTTTCAAAAAACATTTTTCATTGGGACAAAAAAGTGAGGTGAAATCTTCTGAAGAGGAGGAAAGACGCAAAACAAATGTCACAGGGGTGATAACCCTTCCCTATGTTTTCCAAAAAGCTTAGAAAAGATTTTTTGGCTGGAGCTAAACACATTAAAAATGTTCAAAATTACAAACAGATTCTACTTAACAACAAACCTACAGTCCCTGTCTTGTTTGCACCGCCTGTATACTGCTGTTCAGAGTATATAGGGCCTGGTGGCCCCACACCTTTCCTTATTTTAATTTGGGTGTGGGGTTCCCCTTAATATCCATACAAGACCCAAAGGGCCTGGTAATGGACTGGGGGGTACCCATGCCGTTTGTCTCACTGATTTTCATCCATATTGCCATGACCCGACATGACATTAAACCCGCAAGCAGTTTTAAATGAGATTTTTTCCTTTAAAAATGACATTTGGTGCAGGGACTGTTCTAAACATGGGAAACACGCGTCACTTTACAGGCATACTATAGACACCCCCCAGGTACGATATTTAAAGGAATATTTCACTTTTTTTTTTTTACTTTAAGCATCATTAAAATCACTGCTCCCGAAAAAACGGCCGTTTTTAAAAGTTTTTTTTGCATTGATACATGTCCCCTGGGGTAGGACCCGGGTCCCCAAACCCTTTTTAGGACAATACCATGCAAATTAGCCTTTAAAATGAGCACTTTTGATTTCGAACGTTCGAGTCCCATAGACGTCAATGGGGTTCTAACGTTCGTGCGAACTTGCGGTCCGTTCGCGGGTTCTGGTGCGAACCGAACCGGGGGGGTGTTCGGCTCATCCCTACTTGGGAGATGTTATCAAGGGGTCACGGCACCAGTAAGGTTGAGAACCACTGCTCTAGACAGAGCTTAGTGAATGTGGTAGAATTTCAGTTTGCAGAGTGCAACTTTCCATACAATGTGAGCAGCCTTTTAGTAAACCAACCCCAAAATGTCAATGAACGCATTTTGGAAAAAGCCTGTAAAAGGTTGGAAGCGCCATGTTTCCTCTGTTGGTTCCTGCTGATCTCCTGCAGCCTGTCTACATACACTCCATCGATGCCCCCCATGGCATTTCTCAGGGTGGGTTTCCTGATGGTGACAACAGTGGACCACGTCTGTGTAATGTGTTCTGAAATGGCTTCTCGTAGTCTATATTGGAAACTCACACCACAGAGTGACAACGCAGGGTCACCATTTGAAAACAGGGACAGAGCGTTGTTGTCACCCTATAACAGGAAGTTCTAGGGCAAAAACCTTCATGGCGGGGTCAGCAGGGATTATTTAACCGCTTGCCGACCGCCGCACACAGATGTACGTCGGCAGAATGGCACAGGCAGGCAAATTTGCCGCCTTTTGGGCACGCGCGCGCCCGCCCCCGGAGCGTGCCCGCGGGTCCTGGGAACTCGATGTTCTCCGGCGGCCCACGATTTCAGTGTGGAGAGGTAGAACGGGGAGATGCCTATGTAAACAAGGCATTTCCCAGTTCTGCCTTGTGTCATGACAGAGGTCTACTGCTCCTTGTCATCAGGAGCAGTGATCTCTGTCATGTGAGTTGTAGCCCAACCCCCCCACAGTTAGAATCACTCCCTAGGACACACTTAACCCCTTCCTCGCCCCCTAGTGTTTAACCCCTTCCCTGCCAGTGTCATTTACACAGTAATCAGTGCATTTTTATAGCACTGATCGCTGTATAAATGACAAGGGTCCCAAAATAGTGTCAAAAGTGTCCGATGTGTCCGCCATAATGTCGCAGTCCCGATAAAAATCGCAGATCGCCGCCATTACTAGAAAAAAAATAATAATAATAAAAATGCTATAAAACTATCCCCTATTTTGTAGACGTTATAACTTTTGCGCAAACCAATCAATATACGCTTATTGAGATTTTTTTTTTTTTACCAAAAATATGTAGAAGAATACGTATCGGCCTAAACTGAGGAATTTTTTTTTTTTTTTATATAAATTTTTGTTATATAGTTTTCTTTGATATTTATTATAGCAAAAAGTAAAAAATATTGCTTTTTTTTTTCAATATTGTCACTCTTTTTTTGTTTATAGCGCAAAAAATAAAAAATCGCAGAGGTGATCAAATACCACCAAAAGAAGGCTCTATTTGTGGGAAAAAAAGGACGCCAATTTTGTTTGGGTGCAGAGTCGCACAACCGCGCAATTGTCAGTTAAAGCGACGCAGTGCCGAATCGCAAAAAGTGCTCTGGTCAGGAAGGGGGTAAAATCTTCCGGGGCTGAAGTGGTTAATGAAGATTGCACTGAAAATGCCCCTTGAATATGCCATTCACGTGTTAAAGATTCTATGAGATTTCAGCGATTGGGTTTAAGTGTAATTTTTCCTGGCAAAAAAACTATTTTGCTAACAAGTGGCTTTGCTATGTCTGCTGTCCCGAAAATTGACTGCTCTGCCTGGTAAATGTCAGTAACTCCAATAATTAATAGGAGAAGCGGAAAATTAGACAGAGTGGTGATAAAGTATGCTGAAGGCTTATTAAAGGTGAAAATGATGATGTTATTCTCTCCGAACGATTACAATGATTTTTGTTTAACTTGCTTGTTTCCCGCAGAAAGTTTCTCAACTTGTCTGGCGGAGGTGATTCATAAGTTGTTAGAATGGCACAGAAGTTACGGTTAGGTATAAATTCCTGGCTGATGTCGTTATGTGCCGGGAACAAAGGAGAGCCTCGTTAATATGCCTCGCCGGGAGGTTCATTTGTCTGAAATATTGCAAATAGAAGAAAAAAAAAAGAAATGAAAGTTTGCACACCCCGGAACTTCTACACATTAATAAATGGAAATGCATACAAGGACCGCCATACTGACATGCTGGCTCAGAGGTTCCCCAGGCATGGATGAAGGGTACCAGACCACCCAACGCCAAAAATGTATTGTCCATTATGTATTGTCCAATCCCTGGTGTCAGTTGGAAGAATAGAGCTTTATCAATGGTGTCAATAAGAAGAATGTTGCCCCATCATTGGTGTCTCATCATTGGTGTCAGTTGGAGGAAGAGAGCCTCATTGATAGTGTCAGTTGGAGGAATAATGCCCCATCATTGGTGTCATTGGGAGGAATAATGCCCCATCATTGGTGTCAGTTGGAGGAAGAGAGCCTCATTGATAGTGTCAGTTGGAGGAATAATGCCCCATCATTGGTGTCATTGGGAGGAATAATGCCCCATCATTGGTGTCATTGGGAGGAATGGTGCCCGATCATTGGTGTCAGTGGCAGGAATATAATAACATTGTTGGTGTCAGTGAGAAGAATGGTCCCGTATCATTGGTGTCAGTGAGAAGAATGGTGCCCCATCATTGGTGTCAGTTGGAGGAATAGAGCCCCATTGATGGTGTCCGTGAGAAGAATTGTGCCTCATCATGGGTGTCAGTGAGAGGAATGGTGCCCCATTGATGGTGTCAGTGAGAAGAATTGTGCCCAATCATTGGTGTACGTGAGAAGAATGGTGCCCAAAGTTCACCAAGGAAAGCAAAGGGCCACATCTGGCCCCCAGGCCACAGTTTGGAGACCACTGCTCTGCAATATTGGGATAATTCATTGTACTGGACTTCTCCCTCTTTTTTATGTACCAGGAGAAAGGTTAGGTTGGAAGGGGTAATGTTTGAAATATGCAGTGTACTGGGGTCCGTATTTGTTGGACAAAGAAAAAAAAAATTGTAAAATAATTTAATAAATATAAAATATAACTACAAAATAAAAAAAAAAGAAAGGTCATTGTCACTCATCTCCAGTTTATTAGCCATGTGACTCTCAGAGCGGGGTTCTTTTTTAAGCACCTTCATTCTCTTGTCCTCCAGGTGGTGGCGGAGTCTCTCCCTTCCTGGCGCTCCGTTTCTTTTTTTTTTTGCTCTCCTGGATAATTATAAAGCGGGATAGAAGGGATGAAATATACAGCAAATTTGCCCGGTGCCAGCACCTCCATTAATCAAGCTCTGTTTTCTGCAATCAGGCTCCTACTATTAAGTTAGTTTAGATGAGTGATCAGCAAATCCTTAAAAACTCATCTGTCACCGTCTTATTCCTGAAGCTGCCAAATAAGAGCCAGCCAGCAGTTCTCAAGTCATAAAACATATTTCTGCTGCAAGGAGCCAGGAACATGCAGCGATGAGGGCCACCAAGGTTCACGGAGAAGGACGGAGGATAGAGGGGACAGGAGCCAGAGCTGGGGGGGACGTAAAGTGCACTCACATAACAATGATTGATTTTATATACTATATATATATATATATGAGAGAGGGAGAGAGAGAGAGAGGGGGGGAGAGAGAGAGAGAGAGGGGGGGGAGAGAGGGAGAGAGAGAGAGAGAGGGGGAGAGAGAGAGGGAGAGAGAGAGAGAGAGAGAGAGAGGGGGGAGAGAGAGAGGGAGAGAGAGAGAGAGAGAGGGAGAGAGAGAGAGAGAGAGGGAGAGGGAGAGGGAGGGAGAGGAGAAAATTATTATTTGATCCCCTGTAGATTTTGTATGTTTGCCCACTTACAAAGTAATGAAAAGTCTATACTCGTTATCATAGGTGTATTTTAACCACTTCAATACCGGGCACTTATACCCCTGCCTGCCCAGACAAAAAATTTTATAATTTTTTTCACACAAATAGAGCTTTCTTTTGATGGTATTTAATCACCTCTGGGTTTTTTTTATTTTTTGCGATATAAGCGGAAAAAGAGCGAAAATTTTGAGAAAAAAAACCTAATTATTTTAGTTACTATTGTAAAATTTTGCAAATAAGTAATTTTAAAATTAATACCGCTTCATATCTGCTGCATACACAACATTTCTTTTGGAATCTTCTTCCTGATTCTGTGGGGAGGGGGGGGAATGTTATAGGGAAAATGTTGTTAACCGCTTCAACCCCGGAAGATTTAGCTGCTGAATGACCGGGCCATTTATTGAGATTCGGCACTGCGTCGCTTTAACTGACAATTGCGCGGTCGTGCGACGTTGCACCCAAACAAAATTGACGTCCTTTTTTTCCCACAAATAGAGCTTTCTTTTGGTGGTATTTGATCACCTCTGCGGGTTTTATTTTTTGCACTATAAACAAAAAAAGAGCGACAATTTTGAAAAAAAACATTATTTTGTTTTTGCTATAGTAAATATCCCCATTTTTTTTTTAAAAAAAAGCAATTTTTTCTCAGTTTAGGCCGATATGTAAAAAATTCGCAATAAGCTTATATTGATTGGTCTGCGCAAAAGTTATAGCGTCTACAAAATAGGGGATATATTTATAGCAATTTTTTTTCTTTTTTTACTAGTAATGGCGGCGATCTGCAATTTTTATCGGGACTGCAACATTATGACGGCACTTTTGACACATTTTTGGGACCATTGGCATTTATACAGTGATCAGTGCTATAAAAATGCACTGATTACTGTAAAAATGTCACTGGCAGGGAAGGGGTTAACACTAGGGGGCGATCAAGGGGTTAACTGTGTTCCCTTAGTGTGTTTCTAACTGTAGGGGGGAGGAGACTGACCTAGAGGAAGTGACGGATCTTGGTTCCTAGCTATTGGGCACTTACGATCTGTCATTCTTCACAGAACAGAACAGGGATTTGTGTGTTTACACAAATACACACACGTCCCTGTTCTGCCTCTCGTGCCCGCGATCGCCCGTGGCCGCCGATCATCGTGACCGTCGGCCACGAGCATCGGCAACCCCGCAGTGCAGCACGTGCGCGCCTGCTATCCCGATCCCGCGAGCCGACGTATAGCTACGACGGTTCGCTGGATCGTGACGACCTGCCACAGTAAAATGACGGCGGCTGGTCGGCAAGCGGTTAATGAAGTCGACTCACACTATCAGAGCGAATGCTTCCTGGGCCTTGCTGGTAAATCAGGGCAGTGACCAGGTCTTCAATATATTTGAGGTAGGTGATGGGTTGGTTTTCGGTTGATTTTTGGTAGCAGACATATGAATTATAGATGGCCGTATGAAAGAGATTAAATATTTTTTTGACCAGTAACGGGACTTTTGGGTTGATAAATATGGTTGTAGCATCTGGTCATTTAAATCCACCCCCCCCCCCCCAATTAACAGATTATAATTGTGGACACATTCAGGCTTTACAATGGAGCTGCCCCTTCTCTGAATCTCCACCAAGGTGTCGTTCTGGATAGTAGAGAGGATGTGAACATCTTTCTTGTCCCTCCACTTCATGGTCAATACTTCCTTGTTCCTCAAAAAAGTGGATTCCCCCCGTTTTCGAGTCTTTTTGTCAATAAATTTTGTGGGAAGCCCTTCCGTTTTTTTCTGAAGGTACCACAGGCCAGGGTTTGTTTTCGGTAAAGGTGACGAAAAAGGGGCCGGCTGGTATAACAATTGTCCATAATATAAATGATATCCTTTTTTGAACAGGGGGGGGGGGGGGGTGTGCTAGCTCCCAGACAATTTTCCCACTGGTACCAATATATGTGGGGCACTCAGGGGGCTAGAGCTGGGAGTTTTAAGCCTCGTACATACGATCGGACTTTCCGACAACAAAACCGTGGAATTTTGTCCGAAAGGTGTTGGCTCAAACTTGTCTTGCATACACACGGTCACATAAATGTTGGCCAACAATCACGAACGTAGTGACGTACTACGTGGTTTTTCAGCTCTTTAGCGCCACCCTTTGGACTCCTTCTGCTAATTTCGTGTTAGTAGAAGTTTGGTGAGTGTTGATTCGCGCTTTTCTTTTTGCGTTTTTCATTTAGCGCTTTTCATTTCGTGTTTTTCAGTTAGTTTCTGAACGGCCGTTCGTCAACCAGCCATGTTGCGGAATCAGAGGAGATAACGTGTTATTTATTATTGGCCTTGGAGTTATTGCTTTGACATTATTTTTTTGGTTGAATAATGATTTGATTTGCTAAATTTTCTATATTTTTTGATGCATAGAATGCACTTTTTGGTTATTTTCTATTGGCAGATAACATGTCTAATTTTATTTTTTATTTTTTTAATGCACAATAAAATAATTGTGGAGAATAATACTTGGTTATGTGTTTTACTTCAAATGACAGTTTGGGAGTCGGCAGTTACATTTAAGAAAATACAATGTAATATTGACACCAACATAGTTGTATCTTTGATCTTAAAACTACAAGATAATGGTATTGTGGTAACTTGCCCAAAAAAAAAACATAATAATATTATTCTTGATATCACTAGAAAAAAAAAGCCTTTGAAAATTAGTTTGCAATAACTCCATCAGTATCCCCAGCAAAGCAGCTTCATTATTATCCCATTAAAGAAGAAGAGAATTGTGCGTTGCGTTTCGAGATTTCATAACTTGCCGCGTCACGAATGTTAATTCTCCATTACGAACGCTAGTTTACAAGACCGACTGCTTCCGGCTCGTCCTTGCTTCCGAGCATGCGTGTTTGTACTTTGGACTTTTGTCTGACGGACTTGTGTACACACGCTCAGAAAGTCCGACAACAGACATTTGTCCGTGGAAAATTTGAGAACATGCTAGCCAACATTTGTTGGCGGAAAGTCCGACAACAATTGTCTGATGGAGCGTACGCACTGTCCGACTTACCGCCAACAACCTCACATCCAACATTTCCCGTTGGAAAATCCGATCGTGTGCACGCGGCATTTGCCTTCATAAATGCGGAAGGTGTACACATATCCAGTGGCTCTATCGAAACGATTATTCAGTTTCAACCCGTATCTGGCCCCGAGAATATACTGTTCGAACTTCAGCTGGCCAGTAAAGTGGATAAGGGATTCGTCTACACAAATATTTTGGTCTGTGACATACACTTCAGCAAATCGCTTGGAAACATTTTTTTTTTTTTAGGGGGCGTGTCTTATACAGTTTATCATGGTTGGGATGATCTCGGGGAGGGCACTGCGCGTTATCATTTAACTGTAGGAAACGAATAATCATGTCATAGCGTGTCCTGGACATGACAGCAGAATATATGGGCATGTAGTGGATGGGGTTGGTGAACCAGTAGGCATGCAGTTCGTACTTCTTTGTAAGCCTTATATTAAAAGTGAGGCCCAAAAACAATTTGAATTTGTCTAGTGTGAGATGTCGCCAATGAAACATACAGACGTATGATGAATTGGGGTTGGAGGCAATAAATTGCTCTGCATAGAGATTTGTTTGGTCCACCATATACTGCAGCAAATCTTCACGGAAAAACAAATAAAAATAATCAAATCTAGTTGGGAAAAAATAGTAGTGTTGGGCTGCACACCTGGCTGTGTGGTGAAAGGAGGGATTATAGCGGATCCTGAGCTGGCAGACAAACATAAGGGGTTTGCCAGGGCATCGGGAAGGTAGGACTGATACCTTTGGGTTTGCTGTGTAATTCCAGTACTGGTACAGGGCTCATCTTCTTGGAGTCTTGCACTGCTGGTGGTAGCGGCTTATCCTGCTGGACCTCATATGACGCCCAGTCAGGATAACGCAACCACTTTCCGCCCATCATTTTGCTATATGGAAGGCGGGAAGTGGTTTAAATGATAGAGACAGAATATCAACCAAAAATCCAGAAAAAACACATGATACGAATGTTATAAATTGAGTTGGAGTTCAGTGAGTAAAATAAATATTTGATCCCCAAGCAAAATATGACTTAGTAGTTGGTGGAGAAACCCTTGTTAGCAAGCAGAGAGGTAAGACGTTTCTTGTAGTTGGTGACCAGGTTTGCACACATCTCAGGAGGGATTTTGGTCCACTCTTCTTTACATATCTTCTCTAAATCCTTAGGATTTCTTGGCTGTCACTTGGCAACTCCAAGTTTTAGCTCCCTCCAAAAATATTCTATAGGATTAGGGTCCAGGGACTGGCTAGGCCACTCCACGACCTTAATATGCTTCTTCTTGAACCACTCCTTTGTTGCCTTGGAGGTATGTTTTGAGTCATTGTCATGCTGGAAGACCCATCAACGATCCATCTTCAGTGTTCTGGCTGAGGGAAGAAGGTTAAATCTCATCCAATATTTTACAATACATGGCCCCGTCCATTGGCCCCTCAATGCAGCAAAATAAATAATGTTTCCACCTCCATGCTTGACTGTAGGGATGATGTTCTTAGGGTCATAGTCAGCATTTTCTTTCTCCAAACACGATGAGTTGAGGTAATGTCAAAGAGCTCAGTTTTGGTCTCATAGGACCATAGCACTTTCTCCCAGTCCTTCTCTAAATCATTTAGATGTCCATTGGCAAACTTCAGACGGGCCTGTATACGTGCCTTCTTGAGGAGGAGGACCTTGCGGGTGCTGCAGGATGTCAATTCATGGCAGCGTATTGTATTACCAATGGTTTGTTTGGTGACTGTGGTTCCAACTGCCTTGAGATCATTCACAAGCTTCTCCCGTGTAGTTCTGGGCTGATCCCTTACTGTTCTCATGATCGTGCTTACTCCATGAGGCAAAATCTTGCATGGAGCTCCAGAACGGGGTCGATTGATGGTTATTTTGTATTTCTTCCATTTGGAAAAAATCTCTCTAACAGTTGTCTCCTTCTCACCAAGCTTCTTGCTGATGGTCTTGTAGCCCATTGCAGCCTTGTGCAGGTCTACAATCTTGTCCCTGACGTTCTTTGACAGCTCTTTGGTCTTGCCCATGATGGTGGTGAGGTTTGAATGGAAGAAAGAGATTCTGCGGACAGGTGTCTTTTATACACATAACGAGTTGTTGTTAGGAGCACCTTCTTAAATTGACACGGCTAGTCTGTGTACCACATGAGCACCTACTGTAGCCAGTCTGTGGGAGCCAGAATTATTTTGTTGGTAGGGGACCAAATACTTATTTTACTCACTGAACTGCAACTCAATTTATAACATTTTTATCATGTGTTTTTTTTCTGGATTCTTGGTTGAGATTGTGTCTCTATCATTTAAAATACACCTATGATAAAAATTATAGACCATTAATTTCTTTGTAAGTGAGCAAACTTACAAAATCTGCAGGGGATCAAATAATTATTTTCCCCATTGTGTATATGTATATATATATATATATATATATATATATATATATATATATATATATATATATATATATATATATATATATATATATATATAGTCATGGCCCTATGACCGAGAGAGATGTGGATCACATAAACACGCAACAAATTTTACAACATAAATAGACCTGAAGTGTGCCTTGGTGGTCTGGTCGGTATGCCAAGAAAAGGGGGCAAAAGACTCAGATAGGGGAATAACTCTTTATTGATTCTTATGGTTATTGAGCTGACTTGGTGAAGGCTTGTGACATTTTCTTCCTGAGGATTTGGGATGTATGTGGCAAATCTAGGCATCGGCCTAGTTTCTTGATAACATGGTCTGGTACTCCATGCTCGGAGGCAGCTGAGGCTCCTCCTATCCGGCAAGAAAGGTCGAGAGAACTGGCTGGGGTTGAAGCCCAAGTTTCTTAGGAGGATCCTGACATGCTTGATAAACTGGCTGCCACTCAGGGGGCTGGTTAGAAAGGATAGCAATGAGCTACCATCAGATTGGCTGAGTAGATGGGACAGTAGTCGGCCAAGCCTTGTCACTGGGCACCAGGCATTGTTAGTCTAAAACAGGTTGATGTCAACTCCGGGGCCAGTTTATTGCATTTTGCAGACGTAAACAGGTGACCACACCCCCCTCTGACGCCATGTGAAGTCTGAGGAAGGCGGGGTCGCCCATTTACATCCCCGAGTGGCCCCGCCCTTAGCCATATAACAGCTGTCATTGAGAAGAAGCATCACTCAGCGGGAGCCTCCCATAGAGGCGGAGGTGTTGCGGCTTTTTTTTTCTCGGATCGGCGGCGGTGTGAGATGGACCTACATCGTGGGACATTTTAATTTTTTATTTTTCAATAAAGGACTTGTCCCTATGTGTCTCCTGTCTTTTTTACTATTTTTGACACTTTTTTTTGAAATGGTAGGGGTACAATGTACCCGTTACCAATTCACACAGGGTGGGAAGCCGGGATCTGGGTGTCCCCTTGTTAAAGGGGGTTTCCAGATTCTGATAAGCCCCCCCGTCTGCATACCCCACAACCACCAGGCAAGGGTTGTGGGATGAGGCCCTTGTCCCCATTAACATGGGGACAAGGTGCTTTGGGGGGCTACTCCAAAGTACCCTCCTCATTTTGAGGGCATGTGGCCTGGTACGGTTCAGGAGGGGGGGCACTCTCTCGACCCCCTCTTTTCAGGTTGTGTGCTCGGATAAGGTCTGGTATGGATTTAGGGGGGGCCCCTACGCCATTTTTTTTACATTTTGGTGCAAGGTTACCCTTAAAATCCTAACAGACCTGAAGGGTCTGGTATGGATTTTGGGGGGAACCCCTATGCTATCTTTTAAAAAAAATTGGCGCAGGGTTCCCCTAAATTTCCATACCAGATCTGAAGTGCTTGGTATGGATTTTGGGGAGACCCCCATGCAATTTTTTTTTTAATATTTGGTTCGGGGTACCTATGCCGTTTTTTCAATGATTTCCATCTATATTGCCGGGACCGAAAATTAATTACAGCCTCGAGCAGTTTTAAATGATTTTTTTTCCTTTAGAAATGCCATTTTGCTGTGGTATTGTTCTAAACACGGGAAAACTGTGCCACCTTACAGGCATACTATAGACACCCCCCAGGCACGATATTTAAAGGAATATTTCTTTTCTTTTTTTTTTCACTTTAAGCATTATTAAAATCACTGCTCCCGAAAAAACAGCCGTTTTTAAAACTTTTTTTTGCATTGATCCATGTCCCCTAGGGCAGGACCCAGGTCCCTAAACACTTTTTATGACAATAACTTGCCTATAAGCCTTTAAAATGAGCACTTTTGATTTTTCATGTTAGTGTCCCATAGACTTTAACAGTGTTCCGCGGCTTTCGAATTTGCCGCAAACACCGCATATTGTTCGTTGGAACTTATGCTCGGGCCGAACCGTTCACCCATGCCTAGTCTGGATCTTGCACTGGTATGAGAAAAACTAAAAGCTGTGATATAAAAGACCGTCCTTGAGGAATAATCCTCATCCCAAAGTTCAGCATCCCTAGTAAGGATTGCGACTGCCTCATAGTGCACCCTTGTGACCGGGTGAAGTCGTGGATAACTGTCCTGATATGGGCTAGTTTGTCAGGAGGCACACTAGTCTGAATGGCACGCATGTCCAGAGTGACACCTAGGAAGGTGATAGAGTGTGCCGGGCCTTCCACTTTATGCTCGGCTATAAGCATGTTGAGATTGCTAAACACTACTCTCAACCTGTCCAGATCTGCCAGTGGTGTGCCTGGTTGTTCGATGAGCAGGAAGTCATCGAGGTGGTGGATAAGTGTCTGATGGTGGGCCTGGTGTGACTTTACCTGAAATGAACTGGCTCACGTCTGTCATGCGACTGACCCTGGCATAGATGCGAACTGTATGTTCTTCCCCTTCTATTTATTTATTTTTTAATTTTTTTTTTTACCTGTGGAGATAAAGTCTAACCTGGTGCCGAATGGAAACCTGAACAAACCTCAGGGAGAAAGACAGCGAAAAGATGAGTGGCCTGCGTGCCACTGGAAATGAATGGCCAACTGGGTGCCGCTGAGTGTTTGTGTTGCTGATTGTTTGCCCCTGAGGTGTGTTTGCAAGTTAGTTTGTTTGCGGGTTTGCACATGTGCGTGCTGCAAAGTGTTTTATACTACTGGAGACGATGCGTGGTTGCAAGGGTGTCAGTGAGTGTCAGGTTGCTGGGTCGATATTGCGTGGTTGCAGGGGTCTCGATGAGTATGAAGGTTTCTTTTGAGACAGCATTGTGTGGTTGCAAGGGTCTCAGTCTGGTTTGCTGAGACGGTATTGCGTGGTTATTATTATTATTATTATTATTATTATACGAGATTTATATAGCGCCAACAGTTTACTCAGCGCTTTACAATGTATAAGGGGGACAACACAATTACAGTACAATACAAAAGGTACAGGAGGGCCCTGCTCGTAGAGCTTACATTCTAAAAGGGAGGGGGTGGTGGTACAAAAGGTAATATCTGCAAAGAATGATTTGATGGGGGTGGCTCAGGGACAGTTATGTGGGTATGGGATAGGCTTCCCTGAATAAGGATCTCAGTGAGTGTCAGGCTGCTGAGACGATATTGCGTGATTGCAAGGGTCTCGATGAGGATAATTTTGTGTGAGACAACATTGCGTGGTTGCAAGGGTCTCAGTCTGGTTTGCTGAGACGGTATTGCGTGGTTGCAAGGGTCTCGATGCGTATGAGGTTTGTTTTGAGACAGCATTGTGTGGTTGCAAGGGTCTCAGTCTGGTTTGCTGAGACGGTATTGCGTGGTTGCAAGGGTCTCAGTGAGTGTCAGGCTGCTGAGACGATATTGCGTGATTGCAAGGGTCTCGATGAGGATAATTTTGTGTGAGACGATATTGCATGGTTGCAAGGGTCTCAGTCAGATTGCTGAGATGATATTGCATGGTTGCAAGGGTCTCAATGAATGGCAGGTTGCTGGGGCAAGACTGCGTGGTCACAAAGGTCTTGATGAGTGGGAGGTTGCTCAAGACGGTATTGCGTGGTTGCAAGGGTCTCGATGAGTGTTAGGCTGCTGAGACGGTATTGCGTTTGCAAGGGTCTCAACAAGGGTGTCAGGCTGCTGAGACAATTTTGCGTGGATGCAAGGATTTCAACAGGTGTCAGGTTGCTGGGCCGAGATTGCATGGTGACAAAGGGGGTTTTATTTTATTTATATATATATATATATATATATCGCAAAAAATCAGCGGAGATTGGCGGGGATCGGCGTATAACAGGCACCCACGATTTTCCTCTGATTTTAAGGGGAAAAAAGTGCGTGTTATACGCCGATAAATACGGTATATATATATATATATACCGTATTTATCGATTTACGATTAGTAAGTTCCGCTGCGGGAACTAAATCACAAGGCATGGGGGATACAGTGAATGGCAACGGTAGAAAGTATGCTAACGTATGTATCTGATACAAATCGGTTGTAAAGAGAAATGACTGATACGAATCGGTTGTAAAATGTATGAAATTAATCCGATACGAATCTGTAGTAAGGAGTATTAAAGGAATCTGATACGAATTGGTTGAAGAGTGTATGCCACCCCTTACTATGAAACCAAACACCTACCAACCACCCAACCCCCCAGACTAATCAAGTGCAGACAAGGCACCAGGTGGGTCTAATTACCACCTCAATCAGCCACAGAACCCATACAAACAATACATGCTCATTTCCAAATGGATGAGACGGCAACCCCATGGACAGTAAATCTTATAAGCAGTGAAGCCTACAGTACCTGACCGCAAGAATGTGTTTCCAGCGCGATCCCATCGCGCATGTTCTCGGCAACAGGATAGGGTACTTTAAATCTCACGCTGGCTTGCTTATCGGGAAAAAACAGCGTGGGGGTCCCCCAAAATCCATACTAGACCCTTATCCGAGCACGCAGCCCGGCCAGTCAGGAAAGGGGGTGGGGACGGGCGAGCGCCCCCCCTCCTGAACTGTACCAGGCCACATGCCCTTAACATGGGGGGGTGGGCGTTTTAGGGCAGGGGGGCGCAAAGCAGGCCCCCCACCCAAAAGCACCTTGTCCCCATGTTAATGGGGACAAGGGCCTCATCCCCACAACCCTTGCCCAGTGGTTGTGGGGGTCTGCGGGCGGGGGGCTTAACGGAATCTGGAAGCCCCCTTTAACAAGGGGACCCACAGATCCCGGCCTCCCCCCGTGTGAAATGGTACCGGGGTACAAATGTACCCCTACCATTTCACAAAAAAAGTGTGAAAATGGTAAAAAAAAACACAAGACATGGCTTGGGACAAGTCCTTTATTAAAAAAAACAAAAATTAAAGAGTCCCACGAAGTCCATTCATCTTCTTCTTCTCTCGCTCCGACGGACCGAAAAAGAATAAAAAAAAGCAGCATGCCGCTACCAATCTGCCTCCATGGGAGGCACCCGCCGTAATGACCGGCCTCTCAGGTGACAGTTCTTTTATAACTGAGAGCGGGGCCACACGATGACGTTGCCGGGTGATCCCGCCCCCTTCTGACGCACGGGGACATTCCTATGGCTTCCCCGTATCGTCAGAGGGGAGCAGGGCCACCCGGGGACGTAACTGAGTGACCCCGCCCCCTCTGACGCTAAGGGGAAGCCATAGGGATGTCCCCGTGCGTCAGAGAGAGGCAGGGTCATCCGGCGACATCTTCGTGTGGCCCCGCCCTCAGTTATAAAAGAAACTGTCACCTGAGAGGCCGGTCATTACGGCGGGTGCCTCCCATGGAGGCAGATCGGTGGCGGCGTGCGGCTTTTTTTTTTTTCTTTTTCGGTCCGTCCGAGTGAGAGAAGAAGATGAATGGATTTCGTGGGACACTTTTATTTTTTTATTTTTTAATAAAAGACTTGTCCCAAGCTGTGTTTTTTTTACCATTTTCACACTTTTTTTGTGAAATGGTAGGGGTACATTTGAAGGGCCTGGTATGGAATTTGGGGGGACCCCCACGCAATTTTTTATTTTTTAATTTTGGTTCGGGATTCCCCTTAATATTCATACCAGACCCAAAGGGCCTGAAAATGGACTGTGGGTGAATCCCATGCCATTTTTTTCAATGACTTTTATGTGTATTCCCAGGACTGACAATTCATTATAGCCGCGAGTACTTTTAAATGACTTTTTTTCCTTTAGAAATATCATTTTGCTCTCGGACTGTTCTAAACACAGGAAACATGCGCCCCTTTACAGGCATACTATAGACACCCCACAGGTACGAAATTTAAAGGAATATTTCACTTTTATTTTTTCACTTTAAGCATTATTAAAATCACTGCTCCCGAAAAAAGGGCAGTTTTTAAAACTTTTTTAAAACAAATTTTCTGCCTGCCTGTTCGCATGTTCTGCTGCGAACCGAACCGGGGGTGTTCGGCTCATCCATATATATATATATATATATATATATATATATATATATATATATATATATGTATTTATTACTAACAAGAGAACCACATTGTAAGATAAACAATGGCATGACTGCACAAAACTCTACAGAGCGATTGCGGTTCCTTTGTCAATATGTAATAATCATTGGTGTCCTCTACTGTTACCCTCTATTCTCTCTCACCTATTAGAGGATAACAAGGATTATTACATATTGACAAAGGTAATAGGATTGAGCTGTTTGTTTGTCATCTGATGCTCTTTCATAGGGATGAATGGCTAAAGCAAATAGACTGTTCACTTTGCAAGGGGATTTTCCCCAGGGCTTATTGAATGAGGTGAAATTTCACTGTACAAAGAATATTCAATCACACGCAAGAAAATTAAAACAAAAACAACATTTTTACTTGCACATGATTGGATGATGGAAGTCAAGCTTCACCTTATTCACTTAGCTCTGGGGATAATTCCCTTACAAAGTAAAAAAAAGTCTACTTACCTTTAGGCTCGGTTCACACTGGGGCAACACGACTTTAGCGCGACTTTGTACCGTGACTTCAACGCGGCTTTGACGCGACTTCAGCGCGACTTCAGCGCAACTTCAGCGCAACTTTAGCAAATTACAAGGCGACTTGAAGTCGCCTCCATGACAGGCGACTTCGCCTGTAGCCAATCAGCTCTCTGGGAGGGAGGGGGGGGAGGGAGGGGTTTTCCCTGCAAAGCCGCTTGACTTTACAGAGAGATCCGACTTGGAGGCGACTTCCATAGATTTCTATGGTACAGGTCGCCTACCAAGTCGGATCAAAGTAGTACAGGGAGTACGCTCTGAAGTCGGAGCGACTTCAGTAGCGTCTATTAAGACGCTAGCGTTCACTCCCATTCAAACTATTTCTGGGGCGACTTGGGGCGACTTGAGGGCGTACAAGTCGGATCCCAAGTCGCCCCAGTGTGAACCGAGCCTTAGTAAACTAACCCTGTTGAGTCCAAAAAAAACAAACATCTGTCTCTCTGGGATTGATTAACTAAAGGCAAATAGGCTGTTCACTTTGCAAGAGAGATCACCAGAAGTTTAGTGAATGTGGTGAAATTTTACTTTGCAAAGAATACCCAATCTCATGCAAGGGAAATAATAGCTCAGCCTCACAGAACAGGGTATATAGCTCAGCCTCACAGATCAGGGTATATAGCTCAGCCTCGCAGATCAGGGGATATAGCTCAGCCTCACAGATCAGGGTATATAGCTCAGCCTCACAGATCAGGGTATATAGCTCAGCCTCACAGATCAGGGTATATAGCTCAGCCTCACAGATCAGGATATATAGCTCAGCCTCACAGATCAGGGTATATAGCTCAGCCTCACAGATCAGGGAACACAGCTCAGCCTCACAGATCAGGGTATATAGCTCAACATCACAGATCAGGGCATATAGATCAGCCTCACAGATCAGGGTATATAGATCAGCCTCACAGATCAGGGTATATAGCTCAGCCTCACAGATCAAGGTATATAGCTCAGCCTCACAGATCAGGGAACACAGCTCAGCCTCACAGATCAGGGTATATAGCTCAACATCACAGATCAGGGCATATAGATCAGCCTCACAGATCAGGGTATAAAGCTCAGCCTCACAGATCAGGGTATATAGCTCAGCCTCACAGATCAGGGTATATAGCTCAGCCTCACGGATCAAGGAACACAGCTCAGCCTCACAGATCAGGGTAAATAGCTCAACATTACAGATCAGGGCATATAGATCAGCCTCACAGATCAGGGTATAAAGCTCAGCATTACAGATCAGGGTATATAGCTCAGCATTACAGATCAGGGTATATAGCTCAGCCGCACAGATCAGGGTATATAGCTCAGCCTCACAGTTCAGGGAACACAGCTCAGCCTCACATATCAGGGTATAGTCAGCATTACAGATCAGGGTATATATGAGGATGATGATGAGGATGATCATCATCATCCTCATCATGTATAATACACCCGTCATCGCTACCCTCATCATTGTATAATACACCCGTCATCGCTACCCTCATCATTGTATAATACACCCGTCATCGCTACCCTCATCATTGTATAATACACCCAGCGTCATCGCTATCCTCATCCAGTGACCACTGCCAGGACATCCGCCCTGGCCTGGGCCCAGTCTGCACTCACTAAGTGGGGAGACCTCACCCAGCAGAGAAGCGCAGGGAACTGACTGAGCGAAGTGTGTGCGGAGCGTAGGGGTGGCTCACGGCTGTCAGACACTCAGCTTACTCAGCTAGGACTCGGAGGAGAGGAGAGGGAGTCTGAGCCTGAGGCCCGCGGGACCATTAGCTTTACCTACCATTACCACACCACTCAGCTCAGGCCTCCACCACACGTCGGTCGCACAGTCAGTCTCAGAGTCCACTCCACAGCACAGTGAGCCAGCCGGGAAACCGGAAGTGACGTTGCGGTGCTGCAAAAATTTTCCTCAGTGCTTACTGAATGTGGTAAAATTTCATTTCGCAAAGGATACCCAATCCTGTGGAAGAAAAAAAAAAGGCAATTTTGCTTGCACCTGATTGGATGATGATAGTTTGACCTCATTCACTAAGCCGTGGAAAAGAAAAAGGCTTGCACAGTGCAATTTCGCTTGCAAAGTGAACAGCCTATTTGCCTTAAGTAAATCAACCAAGATAGAAATATTATGCCGCTGTATGGAAGTCATGTAAATCTCTGCCATCGTATCTCTCAAGTATCAACCTGCCTGTTGCGTTCAAAGACCTAAAGGACAAGCACCTCCCGCTGCAAACACTCAGGCCGGTGACACCTTTAAATGCTTATTATCCTGGCTGCATCCAAAATTAATAAGCCACTATAAAATACACCTCAAGCATCGTCATCCAAATGGAAAACCGCGATAATGGCCTCCCAGTTCCCCGCTCTGCGGAGACATGAAAACTGCATTACTGTTCTCATTTATGGGGAAAAAAAGCATCTCCGTCCCAAACGTGCAATTCCGAGATAGAGGTCGAATGAAGCAAAATGGTTTGGAAGTGACCGCTTGGTGGGTAAGTGCCTCCCAGGGTGATGTTTGTGCGCGCTCAGAGCGCCCGCGACCGCACATGGAGGAGCGGGTAATGAAAGCCTCTATTTCCATTCTCCGTCCTTCCATTTCCAGTGAATAATATTGAAGAGCCTTTTATCCAGCTGTCACCAGTCACAGCGCGGCTCCGAGAGGCTCATAAATCTGCGGGAATTTGCTGCTGTGACCGCCGTGTCTCGCCATTGTCTCCGCAGTCACCGGAGATGCTTAACAAGTCCTGTACAGATGTGAGCCGGAGCTGTGCGGGTATTGCGCCTTTCTTCCCAATATATTTACAAATATATACAACAAAATCAAATGATATTACATTTTGGAAGCAGGCTTTAAATTCGCTTGCTGGCAAAATTCAGTGTCGGAGAATTTGTTTTTATGCACTTGCATTAAATATTCAAATCTATTTACACTTTGTTTTTGGTTGTTATAAATCTGTGGTTTCCAAACTGTGGCCGGGGGGCCGGATGTGGCCCTTTGCTTGCTTTTATCTGGCCTTTGGAGCATTATTCCATCCACTGAATGGAAAATAATTCCTGCCACTGACACCAACAATGGGGCACAGTTCCTCCAATTGACACAAATGATGATATACAATTCCACCCAATGACACCAATGATGGGCACTATTCCTTCTACTGACACCAATGATGAGGCACTATTCCTCCCACTAATACCAATGATGGGGCACTATTCCTCCCACTGATACCAATGATGGGGCACTATTCCTCCCACTGATACCAATGATGGGGCATAATTCCTCCCACTGACATAAACAAAGGGGCACAATTACTCCCACTGACAGCAATGATGGGGCACTATTCCTCCTACTGATACCAATGATGAGGCACTATTCCTCCCACTGATACCAAAAATGGGGCACTATTCCTCCTACTGACACAAATGATGGTACAGGAGGAGATGGTCAAAGGCTCCGGACACGGTGCAGGAGGAGATGTCAGAGGCTGCGGACATGGTGCAGGAGGAGATTTCAGAGGCTGCAGACATAGTGCAGGAGGAGATGGTCAGAGGCTGTGGACATGGTGCAGGAGAGCAATAACAGGAGGTAGTCAGAGGCTGCGGAGGGGTCTGGTCATGAGAGACACATGCCACGCCAAGACCTCACAGAGGTGACACTGCTGGCTTACATTTAAAAACATCGCCGTCCGGTGCCATTACGTCACTGCGCATGCGCCCGCCTACCCGAATATGGCCACGCCTGTATGGGCTTTCCTGAGCTGCGGCGGTGCATGCACAGTTGACATGACGGCCCAGGCCTGCAGCCATATTTTTCACAGGCGCCGCTGCCCTCAATGCGGCCCCAGGTCAGGCGGCCTTGCCGGTATCCCGGTAGGCCAGTCTGGCCCTGCTTTCATGCAAACCAATAAATATATACCAATTGGGATTTTGTTTTGTTTTTTTAACAAAGACATGTAGAAGAATATATTTTGGCCCAAATTTATGCAGATTTTTATTTTTATTTTACTGAATATGTTTTATAGCAGAAAGTAAAACATATTGGTTTTTTTTTTCAAAATTTTCGGGCTTTTTTAGTTTCTATAATAAAAAATATAAAACCCCAGTGTTGATTAAATACCACCAAAAGAAAGCTCTATTTGTGTGAAAAAAAAAGATAAAAATGTCATATGGGGTCTCTTCTCACATAGTCATGTACCTTTTTAAAAGTCACTTGCAGGGCGTTGCACCTCCCATGAAACTTTTTTTTTTTGCTAATATAAATTGACGAGCTGCATGTTGAATATTATTTGGGAAATACGTATGGCGGATGCTCTCGGAACGTTGTCTCTTTGTAAAGCTATTTACCTGTAAAATAGTCACTTTTAGTCAATTGTTCCTCCGATGTGCAAAGCTGAATGGAACAAATGAGTGAATTGAATGATCTGCATAATGGGATTTCCTTGGTAGACATTTATGGCAGATCTTCAGAAAGTCTTGTCCTTTTGTATAGCTCCTCGCTTGTATTGTCACTCAAGGGCTATGTACTTTTAGATGGGTGCTTTAATCAAAGCTGCCTTGCTTTTGCAACCCCCATGTTTCTAACAATTATATACTGTATCTGTAGAAGAACTGAACATATAAGAAGCCGTGTATTGAATATTGTTATATTGTTCAGACAAGAGATCGAGAGATACAAAGTAACATTGTTTATAAACATTGCCAAGATAGGCGCTAGAGAGATACAAAATAAATTTTTTTATAAACATTGTTAGTATGGGAGATAGAGAGATACAAAGTAACGTTGTTTATAAACATTGTTCAGATAGGAGATAGAAAGACACAACGTAACATTGTTTATAAACATTATTCAGACAGGAGATAGAGAGATACAAGGTAAAGTTTTTTATGAATATTGTTCAGATAGGAGATAGAAAGATATAACGTAACATTGTTATTAAAACATTATTCAGACAGGAGATAGAGAGATACAAGGTAAAGTTTTTTAATAAACATTGTTCAGATAGGAGATAGAAAGATACAAAGTAACATTGTTTATAAACAATGTTCAGATAGGAGATATAGAGATACAAAGTAACATTGTTTAGACAGAAGATAGAACAATACAAAGTAAAATTGTTTATAAACATTGTTCATATGGGAGATAGAGAGATACAGAGTAACATTGTTAATAAATTTTGCTAAGACAGGAGATACAAAGTAACATTGTTTATAAACATTGTTTAGACATGAGATACAAGGTAAAGTTGTTTATAAACATTGTTCAGATAGGAGATAGAGAGATACAAAGTAACATTGTTTATAAACAGTCTGCTCACATAATTTGTAATAAAAACATCTTTGCCATTCTGAAGCTTCCCTCCAACCACTTTGCATATCATTTTATATATACTGTGATTCTTTACCTGCCAAATATGCTGCAGAAATCTCCCTCCGCTGAGTCTGGCTGCAACCATTTTAACTGTGGGCAGCTGAAGCTGCTGCCTGTTCACTTCCTGGATTTACACATTCACACCTCCAGCCCTGCAGCTCTCATTGGCCCTCTTATGGCTCATCCCCCCTCCCTTCCTGGCAAACTCTCAAAAGAGTGAGAGAGAGAGCTGTGCAGGATGTCATAAGCCTAGACTAATGACCAGACAAGAAACAGGAAGTGGGCTGTATAAGGGATTTACTGGCAGAAAAAAAAAATGTTTTACTATCCAAAGTTAGAACAAAAACAAGGGCAGAAGATTTAATAAATAGAAAGTAGAAAAAAATGACTGAAGGTCTGCTTTAAACCAAGATGTGTGACATTTGCATTAATTTTCACACACAAAATTCAGACTTGCGCTTATTACTGATAATTAAATTGTTACTTGGGTGCATTTTGCTAGATGGTAAAAATGTGCCCCCCCCCCCCCCCCGAATTGTACCAAACTGCTGGTTAAAAATTGATTACATTTAAATTAGCTGCTTGAAATCTATTCACCATGAGCAACACAATAGCGAGTGCTATTCTACGGTCAGCTATTTGGTGAAGTAGAAAAAAAAAAAGAATTGGCGCAGTATTCAACATGAGTTCAACTTTCCAAAAATGAGGGTAAAGAAAATGAAAATACAATAGCTGCCCTGCAGGTTCTGCTGTGATGTCTCCATCTAGCGGTCAGAATTAGCACTGCGTGCATGAGATGTGACTGAAACCTCTAAATTATTATTATTAATATTATTATTTCACGTACTTATATACTGCCATCAATTTACACAGCACTTTACATATAAATTGCGTTCTTCCTAGGAATGAAAATTGTCAAAGGTACGATTATGTATTAGTTGTAAGTCTTTGTAAAATATCGCAACAGTATTACACACAGTAACTCCAGGGCATATGGAGGATGACCACATACATACAAATATGTACAGTGTATGGAGGGAGCAATGTTATGCATGTGAGTTTCATGCGACTGGCTCAGTGTTCTCTGTACAGCACTACAGATTATAATTTAAATGTACAATAATAATAGTGTGTGACTGTGGTGGGTCATTAGAGTGTAAGCTCCTCTGGTACAGAGACTGATATGACTGGCTCAGTGTTCTCTGTACAGCACTGCAGTATATGTCAAAACTTTATAAATGTGAATATAACAGTATATAATAATAATAATAATAGTGGGGACATTAGAGTGTAAATTTTTGTTTATTAAAAATCTTACAAACATAGTAAAAACATACTTACATATATACAAAATAAATAAAAATATATCAACAAAAAAAGCTTACATCAGCATAGCAAAAACATAAAGAAAACGAAATATACCAAACTAAACAAAGCCCTAACCTCCACCTAAAACACTCTCAGGCTAAGAAACCAGTACAGGCATACCACACTTTTAAGTACACAATGGGGTTTGTACACATTTAATGCATGCGGCCTTTTTTCAAAAATACAATCTTATATAAAAATCTAGGGGACGTGAAAGGACAGAACGAAAGCCGCACACCCAGAGACTGACAAACAGCAGCTACGGAGACCTGACATTCCTCCACGCCTTTGTCCAGGCCCCCCAGCCACCACCTGTGCTTCTCAAGACCCCGAATCTTCCCAAAATCACCCAGAATGTTGTGCACCACCACCTCGACAGGAAGGACTTTTTTCCGCATGGAAACCCGACACTGTGCATTCCATGTGAAGAGACGGACTACTGAGCTAACTAGAAAAAGTGTCCCAAAATCAAAATCCCGATGTGTCTCAAAGGCCCTGTACAACCACTCCGCATAACTCAAGCGGTAAAGGAAAGGGATACCCAGAGCCACACCCACCCGCTTGTAGACTTCTATATTGAAGGGTCACTGAAGCAAGAAGTGGTCCATTGTCTCCTCCACCCCACCACATTCCACTCTTGGACAACCAGGGTTCTCCACAGAGCGATGCTTCAGGTTGCCCTTTACATAGAGTCTGCCATGGAACGAGCGCCAGGCCAAATCCCGAAACTTTAAAGGGATTCTCTCTAGATTGAGCAAAGGCAGACCCTCCCTAATAACAGGGCCTGGACAATCCCTCAAGGCCAGTGGCTCGCTAAAGGCAGATTTAACAACCCTCCTTTGAAAGTCCTTCTTAGGAAGAGACTTAATTTCCTCCGCCGTCACTCGCCACTGCCAAAGCATTTTCAGGCACGGGGCAACATAAGCCGGGAGCTCACCATGTCGGACCCTCAGGCTTTTCACTGGCCCACCATTGTCCCAGCTTCGCAGAAAAGGCCTAAACCAGGACTGAAAAATGCCAACCCACCCTGGCGGTTCCTCTGCCAGCATGCTAGCAAAATTATGTTTCAAAAACACCAGAGAAAAAAAAAAAAAACACCAAGTTGACCATACCTGGGCCACCCATCTGCCAGGGAAGGTAAGTTAGAGACCTCTTAACGAGATTCAGCTTGTTCCCCCATAACAGTTGGAAGAAACAGCTGTCAGATGTTATGTCAGAGCTATAAAAATGTATAATAATAATAATGGGTGACTGCGGTCAGGATATTAGAGTGTAAGCTCCTCTGGCGTAGAGAGCAATGTGACTGCACTGCGGAGTATGTCAGAGCTATATAAATGTTTACAATAAACGTGATACAATTCTAATGCTCCTTGATTTTATCCCGCTCTGGATACATGAGAACTCTGGGGTCCCTGGCTCGGCCAGTCTCTGAGGATGCTGGAACCGGCTCCTGTCACAAAGCCATTACTTGTTTAGAGCTGAAATTATTCTCCAAATAAAGAAAAAAAATCAACAGCTCCCGTGTCCACGCTTCATCACTCTTTCAATTACATTTTCTCTGACCTTCAGGCAGTCACTTTTGGTGCCAGTCACCAGATCCTGCATGGAATGTGATATGTTCTCCTGGAATAAACGAGGACTGGTCCAGGGACCTGGGGCTCAGACTGTCCCAAGATTGCCTGCAGGCATTATACAGCTTGGAAAGCTACACTGGAAATCTAGTTTTGTCCTTGGAACTGTAAAAAAAAAAAAAAAAAGGCATTAGACTTTACCTGTCACCCTACAGCCAACAAGCCATAAAAAATTGTTAAGAATGAATTACCAGTAGGCTCATTAACTTGAAACAATGTAACACTTTGGAATGTATTTATAAACAATTTGCATAGCAATGCATGAAAGTGCACGTACAATCGTTCTGTGAAAAATGTGGCAAAAAGACTATTTCCTGTGCTGGTTGAATGTTTTTCATTCCATATACCAAAAAAACAAATGTCTACAGTGACATAAAAATTGAATGATTTGAAATAATCCAAATAAGGTGAAAAAAATAATGCCAAGAGTGATGAATAAAGGAAAGTCCCAATTGAACCCAATTGATATCCGATATTAATAGCAGAAAAAACTCTTCTGATGACACCAAGTGATAAATCCACCACCAAGAGTAATGCACGCTTACCAGAGGCAAGCTACAAGACAGCTTGTACACATAAGGTATCCGATCAATGGAGGAGTCCTGGTCCGACTTCACCATGGAGAGGAAGAAGCAGGAAAGGCTCCGTCCAATAGGCAGGGATGGTTACCAGGGAGGACCCACAGAAACAAAAGATAGGAACTCCATAGTGTAAATCGGTCACCACAATTTTTTAAAAAAGATTTGCACTTACATAGATGGCGTAAAAAGAAGCATAACAAGGATAAAATAAGCCGGCCGGCCTGCATACACCCGTTCGTGTCGATAAGACTCTGATGACGTCAGCGCGTCAGCCTTCCGATGTACGTTTCGTCCTAACGGACATCGTCTAGGGAACAGGCGACGCACTGACTCATCGCTGGATATAACCACCACTAAAACCCCGCATCGTTGTGAAACTCAGGCGGCGACACCAGAACACTCTAATTGAAAAGAAAAAATAGATGGATAAAAACGTGGTGGGCGTGTAAAAATAATACTATTCGGGCATTTTTACACGCCCACCACGTTTTTATCCATCTATTTTTTCTTTTCAATTAGAGTGTTCTGGTGCTGCCGCCTGAGTTTCACAACGAGGCGGGGTTTTAGTGGTGGTTATATCCAGCGATGAGTCAGCGCGTCGCCCGTTCCATAGATGACGTCTGTTAGGACGAAACGTACGTCGGAAGGCTGACGCGCTGACGTCATCGGAGTCTTATCGACACGAATGGGTGTATGCAGGCCGGCCGGCTTATTTTATCCTTGTTATGCTTCTTTTTACGCCATCTATGTAAGTGCAAATCTTTTTAAAAAAATAAATTGTGGTTACCGATTTACACTATGGAGTTCCTATCTTTTGTTTCTGTGGGCCCTCCCTGGTAACCATCCCTGCCTATTGGACGGAGCCTTTCCTGCTTCTTCCTCTCCATGGTGAAGTCGGACCAGGACTCCTCCATTGATCGGATACCTTATGTGTACAAGCTGTCTTGTAGCTTGCCTCTGGTAAGCGTGCATTACTCTTGGTGGTGGATTTATCACTTGGTGTGATCAGAAGAGTTTTTTCTGCTATTAATATCGGATATCAATTGGGTTCAATTGGGACTTTCCTTTATTCATCACTCTTGGCATTATTTTTTCACCTTATTTGGATTATTTCAGATCATTCCATTTTTATGTCACTATAGACATTTGTTTTTTTGGTATATGGGATGTCATTTACATATATTTCAATGTACCATATTTAATTTTTGATTAGCGCAGTTCAGTTTTATTATTTTGTATTTCTGCGTTTGCGTATGCCTCACAAATAGGGACTGCAGCTTTCCATTTGCTTTTTGAGTTTGTTAAGTGCGGTAATTTTTTGTATTTTGAATGTTTTTCATTGTTTCAAAATTGAAAATACCACATTTTGGCCTCGAGAAGGCAATAAAGTATCATAGCGCCATCTAGTGTCAAAATGCTGTATTCTCGATCTGTTCAATCAGAGCATGCCTTGTATTCATTAAAAAAAAAATCAAGGCATTCTGTGAATGGTAACCAAATTAACCATGCAATAAAGATCATTCCAGGAGTTCAGCTTTGAGGATGAATTACTCCATAGTGCCTGCAATAACGCTGGTCAGTGAGGGCTTGTTTTAAAGGACAGCTTTGATTTGATACTAAACCTTTCTCAACCCCCTCTCCATCTCTCCTGTACTTCAGGCCAGGCTATGGACTGAGCCCCCATAGACTTGAATGGGACTGTCCCATATACTGAAGCTGCTTCCTAGGAAAGCCCCAAAAAAGTCTGTCAGCACTGGCCCCAAAGAGGACTTCCACTACAGGAGAAGAAAACTTTACATGGGGGAGGGCAGGTTACGCAGTTATAGGGGTAAGTAAGAAGGGTGGTTTAGTGCAGATTAGTACAGGAGGGGGGACACGACACGAATAACGAACCCCATTAAAGTCAATGGGATCTGAACGTCAAAAATCAAAAGTGCCATTTGGAAGGCTTATATGCAAGTAATTGGGCATACAATGGTTATAGGGGTCCGGGTCCTGCCCTGGGGGGGAACATGTATGAATAAAAAAAAAGTTTGTGAAAAACGTCATTTTTAAATGAGCGGTGATTTTTTGATTTTTAAAGTGAAAGCATAAAAATGAAAAATTCCTTCCAATATAGTGCCTGGGGGGTCCCCTTAGTCTACCTGTAAAGTGGCAGATCTGTATCATGTCTAGAATCTGCTGCAGCAATAATTGCATTTATAAAGCCAAAAAAATGACATTTACAAGCTGCCTTTATTTTGCTCAGCAACAGCTGGGGAGCCAGTGTGTGTGATGAGGCCACAATGTAGTGCACTGGAAACAAGATTAGAGATTTTTTGGATACATTCTGGTGTCAGTTTGACTTTGGATAGAAGTAACGGGTGCAGAAAAATTGGCCTTTGGGTGTTAATTGTGTCCATGAAACCTATACCAAAAACATTCTCCCAGATGAAATGATTGAACACCCTCAAAGCTAGGCAGCCTTGATGTCCTGCAGAGATTCCACATCCCAAAAAGACTTAAAGGGGTTGTAAAGGTTCGTGTTTTTTCACATTAATGCATCCACCTGGCAGTCTCCGGCCCCCCAGCCCCTCGTTTTACCTACCTGAGCCCTGGAACTTTCACCAGGCTGAAACGAAGAAGTTGGAGAGCCAACAGCTTTGACAAGCTTGCATTCAGACGCTGGGCATGTGGGTGGCAGGGACTGTATTTTTTTTTCTGCTGCAGCAGATGGGGCAGAGTAATTTGCCAGCTACAGTCTACAGCTGGTGGTGTGCTGCTGGCAGATGTGCTGCTAGGACCTGGGACACCCTGTGCTATAGTACCATCCCTGTCAGCGCAGGGTTGGGACTGCGGCTTGCAGTCCAACCGAAAGTGATGGTTCTGCCGGCCGGAGAACCTGTCAGTAGTCGGAGGTAGAGGGGAAGCTGTCGCCAGACTCACCACCAAGGGACTAAACACCTTTACCAGGGACCACAGTGAGTACCTGAAGAAAGTACCGAAACCATATTCTCACCGAAGGGCACGGTGGAGAATCTGGAAACTTCAGGCGGTGATCAGACAATCGGACACCAACTGACACCTTTGACAGTTTGTGGGAACCAGTGACACGAATACAGTGATCAGTGCTAAAAATATGCACTGTCACTGTACTAATGACACTGGCTGGGAAGGGGTTATACAGCTTGGAGCAATCAAAGGGTTAACTGTGTGCCTAGCCAGTGTTTGTGTATACTATGTGAGTAGCTTTCATTAGGGGGAAGGGATGGATTTTCTTTCTTTGCAGGGAAAGAAAATCCATCCCTTCCCCCTTGTCGGTACCAGTGATGGCTGGTGCTCCATTTTTTGTCTGTGGGGGGGGGGGGCGGCAAACTAAATGACAACACCCCCCCACCCCCTCCGTTTCGTCCGCCTGTCAAACCCTCCCCTCTGCAAACAAAGCCCTCCGTCACTCGCCCATCCACCCTGCACTTACCCCTTCCAGGTCACGGGCAGCTTCGGCGGCTTCCCCCTGCTTCTCCTACTTGGTGCCCCCCCCCCCCCTGGGCTTCTGCTCCCGGCAGGCCGATATGATTGCTTCTCCCCTCGGCCGATCGGATCTTAAGCTTCCTGATTGGCCAAGAGGAGAAGCAGGAAGACAATAGCCAATATTAATTGTCACACAAGTGTGGGCACACCCTTTTTGAAGCCAATTAGAGCCTCGGGCTCCAATCATGTGCTTCAAAAATAAAACCCCTATTGGAATCCATGCATCTGGCGCCCTCCATGTTTGCATGGATTAAGGGGGGGGCGCCCCTGTGCCACTGGTCAGAGCCAAGTCCTGCCTTGTGCTCCATTCTGTGTGTTTCCCTGACGATCGGCGGGTGCCGGCGGACATCTATTCGCCGTCACCCGCTGATCGGCTCCTGCTGTGAGAAGAAGCGACGCGCTAGCGGGAAGCACGTGCGCCCCCACCCGGAAGTGCCAGATCACATACTAGGCACGCGATCTGGCACAGAAGAGCTGCTTTGCTTCGTGATGCGACCGGCGAGTGGTTAAAATTTGACAGGTCCGACCTAACTTAACAACATGTAATAAAACAATAAAAATCTCAGCTGTAGGTGGATGGATCCTTCAACTGCTCACCTCCCGTCCCCAGCCCTGATCTGTCCTTCGCTCCTTTCCAGCCACACACAGCCCAACATTCTAATGATAGCTGTTTGGTGATGTAAATCAATGCAGCGCGGGATTAGAGGCTCTGCCTGCCTCTGATCAGAGTACATTTGGCTCAGACTTGTCTGCTGAGTAATGTTAAATGATACGACAATCACAGCTTGTCATGTGACAGACGCAGTGACCCCGCATCGGCCGCCAAGGCGAGAGTTTTCTGTGCCGGTGACTCAGTTACTTTATGTGCCAACAAGGAGCTTTTAGGTGCCAAGTGGTCTTTTTTTTTTTTATTCCATCACAAAGAATATGGTTGCCCTGGTAACAAAAAGCCAGAGCGACGATAATACAATCACAATAAGATTAGCGGGGCAACGCATTTTAAGACAAAGATCAAAGTTATCCAAATCACATGCATATTAAAGAGGGGAAATGTCACTTTAGCTGCCTGCGGGAGGATGACACCCTGCTGGGGCGAAAGAGCAGAAAATGAGGCAGCCCTATTATTAATATTATTACCATAATATTATTATTTCTAATAATGTTATTGACTTCTTACATTATTTTTTTATTGTTAAAAAAATTCACTGCCCAAAAACACCCCTACATTGATGTATAGTGGGGGCTTGGGTAGTTAAGGATCCTGAGACACCTCTATTGGTATTATTCTTATTTTTATATTATTATCATTATTATTTCTTACATTATTTATTTATGTTAAAAGTATCCTTCTCCAAAAAGCCCCCTACATTGCTGTCGAGTGGGGGCTTGGGTAGTTAAAGGGTCCTTAGCTACCTCTACTATTATTATTATTATTATTATTATCTTATTACATTTTTTTGTTAAAAAATTCCTTCCCCCAAAAAGACCAAAGACCCCTACTTTGATGTAGAGTGGGGGCTTGGGTAGTTAAAGGGTCCTTAGCTACCTCTACTACTATTATTATTATTATTATTATTATTATTATTATTGTTATTATTATTATTATTATTATTATCATTATTATAATTATTATTATTATCTTATTTCATTTTTTTGTTAAAAAATTCCTTCCCCCAAAAAGACCCCTACTTTGATGTATAGTGGGGGCTTGGGTAGTTAAAGGATCCTGAGACACCTCTATTGGTATTATTCTTATTCTTTATAATATTATAATTATTATTTCTTACATTATTTATTTTTGTTAAAAATATCCTTCTCCAAAAAGCCCCCTACATTGCTGTAGAGTGGGGGCTTGGGTAGTTAAAGGGTCCTTAGCTACCTCTACTATTATTATTATTATTATTATTATTATTATTATTATTATTATTATTATTATTATCATTATTATTATTATTATTATTATTATTATTATTATTATTATCATTATTATAATTATTATTATTTTCTTATTAAATTTTTTTGCTAAAAAATTCCATCCCCCAAAAAGACCCCTATTTTGATGTATAGTGGTGGCTTGGGTAGTTAAAGGATCCTTAGCTACCTCTATTATTATTATAATTATTATAATTATTATAATTATTATTATTATTGTTATTATTATTATTATTATCTTCTTACATTTTTTTTTTGTTAAAAAATTCCTTCCCCCCAAAAGACCCCTACTTTAAAGTAGATTGGGAGCTTGGGTAGATAAAGGGTCCATAGCCACCTCTATTATTATTATTATAATTATTATTAATATTATTATTATTATTGTTATTGTTATTATTATTATTATTATTATCTTCTAACTTTTTTTTGTTAAAAAAATCCTTCCCCCAAAAAGACCCCTAGTTTGATGTAGAGTGGGGGGTTGGGTAGTTAAAGGGTCCTGAGGAACCTCGATAATTAATATTTTATTATTAATATTATTATTTGTATTTTTATTATTGTTATTAGTATTATCTGCTCACTTTTTTTGTTAAAACATCCTTTCCCCAAAAAGACTCCTACATTGATGAAGAGTGAGGGCTTGGGTAGTTACAGGGTCCTGTGGCACCTCTATTGGCATTATTTTTATTCTTTATATTATTATTATTATGAATATTATTATTTTCCTATATTATTTATTTTTGTTAAAACATTCCTTCCTCAAAAAGCCCCCTACATTGATGTAAAGTGGGGGCTTGGGTAGTTAAATGGTCCTTAGCCACCTCTATTATTATTATTATTAATAATAATAATAATAATAATAATATATTCTTCTTAATTTTTTTTTTTGTTAAAAAATTCCTTCCCCAAAACCCCCCCTACTTTGATATTTATTGGAGGCTTTGGTAATTAAAGGGTCCTGAACTGTAGCACCCTGGAATAAGTATCAAAATTACATGTTATCTGAAACCTAAATATTTTGGCATAAGTCCCCCCCCGACCTCCCTTGTTGTTCCCGCCATGCGAGCCAACAGATGATAGCGCAAGAGCATGCAGCTTCATCTACATCCCTTCTTGCCCACCCCAACATTGCATGCCTCTTCCACAATAAAGACCTGCCAGCTCGCAGTTTTATTATATGATACCTTAATAACACTTGGAAATGATGCAACGGTTGCATCACGGCGCAATCTATTTTAATGGATCACAGTGGCGGCCGGTGCTCAATTTTCTTAGGGGGGCGGCCCCCCAGACAGCCGCCCCGCAACCCCCAGCCAGTCAACCACGAACCCCACACCCACCCCCAGACGCTCGCCCGATCGATCACCGCTTCCCCCCCACTTGATCATCGCCTGCCAGGCCCCCCGCCAGCCCTACACTTACCCCACTTTATCATCGCCTGCCAGGCCCCCCGCCAGCCCCGCACTTACCCATCCAGGTCATGGTTTCGATGGCGTCCCTCCTGCGTCTCCTCCCAAGTCCCGGTGGTCGCTTCTCCTCCCGGCCAATCAGGACTTAGGACTCGTGGCCAATCTGGTCTTAGGACTCCCGAAACAGGAAGACATTAGCGAATATTAATTGGCTAATGTCACACAACTGCATAGACTCAGGGCGCAGTGCTCTGTGCCCTGAGCCCACCCTTTTTAAAGCCAATTAGAGCCTCAGGCTCTAATCATGTGCTCCTTAAAAAAAAAAACCCTTTTGCAATCCATGCGTCCGGTGCCCAGCATGTAGATTACGGGCCGGGCACATGGATTAGGGGGGCGGCCTGCATGAGTGACTGCCACTGATGGATCACATTCGGCGGTGCTACTGGCTGCCTGAATTTTGTCTCCATCAGTGGCGTCACTAGGGTTGGTGTCACCTGGTACAGTAAAACATGGTGTCGCCCCCTCCCCCCCATTGGGCTCTGTCCTGTCTAGCCTGCCACAGTGCCCTGCAGGGCGCTGGGCAGGCTAGTTTTGGCCCCGGCAGCATATGGTCACGTGCGCACCCCAAACCGGACCCTCTAAATGATGCGGTCGGTGCCGGCGCTCCAATCCGTTCACTGCCACGGATGGTGGTGACACCATCGTGGGCAGATATCACTTCTTACTAGATGGTGTCACCTGGGTGTGGTCCGTGCCCCCTGCACCCACATAATCATAGGTAAACAATACTTCCGCGCCAGTGGTGTCAGTATATGTGAGCTTACAAATTGAAAAAATAGTAATTGAAAAAAATTGAAAAAATACCATACATGGAGGATCAGTAATTGTACTGACCCAAAGAGTGTATCACCCGTGGATGATCAAATGGATAACCAAAAAACCAATAAAACCACAAGTGCAAGCTGCTCCCCTTAATTTGAATAAGATAATCAAATAAGGAATGGTATACAATAGGGGGCGCTAAAGACCTATAAACATAAGTGCTAGTGTAATACTGCCACTAGAGACACACACAATCCACATCAAACGCAGTGAGCTGAATTGTAATAGTTGTGCTAAAACGAAAATTTACCAAATACATGTTATGTGGTAAAAATAAAAATACAAAATATAGAGTATAGAGTAATAGTATATGATGATAAAAATGTTCTTAATTGTAGGTGTAATTAATACATTCGTGATAGTTGATTGTCCCAATCCATTGAAGAGATTAGAGCAAAAAATTGGTTGGAAAACAACACCAAGGCAGACACACAAATCTTCATAGATGCAACAAATCTTAGCGATGATAAAAAGGTTCCGTCACCAAAGAGGAAGAAATCACCTAAGGATAATAGATATCTGCTTACCAGATACCAATGACTCCTTTAACTAAAAAGAGAGTCATTAGCGCTTGTACAGGATTGTGCCTGTTCACATGAAGGCTGGAAGGCTGGGTGGTGCTTTAGGCATAGATCCCTCCCGTCCCACTTATTCAGGATAGGAAATATGAGAAACAAAAAGGAATCTCCATAGTGTAAAACCGTTTAATATATAAAAAAGAAGAACAATAAAATAGCCAAATGGCCTCTTACATTGAACGGTGCCTACCCGGCACTGGGATTACTTGCATGTCAGGGTAAATGGTGTCCAAGACCCTTCGCATCACATCGCACGTGCGGCGTGCGTTCCACCCCATGCGTCTAGTCAGCCAGATGAACCGGAAGTTGGTAGGAAGCATCTGGACATGTGACCACGTACCGCTCCGACGTACGTTTCGTTGTGAACGTCTTCAGGGAAGCGTACATTGGTCACTAGGATACCGGTTTATATGGGGAATAAGGGTCGGTAAATTGGCTTGGTACGAATACTCCGCCTCCTTACCAATAAAGTTTATTTGCTGAGCATTAAGCACAGACTGACCAGGGGATGATGACTCCCTCTGGTGGCTAAGTGTCTTAATGCTCCAGATAATTAAATTAGAGAGAGAATTTGATAATATTGAAAGAACACGTCAATAGGTAGTGCTCCCCCTATCTGTCAGTTAAAGAACTGGCAGAAGAGATTATGGATGGTAAATTATGAATAAATATAGTTGCATAGGAGACCTCATTGCAACTAGTAGTATTTTGTCATAGTTGGTTGGGGAGGACTAAAATTAGTCCTGTCATTCTAAGCAGTCTCAGTCTCGGTTTAACAATGACTAATAAGTGATAAGCACATCTCATCACCCTCTATTGAAACCACAATAAATTTTATACCTTGGAAAACCTGCCACCAAAGTAAATTAAAATTAAATTAAAACCACATAAAAAACATATTGATTAGCTTATATTAGAGTGCCTCAAATATGAGCCTTTGAATACAGCGTATCTAGTAATATTAAAGTTCATAAGTGCACAGTGGTAAGATTGCGGCTAATCGTTTGTTAAAAAACAATTGAGGTCTATGTCTATGTTCATCCCATACGGTTGCATACTCTGTAGCTTGTAGAGCCAATATGTTTCATTTCTGGGCACTGTCCTTTTCATATGAGTACCCCTCCAATCCCTTACTACTTTGTCAATCCCATAAAACGTACATAATGATGGATCACTGTTATGGTACATTTTGAAATGTCTAGAGACACTATGGTTGGGATAACCATTTTTTATATTGGCAAGATGTTCACTGATTCTTACTTTAAGTTGACGTGTGGTTCTGCCCACGTACTGTAAGGAACATGGACATTCCAATACATACGTCACGTGGTCAGAGTCACACGTGATCAATGGTTTAATATTGAATTGTTGCTGGGTTACCACAGAATTAAATTGGGATTTCTTTTTCTTAGAACCCGGTTTCCTTGTTATTTTGCACGCATTGCACCTAGTGCAATAGAAAAAACCTGATCCATCCAAAAACGTAGATGGTTTCTTTGGTGGGTCCGGTACGTTGGGGGCTAGTCGATTCCTGAGGGTAGGTGCCCTACGATATATAAATTTTGGTTTATTTGGCAAGGAGGACTGTAAATCTTTATCTTTTAACAAAATTGGCCAGAATTTCTTAAAGATACCTTCCACTGTTCTATATTGTCGATGAAAGCCCGACAAAAACGCACATTCATCTTTATATTCTTTTTTTGGTTTGGGAACCAACAAGGTTTGCCTGTCCATATTTGACACCTGGACTACCAGTTTTTCCAAAACATGGGCTGGGTAGCCCTTTTCCAAAAATCTGGCAGTAAGGGTTTCTGCTTGTGCAAAAAAATCTCTATCATTTTTACAGTTATGCCGTATGCGCATATATTGCCCTTTGGGTACAGCCCCAATCCATTGCCGGTGATGGCAACTGTGTGTAGGGACATAGGCGTTACGGTCTGTTTCTTTAAAAAAAATTTTTGTACTTATAGTGGAACCCTGTTTGAAAAGTGTTAAATCCAAATAATTCCCTGTTGATAAGTGAAGGTCTGCTGTGAATTTGAGATTATATTCATTATGATTCATATAACCCCTTCCCGCCGACCGTACGCAGATGTGCGTACTCGGCTTTCCGGGGTTATACCGGGATGATGCCTGCAGCCTGTAGGCACCGTTCAATGTAAGAGGCCATTTGGCTATTTTATTGTTCTTCTATTTTATATATTAAACGGTTTTACACTATGGAGATTCCTTTTTGTTCCTCATATTTCCTATCCTGAATGAGTGGGACGGGAGGGATCTATGCCTAAAGCACCACCCAGCCTTCATGTGAACAGGCACAATCCTGTACAAGCGCTAATGACTCTCTTTTTAGTTAAAGGAGTCATTGGTATCTGGTAAGCAGATATCTATTATCCTTAGGTGATTTCTTCCTCTTTGGTGACGGAACCTTTTTATCATCGCTAAGATTTGTTGCATCTATGAAGATTTGTGTGTCTGCCTTGGTGTTGTTTTCCAACCAATTTTTTGCTCTAATCTCTTCAATGGATTGGGACAATCAACTATCACGAATGTATTAATTACACCTACAATTAAGAACATTTTTATCATCATATACTATTACTCTATACTCTATATTTTGTATTTTTATTTTTACCACATAACATGTATTTGGTAAATTTTCGTTTTAGCACAACTATTACAATTCAGCTCACTGCGTTTGATGTGGATTGTGTGTGTCTCTAGTGGCAGTATTACACTAGCACTTATGTTTATAGGTCTTTAGCGCCCCCTATTGTATACCACCCCCATAATCATGCCACTGCTCTCCATTCAGATAAAGACCTGCCTTTTGTAAGCCACCTTTAGTTCCACTTTATTACTTGAAAATAGTGCAATGGTTGCACCACGGCGCCATTTATTTTAATGGGTCACATTTGGCAGTGCTACTGGCTGCCAGATGGAACAGGAGGAATATATTTGCCATGGATATGGGCATGTGAATACCTTTGTCTGCTGCCTTTGTAGCTTAAGGGGGGGCAACAAAATGCATCTCATCCGTGTGTTTTCCAACTGCAAGTTTAAAGGAGCCCTTAACCTCTAAATAATGTCTACAGTGGCGTCACTAGGAGTGATGTCACCTGGTGCGGTGTCGTCGTCGCCCTCCAACAGGCTAGCCTGCCACAGTGCCCTGCAGGGAGTGGGGCAGGTCAGTTTTGCCCCGGCAGCAAACAGTTGCACGCAAACCTCAACCCGGCCCCTGTAAATCATGCGGTCGGTGCCGGCGTGCCAATCCATTCACTGTCACGGATGGGGATGACACCATCACAGTTGAATATCACTTCCTACTTGATGGTGTCACCCCTCTGGCAGGTGTCACCCAGGTGTGGTCTGCATTCCCCCCCCCCCCGTACCCCCGTAACAGTTCCCCCATTTCCATTCAGGCCAATTTTCAGTTTTCAGCACTCTCACACTTTGAATGACAATTTTGCAGTCATGCAACACTGCACGACATTTGTATCATTTTTTTCACAAATTACATTTCAAACAGAGCTTTACTTTGATGGTATTTAATCACCACTGTGTTTTTTATTTTTTTTGCTAAACCAATGAAAAAAGACAAAAAACAAAAACATTTTTAATTGTTTGTTATAAAATGTTGCAAACAGCTAATTTTTCTCCTTCACTGATGTGCACTGATGAGGCTGCACTAATGGGCACTAATAAGGTGACACTGATGAGGCGGCACTGATGGGCACTGATATGTGGCACTGGTGGGCACTGATGAGGGGGCACTGATGGGCACTAATGGGCACTGATAGGCGACACTGATAGGCACTGATATGTGGCACTGTTGTGCACTGATGAGGCGGTACTGGTGGGCACTGATATGTGGCACCAGTGGGCACTGATGAGGCAGCACTGATAGATGGCACTGATAGGCATAAATGGGCACTAATAGGTGGACCTGATATGCGGCACTGATGGGCACTGATAGGTGGCACTGTTGTGCACTGATAGGCGGCACTGATGGGCACTGATAGGCAGGGCCAGATTAAGAGCATCATGGGCCTGGTGCTGAGAATTTCGGTGGGCCTTTTTATGGAAACAAAATGAAAATGCAAACAATTTTTCGCTAAAATGAATTAAATTTACTCTCACCAGTAATACCAGCCGTGCAGCCTCTGAGCAGCAGCAACACCACCTGCTATGCAGTCTCTCACCAGCAGCAAGATAGGGAGACCACATTTCCAAACTGTCATTTAGGGACAACCCCCTCTTCCCAAAAAAGGATGAGGGTGGAGGATGTAGTCTCGGGGTTGGCAGGGAAATCGGCAGTGGAGGTGATTTGTCAGGCAAATGGCTGGTGTTAGTACTTAAAATCAATCATCCTGACACCATGCTTGATATGGTGTCAGGATGATCAAATTCCATTATTTCAGTTACTACATTGTAATATATAGTGAAATAGTTCAACTCACCATCATGCAGAATCAGTGGGAACCTGAGCTTGTCACTTGCCACCAGATGCAGCTTGTCACTTGCCACCCATAGCCTGCCACCAGATGTAGAGTATCACTTTCCACAGTTGCCTGCCGCTAGATGCAGCATGTCACTTGCCACCAGCAGCCTGCCACCAGATACAGTGTGCCACTTGCAACCAGATACAGTGTGCCACTTGCAACCAGATACAGTGTGCCACTTGCAACCAGATACAGTGTGCCACTTGCAACCAGATACAGTGTGCCACTTGCTACCCACAGCCTGCCACAGATACAGTGTGCCACTTGCTACCCACAGCCTGCCACAGATACAGTGTGCTACTTGCCACTAGCAGCCTGCCACCAGATACAGCATGCCACTTGCCACCAGCAGCCTGCCACCAGATACAATGTGCCACTTGCCACCAGATACAGTGTGCCACTTGCCACTAGCAGCCAGCCACCAGATACAGTGTGCCACTTGCCACTAGCAGCCAGCCACCAGATACACTGTGCCACTTGCCACTAGCAGCCAGCCATCAGATACAGTGGGCCACTTGACACCAGCAGCCTTTCACCAGATACAGTGCGCCACTTGCCAACCACAGCCTGCCACCAGATACAGTGTGCCACTTGCTACCGACAGCCTGTCACCAGATACATTGTGCCACTTGCCACCAGCAGCCTGCCACCAGATACAGTGTGTCACTTGCCACCAGCAGCCTGTCACCAGATACATTGTGCCACTTGCCACCAGATACAGTGTGCCGCCTGCCACCAGATACAGTGTTTCACATGCCACCACCAGCCTGTCACCATATACATTGTGCCACTTGCCACCAGATACAGTGTGCCACTTGCCACCAGCAGCCTGCCACCAGATACAATGTGTCACTTGCCACCAGCACCCTGCCACCAGATACAGTGTGCCACTTGCCACCAGCAGCCTGCCACCAGATACAGTGTCACTTGCCACCAGCAGCCTTCCACCAGATACAGTGTGCCACTTGCCACCAGCAGCCTGCCACCAGATAGTGTGCCACTTGCCACCAGCAGCCTGCCACCAGATACAGTGTGCCACTTTCCACTAGCAGCCTGCCACCAGATACAGTGTGCCACTTGCCACCAGCAGCCTGCCACCAGATACAGTGTCACTTGCCACCAGCAGCCTTCCACCAGATACAGTGTGCCACTTGCCACCAGCAGCCTGCCACCAGATAGTGTGCCACTTGCCACCAGCAGCCTGCCACCAGATACAGTGTGCCACTTTCCACTAGCAGCCTGCCACCAGATACAGTGTGCCACTTGTCACCTGCAGCCTGCCACCAGATACAGTGTGCCACTTGCTACCAGCAGCCTGCCACCAGATAGTGTGCCACTTGCCACCATATACAGTGTGCCACTTGCCACCAGCAGCCTTTCACCAGATACAGTGTGCCACTTGCTACCAGCAGCCTGCCACCAGATACAGTGTGCCACTTGCCACCAGATACAGTGTGCCACTTGCCACCAGCACCCTGCCACCAGATACAGTGTGCCACTTGTCACCAGCAGCCTTCCATCAGATACAGTGTGCCACTTGCCAACCACAGCCTGCCACCAGATACAGTGTGCCACTTGCCACCAGCAGCCTGCCACCAGATAGTGTGCCACTTGCCACCAGCAGCCTGCCACCAGATACAGTGTGCCACTTGCCACCAGCAGCCTGCCACTAGATACAGTGTGCCACCAGCAGCCTTTCACCAGATACAGTGTGCCACTTGCCACTGACAGCCTGTCACCAGATACAGCATGTCACTTGCCACCAGCAGCCTGCCACTAGCAGCGTGCCACCACATACAGTGTGCAACTTGCCATCAGATGCAATGTGCCACTTGCCACCAGCAGCCTGACCCCTGATACAGCGTGTCACTTGTCACCAGCAGCCTGCCACCAGATACAGCGTGTCACTTGCCACCAGCAGCCTGCCACTCCCTCCAGGACTCTTCCAGGATGGAAAGAAGGGACAGGGCCTGCATAGTCAAACAAATTCCTGGAGCCCCCACCCCTCCTCATCTGGGACGGTATGGTTGTGTGTAAATTGAATGCCAGCAGTATTGATCAGACCAAGTTCTACAGAGGGGGGGTGTGTACAAGCCTTTGGGCTCACACTGGTGTGCTGCAGTTTGGGCGCACTGCTTGTGTATCTGCAGTTTTAGCTGCAGACCTATTGCTTTATATCAGGTTGCATATTTTTGCCGCATTTTCTGACAGTGCGCCAAAGATAAAATGCAGCACGCAGGAATTTTGGTGCGCTTTCAGAAAAAACATGCAACCTAATAGAAATCAATAGGACTGTGGGTAAAACGCAGGAAAACTGCGGTACACCAGCAATGGGCAAAGACACAGCAAAGCAGTGTGAACCCACCTAAAAGCACAAAGAGCCAAATCTACATATTGGCTGCAGTTATAAGAGCCATTGCTGAAGATAAAGGTAAAAGAGGGGGAGAGAAGGGAGATAAGAGTCCAGTCACTGAGCTCACACTTGGATGGTTGGAAGCTCATCACTCAGATATGTGTTCAGTTCACCTTCTATCTGCCGGTGTTCTGCCGAGAAAGTTCCGCTCGGCGGATTAGTTCCCCCTCTACTGCGCATGCGCAGTAGAAGCCGGCGGAAATAGCCGAAGCGGAACAGCTGAAAATCAGCAGTACACGGCGCCTGTAAGAGGGCACCTCGCGGGCTCGCTTCGCTCGCCACGCTTCGGGCACGGCCTCGCTGCACTCGGCACTTTTAGATTCCCCCTCTAGGTCCACTTGGATAGAGGGGAAGGAACCTGGACCCAGAGCGCAGGCGCCGTGTACAGCTGATCGAAGCGTTTGAGCTTCGGCTATCTCCGGCGGCCGACAGTAGTACGTACTGCGCAGGCGCTGCACCTGCGCAGTACAGGGGTGGAACCTATCCGCCGAAGGAACTTATTCGGCAAGACACCGGCTGCTCTGTCTGTTCATAATTTCCCAACCCACACGGCTCCTTCACTGCACACAGAGAGAGAAGAGAGAGGGGAGGGGGAAGGCAGAGCCATTTGTGTAGGGGGGGAACTGTGCACTGTGACACTAATAACCACAGTAAGCCAACACAGATGCAGCCAGACACCCCTACATTTACACACAGCTTCTCCTGTCCCATAGAAGTTTATGGACAGGAGAAAATCGGCCTTTTACTGCTGGCTGGGAGGGCCGATTTTAAGGCAGGGGGCTGGAGCTGCAGCTCCATCAGCCCCTATGTTAATCCGGCCCTGCTGATAGGTAGTACTGGTGGGCACTGATGAGGCGACACTATTAGGCGGCACTGAAGGGCACTGATAGGCAGCACTGAAGGGCACTGAGAGGTGTCACTGATAGGCAGTGGGCAGTGATAGGTGACACTGATGTGCACTGATGAGGCGGCACTGATGGGTACTAATAGGTGGCACTGGTAGGTGACACTGATGAGGAGGCACTGATTGGCACTGATTGGCAGCACTGATGGGCACTGATAAGCAGCACTGTTGGGACTGCCCTGATTATCAGTGTAGATCTCTCTTTAACAGAAGCCAGTTACCGGCTCTCCTCTCCTCATGCTGTCAGCGCGAGGAAAGTAATGCTGATAACCTGCTTCTGTTTACATCATGATTAGCTGTCATTGGACACAGCTGATCAGATGGTCAAGGGCCGCTGTGATTGGCCCTTTACCCCGATCTGTGATCAGCTGAGTCCTGCGAGATCACAGGGGGACATCAAGCGATGGCCTTTCCAACAAAGTAAGCCCGTGTTGTAGCCGTTGTTCGGCTATAACGCGGGCAGAAAGTGGTCAAAGTAACGCCATGCCGAATAGCAAAAAATTTACCGGTCATAAAGGGGGGTAAAATCTTCCAGAGGTCAGGTGGTTAATGGGGGGCGCAGACAGCAAGAAAAAACTAGCAGAGGTTCCAACCCCCTCCACTCTATCCAAAACTAAAAGAAAAAGGTTTGCCTTTAGTTATACTTTAACCTCCGAATCTTCTCTCCCACTCAGATGCTGACCTAGAAAAATTCAGCTTTTGGTCGACCGTTCCAAGTTTGGTTGCCACAGGTGGGCTAAACAAAGTTTTCTTTGGAAAATCAAGAAAAAAAAAGTTTCCTACCGTCCCTCGGAGCCGCGCATGGTTGTAATTATCTTTACCATAACGATGGCGGGTCTTTTAATAATACATCAGATATAAATGAACGTATTCATCATCGGCTGGCCCGGCGCCCAGACATTTGGAAATGCTAAGATGCCGAGATTTCTTTACAATATCTTTTTTCCCCACAAACAAAAAAAAAATATATATATATATATATCTATCTGGAGCGAGGCCATAGAAATCAATTTGTAAATATAATCCCGCTATTTATTAATGTAATAGAGGAGAATGAAATCAATATGTTGTAGAGGAAACATTCCGAAAGATCTTCTTTCATGATAGCATCTTGAGGGTGTTCTTGTCCTGACGAGTTATGACGGGTCGGCTTCTGCAATCTTTGCTGCCATCTCCTGGCGATGGACGGCTGGAAGCCGCAGAAAAAGAAAACAAACACAGGAGTGAAATGGGAGAAAAGGTTTTCGGCGAATATCTCTGGAGTGATCAGCAGGAAGGAGACCAGCCTTGAGGTTTTTTGGACACCGGTCCAGAGAGATTCCTGTTCCAAAGCGGTTTAACAGGCAAACATCTTTTAATAAAAAATAAATAAATAAATAAAAATAAATAATTAAAAAAATAAATACATAACAACCACATTTTTGTAAATATTTTCTTCTATCTTTTCATGTGACAACACTGAAGAAATGACACTTTGCTACAATGTAAAGTAGTGAGTGTACAGCTTGTATAACAGTGTAAATTTGCTGTCCCCTCAAAATAACTCAACACACAGCCATGTGTGAGTACACCCGTAAGTGAAAATGTCCAAATTGGGCCCAAAGTGTCAATATTTTGTGTGGCCACCATTATTTTCCAGCACTGCCTTAACCCTCTTGGGCATGGAGTTCACCAGAGCTTCACAGGTTGCCACTGGAGTCCTCTTCCCCTCCTCCATGATGACATCACAGAGCTGGTAGATGTTAGAGACCTTGCGCTCCTCCACCTTCCGTTTGAGGATGTCCCATGATGATCAATAGGGTTTAGGTCTGGAGACATGCTTGGCCAGTCCATCACCTTTACCCTCAGCTTCTTTAGCAAGGCAGTGGTCGTCTTGGAGGTGTGTTTGGGGTGGTTATCATGTTGGAATACTGCCCTGCGGCCCAGTCTCTGAAGGGAGGGGATCATGCTCTGCTTCAGTATGTCACAGTACATGTTGGCATTCATGGTTCCCTCAATGATCTGTAGCTCCCCAGTGTCGGCAGCTCTCATGCAGCCCCAGACCATGACACTCCCACCACCATGCTTGACTGTAGGCAAGACACACTTGTCTTTGTCCTCCTCACCTGGTTGCCCCCACACACGCTTGTCACCATCTGAACCAAATAGGTTTATCTTGGTCTCATCAGACCACAGGACATGGTTCCAGTAATCCATGTCCTTAGTCTGCTTGTCTTCAGCAAACTGTTTGTGGGCTTTCTTGTGCATCATCTTTAGAAGAGGCTTCCTTCTGGGATGACAGCCATGCAGACCAATTTGATGCAGTGTGCGGCGTATGGTCTGAGCACTGACAGGCTGACCCCCCCACCCCTACAACCTCTGCAGAAATGCTGGCAGCACTCATACGTCTATTTCCCAAAGACAACCTCTGGATATGACGCTGAGCACGTGACCTCAACTTCTTTGGTGGACCATGGCGAGGCCTGTTCTGAGTAGATCATATGCTGTATGGTCTTGGCCACCGTGCTGCAGCTCCATTTCAGGGTCTTAGCAATCTTCTTATAGTCTAGGCCATCTTTATGTAGAGCAACAATTCTTTTTTTCAGATCCTCAGAGAGTTCTTTGCCATGAGGTACCATGTTGAACTTCCAGTGACCAGTATGAGAGAGTGAGAGCGATAACACCAAATTTAACACACCTGCTCCCCATTCACACCTGAGACCTTGTAACACTAATGAGTCACATGACACCAGGGAGGGAAAATGGCTCATTGGGCTCAATTTGGACATTTTCACTTAGGGGTGTACTCACTTTTGTTGCCAGCGGTTTAGACATTAATGGCTGTGTGTTGAGTTATTTTGAGGGGACAGCAAATTTACACTGTTATACAAGCTGTACACTCACTACTTTACATTGTAGACAAGTGTCATTTCTTCAGTGTTGTCACATGAAAAGATAGAAGAAAATATTTACAAAGATGTGAGGGGTGTACTCCCTTTTGTGAGATACTGTGTGTATATATATATATATATATATATATATATATATATATATATATATATATATATATATATATATATATATATATATATGTAAAAAGACAAAATTAAAAAATAAATAAAGAAAATAAAATAACAAAAGAAAAAAAAAAAAAAAAACATGTCCTGCAATAAGTATACACATAAAATGTGAAGATAATAAACAAGAGTACAAAAGTCCAAATATGTGTATATAAATATATATGAAGTGCTCCACGTACAAGTATAAAGTCCTTCACCTTAAAGCGGTTGTATAGTCTTTATTTTGACTTTTACCTACAGGTAAGCCTATAATAAGGCTTACCTGTAGGTAAAAAAAATATCTCCTAAACCTTTACGGTTTAGGAGATATTCCCCTTGCTATGCGCCGCTGACTGCAGCGGCGCATGCGCACAGGGGATTCTCGGCTGAAGCCCGGCAGCTGCCGGACCTTGCCGAGTAAGAAATCTCCCGCGCGCATGCGCGGGAGTGATGACATTGCGGCTCCAGCCACTCACAGCGCTGGAACCGCGATACCCGGAAGACACGCCGAGGCCACATGACAGCTCCCTCGGCGTGGACCAGGTAAGATACTGACGCCTCGTTCTAAGGTAAGTATTTCATAATGAGCTAGTATGCGGTGCATACTAGCTCATTATGCCTTTTGCTTTACAGGGTTAAAAAAAAATTAAAAAAAATTGCGGGTATACAACCGCTTTAACATCTTTTTAAACAAATAGCTATTGTCTTTGTAGGATGAGGGGGGCGCAATGAACTTTTACAAATTTTTCTTAAATTCTTTCTAGATATAAATCACTGCACACTGTGAGCTTTTCTTCTAGCCCTTTCCTCCACGGCCTGACTGTCCAAGGCCCGCCCGTTTCATTCAGTGGATTCACAGAGTCTCAGCATCACATGTGGGCGTTACCTGTGGTCTGCCTAGGAACGCCCACTCCTCCAGATTGACATCCACCCATCAAGGTATTTTGATATTTGCATAACTCCTCCCAAGAGCCAGCCCACCGCTTGCATCAGGGTGGGGGGCTTTTTGAAAAGAGCACTGAGGCGGGGTGCTGTGATGTTTTCAGGAAGCTACGTACAGTGCCCTGCCGGCCCCTCCCACCGGCCATGATCTGCTTGCATTGTATAGAGAGGCACACAGACCCAGTGATGATATGACTGAATCTAAGAAAATAGGTTTGTGGATGATAGACTTTATAGGCATGACACAGGTATGTATTAAAAAAATAGAATTTATTACAAAAATATACAAGACAATTGCATTAAAATTGATCGACTATTCAAAAAAATGCCTTTAAGCATGAACAGGACACCACCTATATACATATATATATATATATATATATATTTTTTATATATATATATATATATATATATATATATATATATATATATATATATATATATATTTTTATATATATATATATATATATATATATATATATATATATATATATATATATATATATATATATATATATATATATAAACAAAAAGCTTTATGGCCATTAGATGGAGCTCATTACCATGTTGTTTATTGTATTCTTTTTTTTTTTTTTTTTTTTTTTTAATTTTTTTGCACCTATGGTTGCTTACCTAAGCTTTTTTTTCTTTTTTTTTTCTTCCTGTAAATTTGTATGATAAAAATCTCAATAAAAATATATTAAAAAATCTTTATGGGCATTAGATGGAGCTCACGGTTGTAGAATATAAATATTAATCTATTATGCTTAATTTTCTCGCATTAATTTATAGCAAAAATCTCAATAAAAATATATAAAAAGAAAAAAAAATGCCGTATGGTCATTAGATGGAGCTCATAGTTGTAGAATATAAATATTAATCTACTGATGATTAATTTACTATGATTAGTTTATAGTAAAAATCTCAATAAAAATATATATAAAAACAAAAAGCTTTATGGCCATTAGATGGAGCTCATTACCATGTTGTTAATTGTATTCTTTTTATTTTATTTTTTATTTAAATTTTTTGCACCTATGGTTGCTTACCTAAGTTTTTTTTTTCTTTTTTTTTTCTTCCTGTAAATTTGTATGAAAAAATCTCAATAAAAATATATTAAAAAATCTTTATGGCCATTAGATGGAGCTCACGGTTGTAGAATATAAATATTAATCTACTATGATTAATTTTCTCTGATTAATTTATAGTAAAAATCTCAATAAAAATATATAAAAAGAAAAACAAAACGCTGTATGGTCATTAGATGGAGCTCATAGTTGTAGAATATAAATATTAATCTACTGATGATTAATTTACTATGATTCATTTATAGTAAAAATCTCAATAAAAATATATATAAAAACAAAAAGCTTTATGGCCATTAGATGGAGCTCATGGTTGTAGAATATAAATATTAATTTACTATGATCGCCAGCACCATCTAGTGGCCATAATGTGGTATATTGCCAATTCACTACATTCTGTACGAATAAAAAAACCATTCAGCTGTCGCGTAGTGTGAACGATCGTTCTCACTTGCAAATTTTATGAAAGAGCAATTTATGTCCCTTTCACATCTCGTGATTTGGGATCTCAAATCTCGTGGCAGTTGCAGCACAACGCGCTGCGCGAGTTTAGGTGCCATTATCCTTTATTGGCACCCCAAACACAATGTAACAGGGAATGTGAGGCAACTGCAGCAAACCGCGCCTGCACAAATCGATTGTGCCCCAAAAAAGCAGCAAGGGCTTCATTTGGGGGGGCGACAAACACGCATAGGGCAGCCCATTCAAGTGAGCGGGCTGCCCAAGGAGGCCACGCAGAATTTGCGGGGAAAATTGCAACGTCAAAATCACATAACGGGAATGCAAACCACTATGCGATCAGATGGGGGGCCTTAGATGCGTTTCCACGTACGATAGGGAAGCCCATTCGATGCAAAAGGCTTCCAAAATGCGTTTTTCGCTCAAAAGTAGCCTCTTTTGGGGGGGGAGAATGCTTTGCGTAATTTATAAACGTGCGTTTTGCCGCAATTGCCGCTTCATTCTGTCGCTCGATAATCATGCCACAATTGCATCGCATTTGGGCTGCCATTAAGAATGAACGGCACCCAAGCATGCATTGTGTGTTTGCATGCGACTGCCGCGTGATTTTAAATTTCTAAATCGCAAAGTGTGAATGGGGCCTTTATATGCTGCCCAATGCGCATTTCTCGCGCCAAAAGAAGCTCCTTTTCCCATCAAATGGCGTGACAAGTCACTCCAATGTGAGGGCTAAAGCCGACTATCAGTGCGATTTCATGTGCGGCTTGATGACGTCTGTGCGACTTAATTTAACCACTTGCCGACCAGCCGCAGTCGTTATACGGCGGCAGGCCCGCGCGTTCCTGCAAATTTGCCGTAGGTGTATGACCCGATACGCACAGACACCCGATACTTGGCCACCCGCGATCGCGGGAACGAGAGCAAGAATGGGGATCTGTCAATGTAAACAGACAGATCCCCGTTCTGACAGGGGAGTTAGAGAGAGAGATCTGCTGTTCCTAGTGATCAGGATCAACGATCTCTCTCCTCCTCCAGTCAGCCCACCCCCCCCCCCACACTTAACCCCTTGATCGCCCCCTAGTGTTAACCCCTTCCCTGCCAGTGACATTTATACAGTAATCAGTGGCTATTTTTAGGTCTGGTCACTGGTCCCAAAAATTTGTCAAAAGTGTCCGACCTGCCCGCTGCAATGACGCGGTCCCGCTAAAAATCACAGATCACCACCATTAATAGTATGTAACCCTCAAAATGGACTATAAGACTGTAATCGTTACTATTACTTCCTACACAAATGTTGTTTAACGCATTGTGTTTCTATTTCTTGCTTTCTTGTTCTTGAAAAACGTAATAAAAATTATTTTTAAAAAAATAAATAAATAAATAAATAATAATAATAATGTCATAAATCTATCCCCTTTTTTTAGACGCTATAACTTTTGCGCAAACCAATCAATAAACGCTTATTGCGATTTTTTTTTTACCAAAACTATGTAGAAGAATATGCATTGGCCTAAACTGATGAAGAAATTTGTAATTTTTTTGGAATATTTATTATAGCAAAAAGTAAAAAATATTTATTTTTTTTTTCAAAATTGTTGCTCTTTTTTTTTTTGTTTATAGCTCAAAAAAACAAAAACGCAGAGGTGATCAAATACCACCAAAAGAAAGCTCTATTTTTTTTTTTTTACCAAAACTATGTAGAAGAATACATATCGGCCTAAACTGATGAAGATTTTTTTTTTTTTGGGGGGGGGGGGGATATTTATTTGTTTATTATAACAAAAAGTAAAAAAATATTTTTTTTTTTCAAAATTGACGCTTTTTTTGTTTATAGCGCAAAAAATAAAACCCGAGGTGATCAAATTCCACCAAAAGAAAGCTCTATTTGTGGGGGAAAAAAAGGATGTCAATTTTTGTTTTGGGTATAGCGTCGCACAACCGCGCAGTTAAAGCAACAAAGCAATTGTCAGTTAAAGCAACGCAGTATCGCAAAAAATGGCCTGGTCATTAAGGGGGGGGGGGATCTGTAAGTGGTTAATAGATGCCAGTGCTAGTCGCATTGAAACCGCACAGAAATATTGCAGGAATGCTTTTTCAAAGTCTCTGCGACTTTAGTTCCATTGCCGTAAATCGGGCGGGGGGTGAGACTTGTCATGTGACTTTAGTTCCATTGCCGTAAATGGGGGGGAAACTTGTCATGTGACTTTAGTTCCATTGCCGTAAATGGGGGGTGCGACTTTAGTTCCATTGCCGTAAATGGGGAGGGGGGTGAGACTTGTCATGCGACTTTAGTTCCATTGCTGTAAATGGGGGGGGAGACTTGTCATGTGACTTTAGTTCCATTGCTGTAAATGGGGGGGAGACTTGTCATGTGACTTTAGTTCCATTGCTGTAAATGGGGGGGGGGGAGACTTGTCATGTGACTTTAGTTCCATTGCCGTAAATGGGGGGAGGAGACTTGTCATGCGACTTTAGTTCCATTGCCGTAAATGGGGGGGGGAGACTTGTCATGCGACTTTAGTTCCATTGCCGTAAATGGGGAGGGGAGTGAGACTTGTCATGTGACATTAGTTCCATTGCTGTAAATGGTGGGGGGGTGAGACTTGTAATTCGACTTTAGTTCCATTGCCATAAATGGGGGGTGAGACTTGTCATGTGACTTTAGTTCCATTGCCGTAAATGGGGAGGGGGGTGAGACTTGTCATGTGACTTTAGTTCCATTGCTGTAAATGGTGGGGGGGTGAGACTTGTCATTCGACTTTAGTTCCATTGCCATAAATGGGGGGTGAGACTTGTCATGTGACTTTAGTTCCATTGCCGTAAATGGGGGGTGTGACTTTAGTTCCATTGCCGTAAATGGGAAGGGGGGTGAGACTTGTCATTCGACTTTAGTTCCATTGCCGTAAATGGGGGGTGAGACTTGTCATGTGACTTTCGTTCCATTGCCGTAAATGGGGAGGGGGGTGAGACTTGTCATGTGACTTTAGTTCCATTGCCGTAAATGGGGAGGGGGGTGAGACTTGTCATGTGACTTTAGTTCCATTGCCGTAAATGGGGAGGGGGGTGAGACTTGTCATGTGACTTTGGTTCCATTGCCGTAAATGGGGGGGAAACTTGTCATGTGACTTTAGTTCCATTGCCGTAAATGGGGGGTGCGACTTTAGTTCCATTGCCGTAAATGGGGAGGGGGGTGAGACTTGTCATGCGACTTTAGTTCCATTGCTGTAAATGGGGGGGGGAGACTTGTCATGTGACTTTAGTTCCATTGCTGTAAATGGGGGGGAGACTTGTCATGTGACTTTAGTTCCATTGCTGTAAATGGGGGGGTGAGACTTGTCATGTGACTTTAGTTCCATTGCCGTAAATGGGGGGGGGAGACTTGTCATGCGACTTTAGTTCCATTGTCGTAAATGGGGAGGGGAGTGAGACTTGTCATGTGACTTTAGTTCCATTGCTGTAAATGGTGGGGGGTGAGACTTGTAATTCGACTTTAGTTCCATTGCCATAAATGGGGGGTGAGACTTGTCATGTGACTTTAGTTCCATTGCCGTAAATGGGAAGGGGGGTGAGACTTGTCATGCGACTTTAGTTCCATTGCCGTAAATGGGGAGGGGGGTGAGACTTGTCATGTGACTTTAGTTCCATTGCTGTAAATGGTGGGGGGGTGAGACTTGTCATTCGACTTTAGTTCCATTGCCATAAATGGGGGGTGAGACTTGTCATGTGACTTTAGTTCCATTGCCGTAAATGGGGGGTGTGACTTTAGTTCCATTGCCGTAAATGGGGAGGGGGGTGAGACTTGTCATGTGACTTTAGTTCCATTGCTGTAAATGGTGGGGGGGTGAGACTTGTCATTCGACTTTAGTTCCATTGCCATAAATGGGGGGTGAGACTTGTCATGTGACTTTAGTTCCATTGCCGTAAATGGGGGGTGTGACTTTAGTTCCATTGCCGTAAATGGGAAGGGGGGTGAGACTTGTCATTCGACTTTAGTTCCATTGCCGTAAATGGGGGGTGAGACTTGTCATGTGACTTTCGTTCCATTGCCGTAAATGGGGAGGGGGGTGAGACTTGTCATGTGACTTTAATTCCATTGCCGTAAATGGGGAGGGGGGTGAGACTTGTCATGTGACTTTCATTCCATTGCTGTAAATGGGGAGGGGGGTGAGACTTGTCATGTGACTTTCATTCCATTGCCGTAAATGGAGGGGGTGAGACTTGTCATGTGACTTTAGTTCCATTGCCGTAAATGGGGGGTGGAACTGTCAAGTCACATGACAAGTAAAAAAATAAATAAATAAATAAATAATAATAATAATGTCATAAATCTATCCCCTTTTTTTAGACGCTATAACTTTTGCGCAAACCAATCAATAAACGCTTATTGCGATTTTTTTTTTACCAAAACTATGTAGAAGAATATGCATTGGCCTAAACTGATGAAGAAATTTGTAATTTTTTTGGAATATTTATTATAGCAAAAAGTAAAAAATATTTATTTTTTTTTCAAAATTGTTGCTCTTTTTTTTTTGTTTATAGCTCAAAAAAACAAAAACGCAGAGGTGATCAAATACCACCAAAAGAAAGCTCTATTTTTTTTTTTACCAAAACTATGTAGAAGAATACATATCGGCCTAAACTGATGAAGATTTTTTTTTTGGGGGGGGGGGGGGGGGATATTTATTTGTTTATTATAACAAAAAGTAAAAAAATATTATTTTTTTTTCAAAATTGACGCTTTTTTTGTTTATAGCGCAAAAAATAAAACCCGAGGTGATCAAATTCCACCAAAAGAAAGCTCTATTTGTGGGGGAAAAAAAGGATGTCAATTTTTGTTTTGGGTATAGCGTCGCACAACCGCGCAGTTAAAGCAACAAAGCAATTGTCAGTTAAAGCAACGCAGTATCGCAAAAAATGGCCTGGTCATTAAGGGGGGGGGGGATCTGTAAGTGGTTAATAGATGCCAGTGCTAGTCGCATTGAAACCGCACAGAAATATTGCAGGAATGCTTTTTCAAAGTCTCTGTGACTTTAGTTACATTGCCGTAAATCGGGCGGGGGGTGAGACTTGTCATGTGACTTTAGTTCCATTGCCGTAAATGGGGGGGAAACTTGTCATGTGACTTTAGTTCCATTGCCGTAAATGGGGGGAGGAGACTTGTCATGCGACTTTAGTTCCATTGCCGTAAATGGGGGGGGAGACTTGTCATGCGACTTTAGTTCCATTGCCGTAAATGGGGAGGGGAGTGAGACTTGTCATGTGACTTTAGTTCCATTGCCGTAAATGGGGAGGGGAGTGAGACTTGTCATGTGACTTTAGTTCCATTGCTGTAAATGGTGGGGGGGTGAGACTTGTAATTCGACTTTAGTTCCATTGCCATAAATGGGGGGTGAGACTTGTCATGTGACTTTAGTTCCATTGCCGTAAATGGGGAGGGGGGTGAGACTTGTCATGTGACTTTAGTTCCATTGCTGTAAATGGTGGGGGGGTGAGACTTGTCATTCGACTTTAGTTCCATTGCCATAAATGGGGGGTGAGACTTGTCATGTGACTTTAGTTCCATTGCCGTAAATGGGGAGGGGGGTGAGACTTGTCATGTGACTTTAGTTCCATTGCTGTAAATGGTGGGGGGGTGAGACTTGTCATTCGACTTTAGTTCCATTGCCATAAATGGGGGGTGAGACTTGTCATGTGACTTTAGTTCCATTGCCGTAAATGGGGGGTGTGACTTTAGTTCCATTGCCGTAAATGGGAAGGGGGGTGAGACTTGTCATGTGACTTTAGTTCCATTGCCGTAAATGGGGGGTGAGACTTGTCATGTGACTTTCGTTCCATTGCCGTAAATGGGGAGGGGGGTGAGACTTGTCATGTGACTTTAGTTCCATTGCCGTAAATGGGGAGGGGGGTGAGACTTGTCATGTGACTTTAGTTCCATTGCCGTAAATGGGGAGGGGGGTGAGACTTGTCATGTGACTTTGGTTCCATTGCCGTAAATGGGGGGGAAACTTGTCATGTGACTTTAGTTCCATTGCCGTAAATGGGGGGTGCGACTTTAGTTCCATTGCCGTAAATGGGGAGGGGGGTGAGACTTGTCATGCGACTTTAGTTCCATTGCTGTAAATGGGGGGGGAGACTTGTCATGTGACTTTAGTTCCATTGCTGTAAATGGGGGGGGGAGACTTGTCATGTGACTTTAGTTCCATTGCCGTAAATGGGGGGGGAGACTTGTCATGCGACTTTAGTTCCATTGCCGTAAATGGGGGGGGAGACTTGTCATGCGACTTTAGTTCCATTGCCGTAAATGGGGAGGGGAGTGAGACTTGTCATGTGACTTTAGTTCCATTGCTGTAAATGGTGGGGGGTGAGACTTGTAATTCGACTTTAGTTCCATTGCCATAAATGGGGGGTGAGACTTGTCATGCGACTTTAGTTCCATTGCCGTAAATGGGGAGGGGGGTGAGACTTGTCATGTGACTTTAGTTCCATTGCTGTAAATGGTGGGGGGTGAGACTTGTCATTCGACTTTAGTTCCATTGCCATAAATGGGGGGTGAGACTTGTCATGTGACTTTAGTTCCATTGCCGTAAATGGGGGGTGTGACTTTAGTTCCATTGCCGTAAATGGGGAGGGGGTGAGACTTGTCATGTGACTTTAGTTCCATTGCTGTAAATGGTGGGGGGTGAGACTTGTCATTCGACTTTAGTTCCATTGCCATAAATGGGGGGTGAGACTTGTCATGTGACTTTAGTTCCATTGCCGTAAATGGGGAGGGGGGTGAGACTTGTCATGTGACTTTAGTTCCATTGCCGTAAATGGGGAGGGGGGTGAGACTTGTCATGTGACTTTAATTCCATTGCCGTAAATGGGGAGGGGGGTGAGACTTGTCATGTGACTTTCATTCCATTGCCGTAAATGGAGGGGGTGAGACTTGTCATGTGACTTTAGTTCCATTGCCGTAAATGGGGGGTGGAACTGTCAAGTCACATGACAAGTCGCAGTGGCGTGAACCCAGGGGGTTCACATCTAAGCTTTCTTTGGCCAACATGATACAATGTTTCGAGTCGTCTGTAGAGCTGACTTCTGCTGCGTTGCATTCAGTTATCGCATTAGTGTGTAAGGACAATAGAAAGTTACTTGTCCAATTAATGAAATCATTTATTTGTCGTTTATCGCGTTCCTCTGTGAATTTCCGCTGTGCTTGGATTAAATACAGACATTTACGCCTCATCTTCTCTCAATCTCTCTCTCTCTCTCTCTCTCTCTCTCTCTCTCTCTCTCTCTCTCTCTCTCTCTCTCTCTCTTCGGGAAACCTGTTTATTAACAGTACAGCTGAATTTTTTTTTTTTTTCCCTATCGGCTGCGATTAACCTCCAGCTCTTTGCAAATATGAAAGTCAGGGAGCGGCGCTTTTGCGATAGTAACGCTCCGATGCACTTCTATGATGGAACGCGGCACCAATCCCCATCCTCCGGCGTGCCGCGCCCCCCCCCCCCCCCCCCCCGCGCTCATTATATAATGCATTGATGGATGACACATTAGGCCCGGTGTATATTTAGCCACCATTAAGGCGAAGAGGCCGCAGTCAGTGAAATTCATTCTCTATAAGTGATGGGGGGAAAAAAAATTATGATTGCAGGTCCTAATGGTCATATCTGATGAACTGGAGTGGGGGGGGGGGAGGGGTGCATTAGCACGGCAATGAGCTCTGACAAACACAGAAAATCGCCTAATCGGGTCATGTTTACAAGTGCGGGCGACTCTGCGACTGCTTGCCGGTAATCATGTTGTACAGTGCAAGGTGTCTGCAAAGAGCTGCTGTTCTCTCCATGGCTGGTTAATGACTGAAAATGGACCTGAAATGGATTAAAACGCGCGGTTTTTTTTTTGTTTTTGTTTTTCAGAGCGGCCGGACATTAAAATTCCCAGGCAATTTTATAATGCTGCCCAATTATTTCCCTCACTCGATTGTACTGATTTAGTACAAAAGAAGGATATATCTGTATGAGAAAGGGTCATTCGCCTGATTTATCTAGTTAATAAAATGAGGGTTTTATGAAGCCGCATTCCTAGCGGGTTGCCAGACGTCGGCTTTCATAAACAAAAGCTAAAGGAAAAATTCTAAAAAAAAAAATTTAAAAAGCGCAGCTTGCGGTCTTCCGGGTAATTGTATCCCCTTTTTCAAATGTAGAAATTCAGAGAAAAATTTAGATTTTTTTTTTTTTTATTGCATGTGACATAGCTACATAAGGTAAGTGGCGTCTCCAGCTTTCATATTTAGGGGGGGCACATGGTGGGTCCCAGCATAATGTTGGGGGGGTCAGGGCCCCCTCTGGCCCCCCCTAGGGACGCCATTGCATAAGGTGTAGTTCATGGGAAATTGGGGGTTATTTTCTAAAGGCAAATCCACTTGTGCAGTCGCTGTAGATCTGAGGGGGACATGCAAGGAAAATAAAAAACAGCATTTTAGCTTGCACATGATTGGATGATAAAATCAGCAGAGCTTCCCCCTTATTTCAGCTCTTCCCCTCGGATCTACAGCGACTGCACTTCCAAGTGCACTTGTAGTGCAGAGTGGATTTGCCTCCCCCCTCCACCAAATTACTTGAACCAGCGCACAAAGCAAGGTCCATAAAGACATGGATGATTGAGTTTGGGGTGGAGGAACTTGACTGGCCTGCAGAGAGTCCTGACCTCAACCCCGATAGAACACCTTTGGGATGAATCAGAGTGGAGACTGCAAGCCAGGCCTTCATGTCCAACATCAGTGCCTGAGCTCACAAAGGAATTTGACCATTCTTCCAGAAGCGCATTTGTGAGGTCAGGCACTGATGTTGGATGAGAAGGCCTGGCATGCAGTCTCCGCTCTAATTCATCCCAAAGGTGTTCTATTGGGTTGAGGTCAGGACTCTGTGCAGGCCAGTCAAGTTCCTCCACCCCAACTCGCTCATCTATGTCTTTATGGACCTTGCTTTGTGCACTGGCATGCAATTATTTTGGAACAGGAAGCGGCCATCCCCAAACTGTTCCCACAAAGTTGGGAGCATGAAATTGTCCAAAATGTCTTGGTATGCTGACGCCTTTAGAATTCTCTTCACTGGAACTAAGAGGCCAAACCCAACCCCTGAAAAACAACCCCACACCTTATTCCCTCCTCTACCAAATGATTTGGACCAGTGCACAAAGCAATGAGGTCACTGTACTCCAATGGCCTCCACAGTCACCAGATCTCAATCCAATAGAGCACCTTTGGGATGTGGTGGGACGGGGGATTCGAATCATGGATGTGCAGCCGACAAATCTGCAGCAACTCCATGATGTTATCATGTCAATATGGACCAAAATCTCTGAGGAATGTTTCCAACACTTTGCTGAATGCCACAAAGAATGAAGGCAGTTCTGAAGGCAAAAGGGGGTCCAACCCGGTGCTAGGAAGGTGCACCTAATAAATTGGCCGGTGAGTGTATATGGAAAGCAATGGCTGAATATTTTGTCTAACATGATTATTTCCTATGATTGTCAGCTCCATCTAATGGCCATGATGCGGTATTTCCCTGATAACGGTGTTTTTGGAGTTTTGTTTTCTCAAGCCCAGATGACAAGGATGGAGCTACAGCCCCCGAAATGTGTGTTCTTCATAAAAACAACCTGTCAATGGAATAAACTTGTATGTAGTTTTGGATGTGGCCCTTCAATTTTAAGTTCACCGATTCCTATCACAACCCTGGGCACTCATAGAGACCCTTCAAAGTTCAGAAGTCAGGGCCGCTGATAAGAAGGTAGAGCTGGCTCTCCTGTACAGGACCTGGATCCTGTCAGATCAGCAGGAGTCCCAGGGACAGAGAGGGGACTCATTAAATACTTTTTAGGGGCATGCATGGGCTATGGCCCCCAGATATTAAATAAATGTTCCCCAGGTCCCAATAGTTCAGCAGCAAGAGTCGGGGTCTTCTATATCTTCTATATCACTTCACTAGGGGCAGGGCAGAACTTTAACTAATGCCGCGTACACACGAGCGGACTTTTCGACCGGACTGGTCCGACGGTCTATCCGACGCACTTTTGGCAGACTTCCGACTGACTTTCTGAGCAAACGGACTTCCCTACACACGATCACACCAAAGTCCGACGGATTCGTACGTGATGACGTACACCGGACTAAAATAAGGAAGTTGATAGCCAGTAGCCAATAGCTGCCCTAGCCTCGGTTTTCGTCCATCGGACTAGCATACAGACGAGCGGACCTTTCGATAGGAACTGGGTCCGGCGGAGTTCCGACGTAAAGATTTCAAACATGTTCCAAATCTAAAGTCCGTCAGATTTTCGACCGAAAAAGGTCAGATGAAGCCCACACATGGTGGAATTGTCCGCCGGACTAGGTCCGTCAGACCAGTCCGGTCGAACAGTCCGCCCGTGTGTATGCGGCATTAGTTGTTGAGAATTACTTCTCCTGGCTCATCCCTATTCAAAGGGTAGCAGACAGCATGGGGCGCTGCAATTTTTAATGGTGGCCCTGGCAGAAGCCATCATCCCGATATTTAGATTCTTTGTATGTACACCACCATCGGACTATTGGAGGATAACAATAGTAAGAAATAAACATGTAAAGAAACCTTGAGTTTCAAGGGTTTAATTATCCACTGTCCCAAAGGTGGGTACCATAAGAACACAGAAAACCATTCTTGTGCTCCTCAGCAGAGCCTTGATGTATACCTACCAGTTTCTATGATTAAGTTAATCAAGTCAAAGGTAGAAAAATGGTGTGAATAACTCTTTGCTGCCTGTTCATTCATAACAGGAGTAGGGGAGGAAGAAGGTGAAGGGTTCTGTGGCCTCTTCATCCACTCCCAAATGACCTGGATCACTGGTTGTCTCTTCCCCGCATCTCTATGCTTCTTTCCAGTGCCATCCCCTGCATTGCTTCTTCTCCACTCTCCACCATAAGATGTACTCAAGTCTTTTGAGTTGAATGATGTCCCCTAAGGCAGTGGTCATCAACTCTGTCCTCAGGGCCCACTAACAGGCCAGGTTTGCAAGATAACTGAAATGCATCACAGGTGATATCATTTGCTGCTCAGTGATTGCAGTATTCTAGTCTGCATCTCCCCAAGGTAATACATAAAACCTGGCCTGTTAGTGGGCCTTGAGGACAGGGTTGATGACCACTGCCCTAAGGGGAGTATCACCGCAGCCCCTTTCCTGCACATATGAGGGCCGCTTTTTGAATTATTGAGAAGTGTCCACTGGCGGGAGAAGATCCAAAGAAGGCCCTGCACATCTGGAGATAGGTCTTGATGACAGAGAACGGGGAGGGCTGAGTTTAGAGTTGGGCTGTAAGTTGGAGATTTGCTGTATATTTCTGGGTCAGGCAACAACAGAAAGGACTGAAGGAGAGATGGGCACTAGGACCTCTAAATGGCATATAAATGGCATAAATTGCATTCTTATATATAATCGTCTGTCCCCAATTATGTGCTTCATGCTTGGCTGGTAAGAGACAATGACTTTTCCATCATCCATTAGCAGGAATTTTCTAGAATTGTTCTTACACTTTCTAGAAACCATCCACCCTCTCCTTTTTTATGTTTGTAGCACAGCATGGAAATTTCGAATCTTGTTTTACAGACTAGCGAGTGTATTTCTTCCTGTAGATAGCTTTGATCAGCACGCCCTTCCTCAGACAGCCCATTTCATGCTTGGATTTACCGTCTCCCGCTGATTATATTTATATAACATTTAATGTATTGCTTTTTAGTGGATATCCTTAAAGCCTCGCTCCAAATTGGCCCAATGACCTATTTGTAAAATTAAATCTCTTCTTTTTTAAAACTTCTCCAAGTGCATCAGCCAAAGTGCCTTGTATGGTTTGGCTCTAACAGGAAATCGTTCTCTACTTATCCGACTGAAGTTTTTCCATCCTTTGATATTTTAAACTCGGTCAAGTCTTCTAATCAGCATGGAGAGAGGAGACATAGACAGGTAAGCTGAGGAAATCCTACAATTTCCCCAAGGACCTGTCTTTACATTACACAGCATTGCCAGGCAGACCCTAATTAGCAGAAGACAGATAACGCCAGATGAATACGGCAAATAAGCTGCCACGGATCCCATGTGCAGACACCGGTTTTATGATAATATTTACAATGAAGATATCCTCCATTGTCACCCGGGACTAGTGCTGATAAACTTGAGCTTTGTGATAAGAATATGCATAATAAATTGGAGAAGTAAAAAAAAAAATTGTTCATCACCAAAGGGCACTCATCCAGAAGACTCAACAGTGAGTTGTTCTGTTTGCCCTCATCGTGAAGAAGAATCAGCATGCCGTGTAAAACATAGGTCTTATACTGCAACCAGCAATCTCCGACACATTTCAAGGGCACACAGGTCATCTTAGTTAAAGCATGACAAAGAGGTCATACGAGTCCTCGATATAAGTCAGTGATTGCTGTGTGCAGTGTAAGAGCTATATCTCACATGCAGCACAGGCCTTTCTTTGTGCTGAGTCTCACCAGTGGCCAGGCACCCGTCCAGAAGACTCAACAGTGATTTGTTCCGTTTGCCACATACAATACATAGCTTTAGCACCCTTGATTGAGGACACAACTTCAGCACCATGGACAGGGGACACAGCTTCAGCACCATGGACAGGGGACACAGCTTCAGCACCATGGACAGGGGACACAGCTTCAGCACCATGGACAGGGGACACAGCTTCAGCACCATGGACAGGGGACACAACTTTAGCATTATTGACAGGGGACACGACTTCAGCACCATGGACAGGGGACACAGCTTCAGAATTATGGACAGGGGACACAACTTTAGCACCATGGACAGGGGACACAGCTTCAGCATCATGGACAGGGGACACAGCTTCAGAATTATGGACAGGGGACACAACTTCAGCACCATGGACAGGGGACACAGCTTCAGCATTATGGACAGGGGACACAACTTCAGCACCATGGGCAGGGGACACAGCTTCAGAATTATGGACAGGGGACACAACTTTAGCACCATGGACAGGGGACACAGCTTCAGCATCATGGACAGGGGACACAGCTTCAGCACCATGGACAGGGGACACAGCTTCAGCATTATGGACAGGGGACACAACTTCAGCACCATGGACAGGGGACACAGCTTCAGCATTATGGACAGGGGACACAACTTCAGCACCATGGACAGGGGACACAACTTCAGCACTATGAACAGACAACACTGCCTAAGCACCATTGACAAAAGGCACAGCCTCACCACTATAGGGATAGGGCACAGCCTCACCACCAAGGAGTTAGGACACAGCCTCACCACCATATACAGAGGGCACACCTTCAGAACTATGTACAAAGGACACACTTTCAACACCACGAACAGAGGGCACAACTTCAGCATAGCATAGACAGCATAGTTACAGCACCAAAACCAGTCAAATCATATGCTCAGCACCATGGGCAGTGGGCATGTCTTTGGTACCATGGACAGAGGACATGGCTTCAGCACCATGGACAGAGGAAACAACTATAGTTACAGGGGCAGAGGAAACAACTCCAGCACCATGGACAGCTTCAGCACTATGAACAGACAACACTGCCTAAGCATCATTGACAAAAGGCACAGCCTCACCACGATGGATATAGGGCACAGCCTTACCACCATATACAGAGGGCACAGCTTCAACAATATTGACAGATGGCACAGTTGTAGCACCATAGCCAGAAATGGTGTCAAATCATATGCTCAGCACCATGGGCAGAAGGCATGACTTCAGCACCATGGACAGAGTTTTCTGAGTCTGCATCATGAACAGAAGAACCAGTTTTAGCACCATGGACAGATGATCCAGCCTCACCACTTTAGACAAAGGACACCAACTCAGCACTATGGACAGAGGACCCAGCCTCACCACTATAGAAAAAGGACACCTTCTCAGCACTATGGACAGAGGACCCAGCCTCACCACTATAGAAAAAGGACTCCATCTCAGCACTATGGACTGGACTCTGGTCCGGCCGCACCTGGAGTATGCTGTCCAGTTCTGGGCACCAGTCCTCAGGAGGGATGTACTGGAAATGGAGCGACTACAAAGAAGGGCAAAAAAGCTAATGAAGGGTCTGAAGGATATTAGTTATGAAGAATGGTTGCGAGCACTGAACTTATTCTCTCTGGAGAAGAGACGCTTGAGAGGGGATATGATTTCAATATACAAATACCATACTGGTGACTCCACAATAGAAATAAAACTTTTTCGCAGAAGAGAGTTTAACAAGACTGGTGGCCACTCATTAAAATTAGAAGAAAAGAGTTTTTTTTTAAACTACATAGAGGGTTCTTTACTGTAAGAGCGGCAAGGATGTGGAATTCCCTTCCACAGGCGGTGGTCACAGCGGGGGGGGGGGCATTGATAGCTTCAAGAAACTATTAGATAAGCACCTGAATGACCGCAACATACAGGGATATACAATGTAATACTGACACATAATCACACATATAGGTTGGACTTGATGGACTTGTGTCTTTTTTCAACCTCACCTACTATGCAACTATGTAACTATGTAACTATATGACAGAGGACTTAGCCTTTCCACAAATGAAAAAGGACACCGTCTCAGCACTATGGACAGAGGACACCACTTCAGCATGGAAAGTTAATCAATATGAATATCAGTGAGAAAGAGACTATTACTGTCATCACCAAAATGATCTGTATGTGATGGACTAACTTCTGTAATAAACTGTTTAGGCTGTGCTAAATTGCTTTTAAAGGACTGGAACAGTTGATAGACAAGTTGTCCTTGTGCAAAAGAACTTTTAATGTTATTTGCAAAATATATATGTTCAAGTTTCCATACCAGTACAGAAAAAAAAAAAAAAACATTGGTAGTATAACCTTTACCAAGGCACTAAGTACAGCCTGTTACTTTCAGCCGTTTCATGCTACAAGAGGCACTTTGCAGTGCTCTGCATTAGAGGTATCCATCAGTTGGTTTCAGGAGATGTGTTTGTTCTGATCATACTTTTATTGAAGAGGATTTGACCTTGCAAAGTCTGTTCTTGAAATTTGCTCATCTATTTAAGTTCTAAATATTATATCTTCCTTCTAAGAGTGGAGAAACATAATTTTAGTTGGAAATGAATGTGAGAGCCTGCACTTGCCCTGTATGTTGACCTCACACTCCAAACCTTGATATGATTTATTTTTTGTGTGCTATTTTAGGAGAACAAGTCCAAGACCATTTAGAGAACTCCACTGAGCTTTTCAAATCACAACTGTTAAACACAATATAAAACAACATGTAATATATGGTTGCTGTTTTATAAACCTGGCACCCACTAGTGAAAAACAATTTTTCATAGTGTCCCTATATATCATATATAGACAAAGTCAATCTGGGATTGTTGCACTTTTATTATAAATCCATAAAAATACAAAAATGTACATGTAATGTTCCAAATACAACAGTTCGGGCAAAGTGTTTAACGTCCTTCTTCGGGTCACTTGGATTTATAATACATTTTAAGTGCAGCAATCTCTAATTGACTTCTATATATGACCTTTGGATTGGTCTGATTGCTTTGCATTGTAACAACTCCAATGTGCTATTCCCCACCTGTATGGAATATATATATATATATATATATATATATATATATATATATATATATATATATATATATATATATATATATATATATATATATATATATATATATATATATATATATATATATATATATATATATATATATATATATATATAATCTTCCAATGCAGGAATTAGAAACTTGGGTTCTGAATGTGACAGATTCCCTAGCATGGCATAGTTGACTATATCTGGATCAATAAAAAAAGATGAGAGCCCATGAGGTAGAGGTATGCACCTAAATACTGCCTTGTATGAATGAGTTGTTGACCAGTATAATGGGGTGTCATAAACCCAAAGCCCATGAGGATCAGGGTCTTGACTGCATTCTGGTTGACCACGTCTGCAAGTTACATTGGTGTAAAAGAGAAAGGCAAAATTTAGGTTGTTTGGCTGTTTTTTAGGGTGCCCTCACACTGGGCACATTTGAATTGAAGCATGCATGAGTTTGATTGTTCTCCTTCCCTACTCCCCTGCTGCTCTAAGCTCACACTCAGCTAGAAACCCAGACACGCCTTTATCATCACGTCTGCCAAACCATGGTGTTCTCTGCCCATGGTGTTTAGGCCAACCCCTCTGTCAATTGCACTGAAATGGTGTCTTCTGTCCATGGTGTTGAGTCTGGTGCCTCTGTCCATTTCACTGAAGTGGTGTCCTCTTTCCATGGTGTTGAGGCTGGTTTCTTTGTCCATTTCACTGAGGTGGTGTCATCTGTCTATGGTGTTGAGGCTGGTTCCTTTTTCCATTTCACTGAGGTGGTTTCCTCTGTCTAGGCTGTTGAGTCTGGTTCCTCTGTGTATTTCACTGAGGTGGTGCCCTCTGTCCACTGCGTTGAAGCTGGTTCTTTTGTCCATTTCACTGAGGTGGTGTCCTCTGTCCACTGCATTGAAGCTGGTTCTTTTGTCCATTTCACTGAGGTGGTGTCCTCTGTCCACTGCGTTGAAGCTGGTTCTTTTGTCCATTTCACTGAGGTGGTGCCCTCTGTCCACTGCGTTGAAGCTGGTTCTTTTGTCCATTTCACTGAGGTGGTGTCCTCTGTCCACTGTGTTGAGGTTGGTTCCTTTGTCTATTTCACTGACGTGGTGTCCTCTGTCCACTGTGTTGAGGCTGGTTCCTTTGTCCATTTCACTGAGGTGGTGTCCTCTGTCCATGGTGTTGAAGCTGGTTCCTCTGACCATTTCACTGAGGTGGTGTCCTCTGTCCACTGTGTTGAGGTTGGTTCCTTTGTCTATTTCACTGAGGTGGTGTCCTCTGTCCACTGTGTTGAGGCTGGTTCCTTTGTCCATTTCACTGAGGTGGTGTCCTCTGTCCGTGGTGTTGAGGCTGGTTCCTTTTTCCAATTAACTGAGGGGGTTTCCTCTGTCTATGTTGTTGGGACTGGTTCCTCTGTCTATGTTCTTGAGGTTGGTTCCTTTGTCCATTTCATTGAGGTGGTGTCTTCTGTCCATGGTCCATAGACTGTATCCTTTGTCTCTAGCGTAAGTCTTCTGTCCATGGTGCTAAAGCTGCATCCTCTGTCAATGGTGTTTTAAATTGGGCTTAAGCAGGTGCTTTTCAGCACTTTTGAGCGGTACGGAAGCTCTTTTCATCTATATTGGACCTGTTCTTGAGTAACAAAAAAGGCCCCTCACTGGCCTCAATTTCTTTTTTCAGGTAAAAAAAGGAAAAAAAAAAAATCAATTGATACAAAAACATCTAATACACAAAAAAAATGAAAACAATCACTCTGCTCACATATGACAAGGCTGGAGGTAAAAGTGTAAACTGATCATTTTTACTTGTTTCAACTTCTCATCATTTCAAAACAATGGCTCAAAGTTGAATGAAATCATTATTCTAGTTTACAACCTGCAAGCGAGATGGAAAATTGTTGCTGGAATGGAAAGATAAAAACTGTTAAATTGTGTCTGCTCTTTGATTAGGATTAGCGCTGTCAACAGCAATCGGCCTTGTTAGCTAGCGAAGGAATCCTAATCAAAACCTGTGTTTAATAATTCTTTAAAACCAGAGGTCACAGTTTGCATACAGTTACAAATATATGGGAAATCTGAACACCAACATCAAGATGCTATTTCACAGTAGGGTTCTGGCTCTAATTTGTCACAACATCTACTCTGGATAAATAGTAATGCGTACATTGGAAGTAAGGTCTTTGATTTTGGATGCAGCATTTGAAAGGTAGACATAATGCCACGGAAAGTTTCAGGATGTTAGGTCTTTGACATGGTACTGTTTCTCTGTAGCAAAGACCCCAACTAACCTCTATGCATAAAGTAGTTTGATTCGCCAGAAACCCTCCATACTCAGATTAGCATTAAAGTAGATGTAAGCGCTAATTGGATGGCAATAAATCCAAGGCTGCATTCCAGAAAGTTCTGCTCAAAGCCCAAGTCTTCCCAACGCTTTTGATCCAGGGTAAAGGCCCTCCAATGGGGTTGTCCAAAGCCAAAATCATTATCTGACCATGAAAGAAATGAAAGCCCTGCTCGCTCCAGAAGTGATCCCACAGGTAAAGCTTTATTGAAGCTTGAACTCAAAACATGACCCCACTGAGGCTCCTCCCTTTGACGCATTGAACGCCATGACTTTACGTTTAAACTGTATGTAGGAATGAAGAAGCCTCAGCGGGTCATGCTTTGAACCTTTTTAACGATTTTTTTTCAAACTTCAATAAAGCTTCAGCTCCGGGGTCATGTATGACGTGTATCTTCCATGTCTTCTAAGGTGAGAATAGAAGTGACATTTATTTTGCTATGTGCACTGTGGATCACAAAAACATTGCTTTTTTTTTTTTGCAACATTGTTTCATCTTTTGTTGCATCTTAGTACTGCTGATCTCTTGTGGCCTCCTTCAGCCGCTTTCTGTCAACATGCACTCAGTCAAGCACATCATTGCTCTGGATTGGCTTTCTGATGGTGACAATGGTGGACCAGGCTTGAGCAATTTGAGTTTGTATGGCCGCTTGTAGTCTACACCAGGGGCACATGGGGTGGGGTGACAACACAGGAGTGCAATTGGGAGACAGTTGTCTGCTTTTAACAAGAAGTGCCTGAACAAGGGCAAAGATCAAAACCGTGGATTTTTGTTCGAAGGATGTTGGCTCAAACTTGTCTTGCATACACACGGTCACACAATTGTTGGCCAACAATTACGAACGTGGGAACGCGGTGACGTACAACACGTACGACGAGCCCGAGAAAAAGGAAGCTCAATAGCCAGTGCGGCTCCTTCTGCTTGATTCCGAGCATGCGTGAACTTTTGTGCGCGGACTTGTGTACACACAATCTGACTTTCCGACAACAAAGTTTTGTTGACGGAAAATTTGAGAACCAGCCCTCAAACATTTGTTGGCGGAAAGTCCAACCGTGTGTACGACGCATAATGCCGCGTACACACGATCGGACATTCCGACAACAAAATCCTGGATTTATTGCACACACACGGTCGCACTAATGTTGTCGGAAATTCCGAACGTCAAGAACACGGATTTTGTTGTCGGAAAATTTGAGAACCAGCTCTCAAATTTTTGTTGTCGGAAATTCCGACAACAAATGTCCGATGGAGCCTACACACGGTCTGGATTTCCGACAACAAGCTCCCATGGAACATTTGTTGTCGGAAATTCCGACCGTGTGTATGCGGCATAAGAGTTTATTTTGCCTAACACCCAGAGTTCAGCTTTTTGAAAGATGCAGATTTAAAATAAATATTAATTTAATTATTACTTTCACATGTTAAAGCTTAGATGAGATTTTAGGGGTTTGGTTTACATGTGAAGTAGTACAGCTATGGCCAAAAGTTTTGAGAATGACACAAATATTCATTTTCACATGATGGCAATTTGCATATACTCCAGAATGTTATGAAGAGTGATCAGATGAATTGCAATTAATTGCAAAGTCCCTCTTTGCCATAAAAATAAACTTAATCCCATAAAAAAGTTAAGAAGGCTTCAGGGAGCCCTAGAAAGTCCAGCAAGCACCAGGACCGTCTCCTACAGTCAATTCAGCTGCGGGATCGGGGCACCACCAGTGCAGAGCTTGCTCAGGAATGGCAGCAGGCAGGTGTCAGCATATTGGCATGCATAGTGAGGAGAAGACTTTTGGAGGATGGCCTGGTGTCAAGAACAGCAAAGAAGCCACTTCGATCCAGGAAAAACATCAGGTACAGACTGATATTCTGCAAAAGGTACAGAGATTGGACTTCTGAAGATTGGGGGAAAGTCATTTTCTCTGATGAATCCCCTTTCCGATTGGGGATCCGGAATAAACCTTGTCCAGAGAAGAAAAGATGAGTGCTACCATCAGTCCTGTAACAAGCCAACAGTAAAGCCAAGGGAGTGGGCTCACTCACAATTTTGCCTAAGAACACAGCCATGAATAAAGAATGGTACAAAAACATCCTCCGAGAGCAACTTCTCCCAACCATCCAAGAACAGTTTGGTGAGGAACAATGCCTTTTCCGGCATGATGGAGCGCCTTGCCATAAAGGCAAAAGTGATAACAGTGGCTTGGGGAACAAAACATGGAAATGTTGGGTCCATGGCCAGGAAACTCCCCAGACCTTCATCCCATTGAGAACTTGTGGTCAATCCTCAAGAGGTGGATGAACAAAATAACCCCCCACATATTCTGACAAACTCCAAGCATAGATTATGCAAGAATGGGCGGTCACCAGTCAGGATGTGGCCCAGAAGTTGAGTGACAGCATGCCGGGGGGAATTGCAGAGGTCTTGAAAAAGAAGGTTCAACACTGCAAATATTGACTCTTTGCATAAACCAGGGGCGTTGCTAGGTGGCAAAAAGACCAGGGGCTTCAGCCCGAAGTCCAAGGCCGGCCCCGGGGGGGGGGGGGGGCGCGTGTGTACACGTGATGCAGGCCTTTTTTTTTTTTGGCTGGGCCGTGACCTACCTGACCTACATACACTGACGGTAGTGAACACTGACCTACCTACACTGACATTTACATTCACTGACCGTAGTGTCCTACCTACACTGACCGTAGTGTCCTACCTACACTGACCGTAGTGTCCTACCTACACTGACCGTAGTGACCTACCTACACTGGCCAACCTACACTGACATTTACATACACTGACATTTACCTACACTGACCGTAGTGACCTACCTACACTGACCTACCTACACTGACATTTACATACACTGACATTTACCTACACTGACATTTACCTACACTGACCTACCTACACTGGCATTTACCTACACTGACCTGCCTGACCCACATACACTGTCTGACCTACCTCAACTCAGTCGTGGTGTGCGGTGTCACAGCAGCCAGGCAGTCAGACAGTCAGAGGAGGAGGAGGTGCCGAGGAGGAGAGGAGAGCGGGCCGCCCGATCGCTGAGCGGGGATCTTACAGTGGCGCGGCGGCCGCATTGTAATTCCCGCCCTCTGGAGCCTGCAGCGCCTATTATGGACGTCACACGTCCTGCGGTCCCAGCATTGGACCAGGGTGACGTCCATCATAGGCGTTGCAGGCTCCAGAAGGCGGGACCTGCTACGGCACTCGGCCAAACTCGGCCAAATTCGGCGGCGCTCGGGATCAGATCGGTCCTGGCGCGCGCCGCTCGGGGCTTGTAATGAAGAGCTGCATGCCTGATGCTCGGGGCTTTTCGGGGGCACATTCGGGGCTTCAGCCACGTCTAGCCACCCCCTCCCGACGCCCCTGGCATAAACTTATTGTAATTGTCAATAAAAACCTTTGCCTTTTATGAAATGTGTGTAATTATTCTTCAGTACACCATAGTAACATCTGACAAAAAAGATAATTTAGCATAATGTGCATTTGCTGTCCCTGATCAGAGTCTTCCTTTAAGTGCAGATGACTCTGCTTCCATTCCTCTCTGGTATCTTGATGAGCGGAGTCTCTGCATTGTCCCCTGTTGTGGCCCATTATTACTATCGTGAAGAACAAGTCGTTTGTTCATATATTCCCCTTGTCAGGCAGTTACTCCCTGTATTAGGCAGCTCATCCTGAATTCATGAATCCCATGAATTATTTCATTAAGCCCGTCGCCAGAACTCTAACTCGAGTTAATCTTCCGGGAAAGCACAGCCCAGTAAAAATCAAGTTATAGGCCTATTGCTGGATGTGCTGCTTGCACTGCAGGTTGCAGTTTTGAGAGGTAAAGAGGTTAAAGCTGAAGCTGAATCTGCTTTGCCTTCCCTGGTTCCTCTCCTCTCCCCCATCAACATGCTATGTCACTTGACCCGCGGAAGATTTACCCCCTTCATGACCAGGCCATTTTTCGTGATACGACACGGCATTATTTTAGCTGACAATTGCACGGTCATGTGACAGTGTACACAAATAAAATTGACGTCCTTTTTTTACCTACAAATGGGGCTTTTTTTTGGTGGTATTTGATCACCTCTGCACTTTTAATTTTTTTGCGCTATAAACAAAAAAAAAACGACCACAATTTGAAAAAAAGAAACAATATTTTTAAAAAATAAAAATAAATAAAAGTTTTCAAAAATTTAGACCAGAATGTATTCTGCTACATATTTTTGGTAAAAACAAATCCCAATAAGTGTATATTGGTTGGTTTGAGCAAAAGTTATAGTGTCTACAAACTATGCGATATTTTTTTTTTTTTACTAGCAATGGTGGCTATCAGTACTGTGGCGAACATTCTGACACTTTTTGTTTTGGGGACCAGTGACACTAATACAGTGATCAGTGCTAAAATTATGTATGTACTAATGACACTGGCTGGAAAGGGGTTAGCATCAGGGGCGATCAAAGGATTAACTGTGTGCCTAGCCAGTGTTTATGTGTACAGTGTGGGAGGTGCTTTTTACCTTCTACCTTTTACCTTGTCGCAGGGACACAAATCCCATCCCTTCCTTCCTGTCAGAACAGCGATCTGTATATTGATTATATACATAGGCAGATCACAGTGCCTGCCTGTACCCTGCACCCGCCAGTCGTCTTTCACCGTGTGTAATCACAGTTGAAGCGAGCTGCCGGCGGCATGCATTCCCCCCATGTTGGATCATGTATACATACGCAATCCCGTGCACAGGTGATGCCCTGTAGCAGTAAAACTAAACCTTTCCATTTTCAATACATAGCTTAGATAATAACCAACACCAAAGAGCCTAAACCATTGGCCAGTGGTACTAAACCCAACCAGTCAGCATTTGGGTCCTGGGTGTTTGGTCTTAGCGTTCACTCCCAACAGGGAGTATTTGTAATTTCAGATGTTAACAGGAAGAAATGTATGGAGGCCTATCACCATTCCAGTTGACACAGCAGTGTCCTCAACTAGAGTCCTTCCCACAGGGAGTCGCCTTTGAAGAGTAGAATACAGTCCTTGCAGCCAGCACTGTACAGCAGCACCCCTCACTCTCTGAGACAGCACTGCACACATTGTCCCTTTGCACAAGTCCCCTCAGCGAGGGTCCCTCCTCTCCTCTCCCCTTTGTTTGGTGGCAGGCCCTAGTCCCAGGCTCGCAGTCAAAAGAGACATCTTCAGCCTTGGTGTCCTCCAAAATGGCCTGTTGCTCCCCCTGTACTGGGTAGACTTTTCAGTTGTTGACACCGCAGAGCGGGTGCAATAAAGCAACAAGGGGATAATGTCCTGCACCTAAGTTGAAGGAGCTTCAGACCAGGATACAAGTATAATGACAATGCCTTCACAGTAGTTGTCAATATACTGCTTGCCTAGTTCTCAAACCTGTGATGGGCCCCCATTGCCTTTCTGGGTCCCAGGGGACCTTGAAACCAAAAAACTTCTTCCGCGCTCAGGTGTAGTGGATATGGTGGATGTAAATCATTTTCCAATTTGCACTGGTGGTCCTCCAATTAGCTTAGGTCTTCCAAGGTCACCCAATGCCTCCTAGGCCTTGCACTGGTGGTCCTCCAATTGGCTTAGGTCTTCCAAGGTCACCCAATGCCTCCTAGGCCTTGCACTGGTGGTCCTCCAATTGGCTTAGGTCTTCCAAGGTCACCCAGTGCCTCCTAGGTCTTGCTGTCCCTTTCAGACAGGAATCTGTAACACTGCATCACAAAAGGGAAATACAAAAAAAAAGGGCACACCAGCCTAGTGCATTACCAATGGCACCATTTAGCAGTTACACTGCTACACACAATTGAGTGTCACCTGTACCTGTCTAGGCTAGAGGCTGTGGCTACATTTGAAGTTCCTTCTGTTGTATATTATGAGCCCAGGAAACATATGCAGGTACGCCCACCTTCTGAGTCACCCCTTGTATGCACCCCCTACCCACATCCAAGCACCGTCCTTTGGTTCCACCCTCTTCCCACCTTCCAGTACCACCCCTTTTTGAGAATACAGAACCAAGTAATTTCCATGGAATTTGATACTGATAATAAAAATGAAAATAGATCCCCTGCATCCAACAGAAGCCACCAGCAACAATAGAGCTGCCAAAAAAAACCCAAAACAGTTTAGCAACAATAGACCCCAACAAGCAACAATAGGTCTTCCAGCAGCCAGCTACAATAGACCCCTTCTTCAACTGTAGATCACTCCCAACAAAAATTGACCAATCCAGCAACAATAGATTCCCCACCAGCAAAATTAGACAGCCCCCCCCCCCCCCCACAACAAAAGATCCTGCCAGTGACCAGGGCTCCTCCAGCCTCCAGCCTCAATAGACCCTCCAACACACTCTAGTTCCCCTTGCCATTACATACATTATGTACTGAAAGTGCTGGAACTGCGTTGCCCCGCTGATAAAAAAAAAAAAGCCCTGAATGAACCCTCACCTGCATTTGTGAGTATAAAGGATTACTAGATTTATTAATAAATGGTGGCATTGGTAATGCACTAGGCTGGTGTGCCCTATTTTTGCTTTTTTGTGATGTAGTGTTCTGAATTCCCCAGGGTGCCGCTGCATCATCCATCACTAATCTAGACCTGGGCCTCCCATATCTGTGGCCAAGTCTCTCAAATTTGGATTTTCTAATGATATAACACATGGATGAGTTTGATTCATTGCAAAACCTTTTGGTGCCAATTTTCAGTCTAGATTTCTTGGCATTCATGCCAACATATGTGTGCAGTATCTGCACCAATGTAGGATGGGGGGCGGGGAGGGGACTTGAAAGTGGAAGTGATACACAAAAGGATCAGGCCACCTCTGTAAGGCATGACCGTTGCTGTATGACAGAACTTTGTAGATCTCAGGGTTGGATGGATAGAAAAACAAATCGTCAGGCAGGAAGTCAACTCCCGGGTATTTGGTGGTTTGCCTGGAATTCAGCTTTACGGAGTCAAAAGCCAAGGCACCACAGAAAATGTAAAGCTCATCATTACAACACACATCACTCGTTGACCATACACTGCACAGATCAGGTCCGCCTAATGGTGACGGCCCATTCACGCTTTACAGATTAATGTGGCTCTCCATTCAGCCCAGTTGCAAGGTCTGGGTGTGCTGCAGTGCTAAACATGACCTTTGGAATCCCATCCATCATACAGAAGCATCACGGTGGAGATAGGTTGGGGGGAAATTAGCAATTTAGAGACTATTTATTGAGCCAATAAAAGCAATTAAAAGAGAACAGAACGACCAGATTGCCAAAGGTATGCAAAAACATGCAGAGGAACCTGACTGCCGTCATAAAAATGTCATCTTTACGGGTAAAACACTAGCGCCCATTACCCGTAATGGCTTTTAACTTTCTCCTTCTTATTTACACAATATCGAGTTCTAATGTGGAATTTTAAAAAGCCGCGGTAAGTTATAGCGCCGGGGTCCTGGACAATTAGCCGGGTGCTGCTCGGTAATAGCAATAACGGCCAACTATATGGCGGTGTGTGTAGCTGCATCTCGCTGGGGATAATTTCATTGTATTTCTTGTTGTAACAACGGGCTAATTTGCAGGTTGCGGTTTAACCGCAGATGTTCAATGGAGAATCGGTATATTTTTATTTAACTAGCAAGTTTATTATAGGCATTGAGGGTTCAACACAATGCATTGTTAAATAGGTATAGTGAATAGATTTGGGTTACGTAACGCAAGTATAATTCATTGCATATTGACCCTCGTGGCTTTTATCAAGGTGGTAATTCTGTGTTGCCACATGCTCACAAATCAAAGTAATTCTGAATTCAAAAAGTAGGAATTTGTTCTACTAATTGTCCCTAAGCAGCACCCTCAAAGACTTACCTTTTCTCTTAACCACTTAAGGACCGGAAGGTTTTCCCCCTTTATGACCAGGCCATTTTTTGCGATACGGCACTGCGTCGCTTTAACTGATAATTACTCGGTCGCGTGAAGCTGTACCCAAACATAATTGATTATCTTTTTTCCACACAAATAGAGCTTTCTTTTGGTCGTATTTGATCACCTCTGTGGTTTTTTCATTCTGTGGATCTGTGTTTTCCCTACTTTAATCATTACCCCACCAGTCATCAGATGATGCTAATACTGTGCTGTTCACTGTTTTCCTTGCTGGAGAGGAAGCTGTACCTGAGGACCTGCTGTGCAAGGACCCCCCCCCTACTTCTGCTTCATCCATTCTGTGGGTCTGTGTTTGTTCTACTTCAATTTGTACCCCACCAGTCATCTGATGATGCCTCTACTGCGCTGTTCACTGTTTTCCTTGCTGGAAAGGAAACACTTCCTGAGGACCTGCAGTGCAAAGATTTACCTGGCTCTGCTTTATTCATTCTGTAGATCTGTGTTTGCTCTACTTCAATCATCACCCCACCAGTCATCAGATGATGCTAATGCTGTGTTGTTCACTGTTTTCCTTGCTGGAGAGGAAGCTGTACCTGAGGACCTGCAGTGCAAGGACCCCCCTACTTCTGCTTCATCCATTCTGTGGATCTGTGTTTGTTCTACTTCAATCATTACCCCGCCAGGCACCTGATTATGCTGCCACTGTGTTGTTCTCCATTTTCCTTGCTGGAGAGATAGCTGTACCTGAGGACCTGCTGTGCAAGGACCCCCTACTTCTGCTTCATCCATTCTGCCATTCTGTATATCTGTGTTTGTTCTACCTTTATCATTATCCCACCAGTCATCTGATGAAGCCTCTACTGCGCTGTTTACTGTTTTCCTTGCTGGAGAGGAAGCATTTCCTGAGGATCTGCAGTGCAAGGATTTCCCTGGCTCTGCTTCATTTATTCTGTGGATCTGTGTTTGCTCTACTTCAATACCGTATTTATCGGCGTATAACACACGCCGGCGTATAACACGCACCAAGTTTAGGAGGGAATTATAAGGAAAAAACTTACATTTAAATGCCCATCAATGCAGCCTTGCACAGCGTCCATCTGCATGCTTGTCCAGTGTCATTTGCAGCCTTGCAGTCATTTGCAGCCTTGCAGTCAGCAGCCTTGGTGTCATTTGCAGCATTGCAGTCATTTGCAGCCTTGCAGTCAGCAGCCTTGGTGTTATTTGCAGCCTTGCAGTCAGGAGCCTTGTCGTCATTTGCAGCCTTATCAGTGTCGATTTGCAGCCTTGCAGCTTTGTCAGTGCTGATCTGCAGCTTTCTGTGTCGATTGCAGCCTTGCTCAGGCTGCAGTTAAACTGCAGTGACTTTTCATTGTCACTGCAGTTTGAAAATGGCGCCGCCGGCGCCGAAATACACAGAGCCGGTCCTCGGCTCTTCTCGGCGGCTCTTGTTCACTTTCGGCCACTTTCGGCTCTACTCGTAGTCCTGCCCGGGATGGGCGTGACTGTGAGCGGAGCTAGCCAAACCTAGCCGAGTACACTCGGCTAGTAGGTTCGGGCGGCGCTCGAGTGAAACCGAAAGTGGCCGAGAAGAGCCGAGGACCGGCTCTATGTATTTTTGCGCCGGTGGTGCCATTTTCAAATCGCGGTCGGCGATCGCTGCGCTCAGTCAGCGGGGGATCGCAGGGGATCGGCGTATAACACGCACCCGCAATTTTCCCCTGATTTTAAGGGGAAAAAAGTGCGTGTTATACGCTGATAAATACGGTAATTACCCCACCAGTCATCAGATGATGCTAATACTGTGCTGTTCACTGTTTCCCTTGCTGGAGAGGAAGCTGTACCTGAGGACCTGCAGTGCAAGGATCTCCCTGCTTCTTCTTCATCCATTCTGTGGATCTGTGTTTGTTCTACTTCAATCATTACCCTGCCAGTCACCTGATGATGCCACCACTGTGCTGTTCTCTGGTTTCCTTGCTGGAGAGGAAGCTGTACTTGAGGACCCGCAGTGCAAGGGCCCCCTAATTCTGATTCATCCATTCTGCCATTCTGTGGATCTGCGTTTGTTATAATTTTATCATTTTCCCACCTGTCATCCGATGATGTCACTACTGTGCAGTTCATTGTTCTCCTTGCTGGAGAGGAAGCATTTCCTGAGGACCCTCAGTGCAAGGACCCCCCCTACTTCTGCTTTATCCATTCTGTGGATCTGTGTTTGTTCTACTTTTATCATGACCCCCACCAGCCATGAGATGATGCCTCTACTGTGCTGTTCACTGTTTTCCTTGCTGGAGAGGAAGCATTTCCTGAGGACCTGCAGTGTAATGATCTCCCTGCTTCTCCTTATTCTTAATCCTTTCTGTGGATCTGTGATTTCTCCACCTAGTCCTCCCACCAGTCATCAGATCACCAGCCATCAAGGGGACAGCTGTAAAATGAGGAATCAAAGCCCTGCCTCTACCAAGATGGCTGCTTCCATGCAAAGAGTGCAGAACTCGATCAGCAGCAGGGAGCCCAGTGGCAGTCCTTTGTCACCTGCTTGACTTTTTTGGACACAGCTTTCAGAATGCAGGACCTCTTCAATGAGAAAACTTAAATGCAACCCAAAGTCCATACAGGGATGTAGGTAATGTGCTTAAAATATAAAGATACAAAATCAGAAGGTTCTGCAAGTGTGCCACTAATAAATGGGATATACAGTATACAACTGTCTTATATATAGTTGTAAAAACATAGTCCATGGGGCCGTGTGACCTACATTTTTAGTATACGTAGAGATATATCAGGTGTTTATATTTTATTGCTATCAATTATCAACACTCTTTTAATAATTTGCTTTTTGTACCTTTTATGGCTCTGATAGTGTTTATTTGTTTTTCTACATTTTCTATAGGTACATTTTTCGGGTGTGCTCCCCCGGATTGTGACCAGGAGGGGAACACACAAAAGTCATTTTCAATATTGTTAAATCGGCAGCTTTCAAAAAAAACAAGAAAAAAAAAAAACATAAAAACGTAAACGAATCAATGGAAGAAAATTGATGTTATTGCAATATGATGAGAAATTTGAGTGGGTATGAGACTTTTCAGTTCTCTGTATGCGATATCTAAAGTGATCCTGTGATCCATGCCTTGTCACCATTATTGGTAGTTAAAGCAGTTTTGAGCACAAACGGTTTTTTTTTTAACTTAATGCATTAAGGTTAACAACCTTCCAATATCTGTCGTCGTCCCCCTCATTCCTAAACACGTACCTGACTCCTCTCCACTGATCCAGCGCTGTCCTGGTTGCAGCACCACTAGTCCATAGGTTATAAGGGAGCCATAGGCTTCTCTCTCATCCCGAGCCACACTGTGTGTGGCTATGGATGCACACAGCCCGGCTCAAGAGCATGCCCGCACGGGTGGACAGTGCCAGTGGGGGACCACCAAATACCATTGCACAGAGCGGGTAAAACAAAACAAAAACAACAGCAAAAAAAAAAACAAAAAAAAAACCTTTATTAATACTTTAATCTGCACTGAATAAGAAGCCATTCCAAGGCAGTCTTTTTTGCCATTTATATATATTTTTTACTTAAATCCAAGATAACCTAATGTGTGGTTGGGTCTGTTTTAGATGCTTTCATTTTGAATGTTAAAGAGGAACTGCAGTCTGCTCACATAATTTGTAATAAAAACATCTTTGCCATTCTGAAGCTTCCCTCCAACCACTTTGCATATTATTTTATATATACTGTGATTCTGTCCTTGCCAAATATGCTGCAAAAATCTCCCTCCACTGAGTCTGGCTGCAGCCCTTTTAACCATGGGCAGCTGAAGCTGCTGCCTGTTCACTCCCTGGATTTACACAGACACACACCTCCAGCTCTGCAGGTCTCATTGGCCCTCTTATGACTCATCCCTCTTCCCTTCCTGGCAAACTCTTACAAGAGTGAGAGAGAGAGCTGTGCATGATGTCATAAGCCTAGGCTAATGACCAGACAAGAAACAGGAAGTGGGCCGTATAAGGGATCAACTGGCAGAAAAAAAAAAGTTTTACTATCTAAAATTAAAACAACAACAAGGGCAGAAGATTTAATAGAAGGAAACTTGAAAAAATGACTGAAGTTCTTCTTTAACATAGTTACATATAATTTTTTTTCTAGCATGATAAAAAGTATAATACAATTATTATTATTATTAGTAGTAGTAGTATTCATTATTATTAAAAGAAGGAAAATAGTGGACGGGACTTTAAATGAGGCATATCAAAGAGTCAATGGTGATTATTGGAAGATAAATTTAATTTATTTTGAAAACAACATAAAATCAATAATCCGTAGTATCAAAAATATAAATTTATAATTTTGATACTACGGATTATTGATTTTATGCTGTTTTCAAAATAAATTTTATTTATCTTCCAATAATCACCATTGACTCTTTGATATGCCTCATTTAAAGTCCCGTCCACTATTTTCCTTCTTTTCATATAAAGCAGGCATAAATCCCTTTATTCATTATTATTATTATTTCATTTATATTTTAATACTTTTATATTATACTTATACGCTATATATAAAATACCTATATATTACCATTTTAGTTGTTTAAATATTTATATATTATATATTTTTTTACAATCATTTTTGATTTTTAGCTTACTGTGGGCCAATACGACTTTTTTTTTAATAGTTCCCACATAATTATGACCACACACTAGCAGATTGTTTTTATAACTCTGTGCACTGATTTGGGTGGACAAAGAAAACATGCACGGCAGTCCCCATAAAAAATTCATCAAAATAATCCCTGGTGATTCTGCCATGAAGATCCTTGTTTAGGCCCTTTCTGTTTTAGGGTGGCAACGCTCCACCCCCCCCCCCCCCCCCTGCCCCCCTAATTGTGCTCCTGTGTTGTCACAGGGAATCTGATGGAGACTACAAGTGGCCATCGTAACACAAATTACACAGGCCTGGCCCACTGTTGTCACCATCCCTGAGAAATATTGGGCAGCCATCACTGGAGTGCATGGAGAAAGAAAGTGGGTGCAAGGAGGCTGCAGGAGATCAGCAGAATTGAGCTGTAACAAAGCATGAAAAAGGGAGGAAACAAGTCTTATATTTGTGAACAAATGGCAATTGCTACAAATGGCATTTGATACACAGTGCACAGTACAAATTAAATCTTCTTCCATTTGAGTTAACATCTACTTTAACTTCTCATTATATAAAATATATATATATATTTTAATGTTATGTATATTTAAAAGAAAACTGTTAAAAGACTGCAGTTGCCATAAAAGGCTCTTTTAACTGCGAGCTTCTATGGCCTCATTTATCAGAAGGCAGCCGGTGTTGTACAGGGCTTCCTGCTGAATGGCTTTGTGACTTCAAGGACTCGTGGAGGACGGCTACATGACCCAGCAAATGTATTCTGAAATAAAATATTTTCATACTTTCTGCAATGGCCGTGTAGGAAGATGAACCTGTTAACATCTTTCAGCTCCAGCAAATGCAGCGCAATAAAATAATTCCATTCTGCACGGCTCTTGGTTTCTGCTTCTTAGAAATTCTCTGAGATATCGGGTCTAAAGGGAGGAAATCAAGAGAAAGAAACATTTAAAGGGGAAGAATAGAAGACGAGTGTTCATAAAGAGGAAACATTCTAGAATATAAATGTATCATATCTGGGCTGAATCCAGCCTGTGTGATCTGGGGGTGCCGTAAAAAAAATCAAGGGAGCATAATGTTAACACACTCTCTTTTTCTTCTCTCCAACCCTCTTCTGTCCATCTCTCCTCCCCTCTCCTCTCCAACCTTCTTTTCTCCATCTATCCTCCCCTCTCCTCTCCAACCTTCTTTTCTCCATCTCTCCTCCCCTCTCCTCTCCAACCTTCTTTTCTCCATCTATCCTCCCCTCTCCTCTCCAACCCTCTTCTCTCCATCTCTCCTCTCCTCTCCTCTCCAACCCTCCTCTCTCCATCTCTCCTCCCCTCTCCTCTCCAACCCTCTTCTCTCCATCTCTCCTCCCCTCTTTTCTCTATCTCTCCTCCCCTCCCCTCTCCAACCCTCTTCTCTCCATCTCTCCTTCCCTCTCCTCTCCATCTCTCCTCCCCTCTCCTCTCCAATCCTCTCCTCTCCATCTCTCCTCTCCTCTCCTCTCCATCTCTCCTCCCTATCTCTTCTCCCTTCTCCTCTCCAACCCTCTTCTCTACATCTCTCCTCCCCTCTCCTCTCCAACCCTCTACTCTCTATCTCTCCTCTCCAACCTTCTTCTCTCCATCTTTCCTCCCCTCTCCTCTCCATCTCACCTCCTCTCTCTTTTCCAACCCTCTTCTCTCCATCTCTCCTTCCATCTCCCATCCAACCCTCTACTCTCCATCTCACCTCCCCTCTCCTCTCCAACACTCTTCTCTCCATCTCTCCTCCCCTCTCATTTCCTCTCCAACCCTCTTCTCTACATCCCTCCTCCCCTCCCCTCTCAACTCCAACCCTCTTCTCTCCATCTTTCCTCCCCTCTCCTTTCCACTCCAACCCTCTTCTCTACACCTCTCTTCCCCACTCCTCTCCATCTCACCTCCCCTCTCCTTTCCAACCCTCTTCTCTCCATCTTTCTTCCCCTCTCCCCTCCAACCCTCTTCTCTCCATCTCTCCTCTCCAACCTTCTCTTTTCCCCTCACTCCTCCCCTCTCCTCTTCATCTCACCTCCCCTCTCCTCTCCAACCCTCTTCTCTACATTTCTCCTCCCCTCTCCTCTCCAACCCTCTTCCCTCCATCTCTCCTCCCCTCTACTTTCCTCTCCAACCCTCTTCTCTACATCTCTCCTCCCCATCTTACCTCCCCTCTCCTTTCCAACCCTCTTCTCTCCATCTCTCCTTCCCTCTCCTTTCCACTCCAACCCTCTTCTCTACATCTCTCCTCCCCATCTTACCTCCCCTCTCCTTTCCAACCCTCTTCTCTCCATCTTTCTTACCCTCTCCCCTCCAACCCTCTCCTCTCCATATCACCTCCCCTCTCCTCCCCAACCCTCTTCTTTCCAACTCTCCTCCCCTCTCCTCTCCAACCCTCCTCTCTCCATCTCTCCTCCCCTCTCCAACCCTCTTCTCTCCACCTCTCCTTTTCTCTCCTCTTCTTTCTTTTGCTCCTCTCCTGCTCTTCTCTCTTTCTCACTTCTCTTTCTCTCTTCTCCTCTTCTATCCAGTGGTGGCTGGTGCTCAATATTGTGGGGGGGTCACCCGCACTACACCCCCCCCCGCGTGCGCTCGATCAGTGATTCACTCGCACACACCCCCCCTGTGCACGATCGATCGGGAATGGGACGATCGACTCACACCCTCCCCCCCGGCACCCTTACTTTATGCTGCCAGGCTGCAGTACAGGTGCAGGGAGGAGACCAATGGCGAGCTGAATCTGGGGTAGGGCTCCAGGAAGAGGTTGTTGCTGACAGGACTGTTGCTTCTTCTCCCGGCCGAACAGGAAGCGGGTCCTGAGACCCCATTGGCCGGGGAGTCTTAGGACTCCCCGGCCAATGGGGCCTCAGGACCCGCTTCCTGATTGGCCGGGAGGAGAAGAAGGAAGACATTAGCGAATATTAATTTGATAACATCGCACAACTGAGTGGGCACAGGGTGCACCCTTTTTTGAAGCCAATTAGAGCCCAAGGCTCTAACCATGCGCTTAAAAAAAAACCCATTGAAATCGATGCCCTGCATGTAGATTAGGGGCAGAGCGCATGGATTAGTGGGGGGCGGCACCCCTGCACTCCTAATGAGCAGGCCGCAACTGCTTCTATACTTCTTTCCGCTCCTCTCCTCTCATCTTTTTCCCCATTCTCCTCTCCTCATTCCTGACATCTCTACATGGCTGCAATAAAAAAAAAATATGTATTAGACCAGGATATGTCAATCTATTTTTTTTTTAATCATGGCACCCTTCAAAAATATGCAAAATTCCAAGACACCCCAGTCCTAATCTGTGATTGTTGGGCTGGAGGAAACTTTTTTAAGACATTTGCACTGGATGATGATGTCACCCACTCCTCGGTGCCGTATGTGGGAGTTCTGCTCCCTTTACATCAATGCCCCCCCCCATTACATCATCACCTTCAAATCAGAGTCACCTCCATTCCACCGGAGTTACCCACAACAGACCCCCTCTCGCCTCCCCATAACAACAGAGCCCCCCATCAAAATAGAGTCATTCATACAGAGTATCCTCCTATCACAACAGAGCCTGACTCTATAACAGAAGTCCCACCCCCCCATTCACAACAGAGTATCCTCCTATCACAACGGGGACTGTCTATATCACAGAAGTTCCCCCCCCCCCCCATTCACAGCAGAGTATCCTCCTATCACAACAGGGCCTGTCTTTATCACAGAAGTCCCCCCCCCCATTCATAGCAGAGTATCCTCCTATCACAACAGAGTCTGTCTCTATCACAGAAGTCCCGCCCCCCCCTATTCACAACAGAGTATCCTCCTATCACAACAGAGCCTGTCTCTATCACAGAAGTCCCGCCCCCCTATTCACAACAGAGTATCCTCCTATCACAACAGGGCCTGTCTCTATCACAGAAGTCCCCCCCCCCATTCACAACAGAGTATCCTCCTATCACAACAGGGCCTGTCTCTATCACAGAAGTCCCCCCCCCCATTCACAACAGAGTAGTATCCTCCTATCACAACAGGGCCTGTCTCTATCACAGAAGTCCCCCCCCCCCATTCATAACAGAGTAGTATCCTATCACAACAGGGCCTGTCTCTATCACAGCAGTCCCCCCCCCCCCCATTCACAACAGAGTAGTATCCTCCTATCACAACAGGGCCTGTCTCTATCACAGAAGTCCCGTCCCCCCCCATTCACAACAGAGTAGTATCCTCCTATCACAACAGGGCCTGTCTCTATCACAGAAGTCCCCCCCCCCATTCACAACAGAGTAGTATCCTCCTATCACAACAGGGCCTGTCTCTATCACAGAAGTCCCCCCCCCCCATTCACAACAGAGTATCCTCCTATCACAACAGGGCCTGTCTCTATCACAGAAGTCCCCCCCCCCCCCATTCACAACAGAGTAGTATCCTCCTATCACAACAGGGCCTGTCTCTATCACAGAAGTCCCCCCCCCCATTCACAACAGAGTAGTATCCTCCTATCACAACAGGGCCTGTCTCTATCACAGAAGTCCCCCCCCCCCATTCACAACAGAGTAGTATCCTATCACAACAGGGCCTGTCTCTATCACAGCAGTCCCCCCCCCCCCCATTCACAACAGAGTAGTATCCTCCTATCACAACAGGGCCTGTCTCTATCACAGAAGTCCCCCCCCCCCCCCCATTCACAACAGAGTAGTATCCTCCTATCACAACAGGGCCTGTCTCTATCACAGAAGTCCTCCCCCCCCCCCCCATTCACAACAGAGTAGTATCCTCCTATCACAACAGGGCCTGTCTCTATCACAGAAGTCCCCCCCCCCCATTCACAACAGATTATCCTCCTATCACAACAGGGCCTGTCTCTATCACAGAAGTCCCCCCCCCCCCATTCACAACAGAGTAGTATCCTCCTATCACAACAGGGCCTGTCTCTATCACAGAAGTCCCCCCCCCCATTCACAACAGAGTATCCTCCTATCACAACAGGGCCTGACTCTATAACAACAGTCTACCGCACAACAGAGTCCCCCAAGCACAACAGAGTCTCCCTATCCCCCCAGCACAACAGAGTCCCCCCATTCCCCCAAGCACAACAGAGTCCCCCTATCCCCCCAGCATAACAGAGTCCCCCTATCCCCCCCAGCGAAAACAGACTCCACCTTTTCACAACATAGCCCCCCCTTCATAAAAAGCAACAAGTGATGCCATGCACCATGATCTGCACCCCCCCCCCCCTTTCCCAGCACCATGGAAACAAGGAATGCAGTGCAGTACATAGTGGCAGGACACTACTTAGCCATGCCAGTCTGCAAGGCTGCATGCTGCCCCCAAGCCCCTCTACTTCTTGATACCAATGTCACTGGCCCTAGGTGGGGGGCATCACTGAAATCTGGGGGGGGGACAGAGCCCACCCCAGCACCTCTCTAGATCCGGCCCTGTATCTTATTGTGGAAAACATCCTAATGTGTATGAACTCTACAAATGTCAGAATTCAAGATTAAGGTACAAAATGTTACAGGGGACTTTTTAGACAATGAGTACAGCCATTGGAATACATGGCAATTAATGTACATGCGTTCCGGGTATGTTTAAACGCACTGAAAAGCATCTGGTGTGAACCAGCCTTTAGGACCCGGTCACACCAAAAAGCGGTGCAAGAAAGTCTCATTCCATGCACATTTCCCGCACTGCAGATGAATTCACTGCCCTTGTGAGATGCATGCAGGTGCCAATGAATTATTACTAGCCCCTCAAACGCATCTTGCAGACACAGCACATTTTTAGTCACCAAAACGCATGGTAGCACAGCACCATGTGGTTTGGTGCAGCGCATTCTCTAAAAGTAGTGCTTCTCCTGTGGTCTATTGCGGTTAGAAGCCCATTCAAATAAACTGGGTGTCAAAACCGCACTCCACAGGAACACCGCGCATTCCGATGGGAACTGGACCTCAAAGTCACACAAATGTTTTGCTTTCTCTCTTAAACGTGCTTCTCATTTCTTTCAGTCTCCTCTTTATTTTTCCGCCAACCAATAAGATATTCAAAAGTGTACAACGTTTTGTCACCCATTAAAATATTAGTGTGAAGTGCTGCCCTGTGCTCCCAACACGTTTCGCAGCATCCCTTGGCTTCTTCAGGGTAAAAAAAAATTAAAACGGAAGCCCCCTGATTATTATTGCGTACATGAATTTAAAGACCCCTTATTATATGGAAGCCAAATGCATTTTTCCCACACCACTAGGTGAATAGTAGCCCCAACAATAACAATAACATATTCAAAGTGTACAAAGTTTTTCGTTCATTAAGATATTAGTGTGAAGTGCTGCCCTGTGCCCCCAACATGTTCCGCCACAACTCTTAGCTTCTTCAGGGGAAAACGCAAATAGTGCTATTAATTTTTTTTTAAAAAGTAGCCCCAGATTATTACCATGTAGACTAATTTAAAGACCACTTATTATATGGAAGTTAAATGCACGTTTCCCACAACACTGGATGAATGGTAGCCAGTAATGGATCCTCCAGAGCCTCAAGTTTTTACTTCTTCACCTTCTTTCTACCTCCTCTTCATTATTTCATTCCACCTCCTTTCTAAATGCCTTTATTTTGCCTCTCATTTTCCTCTTTAAAACTCTTTAAAAGCTCAAGCCTCAACCAATAACATACTCAAAAATGTACAATGTTTTTCACCCATTAAAATATTAGTGTGAAGTGTGAAGTGCTGCCCTGTGCTCCCAACATGTTTCACCACATCCCTTCCCGCTGGTGAATAGGGATCTCCCACCCTGCACAGCCAAGCACACTGAATCTTTATAGTATCCCAGAGTCAAGAAACAGTCTAGCCCTTTTTTTATATATTTTATTGAGGGGATACAATTTGGATAGGTAATATGGAAATTATGGGATGCCCACTTGACCCACTTCTTCAGGGACAACTTCTCTATATACAGTCTATATACACTCTCTTTTCCTACAGCATTCACTTGCAGAAAAAAAACACAGACTCAGCTGGACACTTTTAGTAAATCTGACAAAAGAGGTAATGGTCAGACTTTACAGGCAGGGACATCGGACCCCTTGGGTTGTGTATCAAAATGTAGCCAGTAATGGATCCTTCAGAGCCTCAAGTTTTTGTATTCTTCACCTGCGGGAATAGTGTAATCCAATAAAATTATCCAAGTTTATTGCAAACATAATATACTCACAATACAGCAGCAAAGAAAGAGCACATTGTATTCTGCCAAGCAGTGATTTCCCATCATGTGCCCTGTCCTACGCATTTTGTCAGAAATTACATCTTTAGGGGAACCAGGAACACAATATACAGTATGTCACAAAAGTGAGTACACCCCTCAAATTTTTGTAAATATCTTATTATAACTTTTCATGTGACAACACTGAAGAAATGACACTTTGCTACAATGTAAAGTAGTGAGTGTACAGCTTGTATAACAGTGTAAATTTGCTGTCCCCTCAAAATAACTCAACACACAGCCATTAATGTCTAAACCGCTGGCAACAAAAGTGAGTACACCCCTAAGTGAAAATGTCCACATTGGGCCCAAAGTGTCAAAATTTTGTGTGGCCACCATTATTTTCCAGCACTGCCTTAACCCTCTTGGGCATGGAGTTCTCCAGAGCTTCACAGGTTGGCACTGGAGTCCTCTTCCCCTCCAGCATGATGACATCACAGAGCTGGTGGATGTTAGAGACCTTGTGCTCCTCCACCTTCCATTTGAAGATGTCCCACAGATGCTCAATAGGGTTTAGGTCTGGAGACATGCTTGGCCAGTCCATCACCTTTACTCTCAGATTCTTTAGCAAGGCAGTGGTCGTTTTGGAGGTGTGTTTGGGGTCGTTATGTTGGAATACTGCCCTGCGGCCCAGTCTCAGGAGGGAGGGGATCATGATCTGCTTCAGTATGTCACAGTACATGTTGGCATTCATGGTTCCCTCAATGATCTGTAGCTCCCCAGTGCCGGCAACACTCATGCAGCCCCAGACCATGACACTCCCACCACCATGCTTGACTGTAGACACACTTGTCTTTGTCCTCCTCACCTGGTTGCCACCACACACGCTTGTCACCATATGAACCAAATAAGTTTATCTTGGTCTCATCAGACCACAGGACATGGTTCCGGTAATCAACGTCCTTAGTCTGCTTGTCTTCAGCAAACTGTTTGTGGGCTTTCTTGTGCATCATCTTTAGAAGAGGCTTCCTTCTGGGACGACAGCCATGCAGACCAATTTGATGCAGTGTGCGGCGTATGGTCTGAGCACTGACAGGCTGACCCCCCACCCCTTCAACCTCTGCAGCAATGCTGGCAGCACCCATACATCTATTTCCCAAAGACAACCTCTGGATATGACGCTGAACACGTGACCTCAACTTCTTTGGTTGACCATGGCGAGGCCTGTTCTGAGATGAACCTGTCCTGTTATACCGCTGTATGGTCTCGGCCACCGTGCTGCAGCTCAGTTTTAGGGTCTCAATCTTCTTATAGCCTAGGCCATCTTTATGTAGAGCAACAATTCTTTTTTTCAGATCCTCAGACAGTTCTTTGCCATGAGGTGCCATGTTGAACTTCCAGTGACCAGTATGAGAGAGTGAGAGCGATAACACCAAATTTAACACACCTGCTCCCCATTCAGACCTGAGACTTTGTAACACTAATGAGTCACATGACACCGGGGAGGGAAAATGGCTAATTGGGCCCAATTTGGGCATTTTCACTTAGGGGTGTACTCACTTTTGTTGCCAGCGGTTTAGACATGAATGGCTGTGTGTTGAGTTATTTTGAGGGGACATCAAATTTACACTGTTATACAAGCTGTACACTCACTACTTTACATTGTAGACAAGTGTAATTTCTTCAGTGTCGTCGCATGAAAAGCTAGAATAAAATATTTACAAAAATGTGAGGGGTGTACTCATTTGTGTGCGATACTGTAGGATGCTTGAAATGAGCTTTAAAGCTTATTTTAGGTTTTAGTAATTCAGTTTACAGATACTTTTATGAAACCGAGCAAGATTTGTTTCTTCACTTCCCAAGAATGGCGGGACACCAACCTCAGGTCAAACTGGCGTATAATAGGTAAGTTTGTGCAGAATAAATTGTTCCCACTGGTGTCGTGCCTATCAATGTTGTTGTAAGCTTAGCGCTACAGAAACAAATCTTCCTTCGGCAAAATTGCTATTTTATTCTTCCCCTCTAAATCCTCAATGGGAAGTCATTTTAAATATAATACGTTTCTCTGCGCTCAATGTGAAAACGAATAGAATGAATTGCCTGAAGTTTCCTCCAACGAGGAGGAATCCGCAGCAGCGTCCCCAGGTCAGCTGCACGGTGAGATTTTGAAGTCTTAGATTTACAACGCTCTAAAACCATTCTGTCCCGGGAGCAGCCTGCTGCCATGTGTCCTGATTTGTTAGCACCCCATAAATCAAAATGTCAGCGAGAAAAACAGCCCCAATTATGACGTGAATAGCAATAGGCACAGGAGAGAGAGGAGATAATTCACGCGGCTAAAAAGATGTTTTTATTTTCTTGTTGGGCTGTCGGTAACCATCAACACCTGTGCCTTCTCGTCAGAAAAAAAAAAAAAAATGGAACCGCTAAATTAAAACAAAGTCGCGGCAGATGTTTTCTATGATCATATCCATTTTTCAGAGTGGGGCTGCAGATTATTACTTTGCTGAACGGATGGGATCGGGACAGAGCATTGCACTGACTTTACCACTGCTCAAAGGGAAATGACGCTCTGAACAAAGACTTATGCCACGTACACATGAGCGCACTTTTTCGGTCGAAAATCTGACGGACTTTAGATTTGGTAAATGTTTCAAAACTTTACGTTGGAACTCCACCGGACCCAGTTCCTACCGAAAAGTCCACTCGTGTGTATACTAGTCTGACGGACAAAAACCGACGCTAGGGCAGCTATTGGCTACTGACTATCAACTTCCTTATTTTAGTCCGGTGTACGTCATCACGTACAAATCCATTGGACTTTGGTGTGATCGTGTGTAGGCAAGTCCGTTTGTTCGGAAAGCCCGTCGGAAGTCCGCCCAAAGTCCGCCGGATAGACCGTCGGACCAGTCCGGTCAAAAAGTCCGCTCGTGTGTACGCGGCATTATGTTGGCGCTTGTTGGCGGTAAGTCCGACCGTGTGTGCGCTCTGCAGCCCCCTCACCCCAAAGCACCTTGTCCCCATGTTGATGAGGACAAGGGTCTCTTCCCGACAACCCTGGCCGTTGGTTGTTGGGGTCTGCAGGCGGGGGGCTTATCGGAATCCGGGATAACGTTATGACGTCACCGCGCGGGGCATGATGGGGCGGTGACGTCATAAGGGGGGGGTCACCGGATGACATCCCATGGTGACCACGCCCCATGCCTATATAAGTCGTTGCGCACCGCGCACATGGCATTACAGCGGGAGAGAGCGTTGTGTCAACATCGGAAGAAGACCGGAGGGAAGAAGACGACGGAGAAGACTGGGCCAATGCTAGTGAAAGAGTGGGCAAAAGAGCAAAAGATAGCGAAGGAGCCCAGCAGAAGACACCGGAGAGCGGGAAAAGAACTGGAGACCGGGAGAAGAGGCCGGAGAGAGCGGAGAAGTCGGAAGAGACCCCCCAAGTCGGAAGAGACCCCCGGAGCTGCCTAATAAATTACTTTAAAAACCAGTCTAGTGTGTTTTTTTTATTGACACTTCTTTCCCCAGGTGAATGGGTAGGGGTACGATGTACCCCATACTCATTCACATAGGGTGGGGGGCCGGGATCTGAGGGCCCCCTTATTAAAGGGGGCTCCCGGATTCCGATAAGCCCCCCGCCCGCAGACCCCAACTACCAACGGCCAGGGTTGTCGGGAAGAGGCTCTTGTCCTCATCAACATGGGGACAAGGTGCTTTGGAGCCTCCCTGCTCCAAAGCACCCACCCCCCCCCCACGTTGAGGACATGCGGCCTGGTACGGTTCAGGAGGGGGGGTCACTCGCTCGTCCACACCCCCTTTTCTGACCGGCCAGGCTGCGTGCTCGGATAAGGGTCTGCTATGGATTGTAGGGGGACCCCCACGCCGTTTTTTTGGCATAGGGGGGTTCCCCTTAAAATCCATACCAGACCCAAGGGCCTGGTATGCTCTTGGAGGGGGAACCCATGACTTTTTTTATTTAAAATTTGGCGTGGAGTTCCCCCTCAAGATCATCAGAGCACAAGTCGCATGCCAAAGTCGGATCATGCAAGACGGCGATCCGACTTTGATCCGACTTCAGTAATAGTCAATGGGCTGAAATGGGATCAAAGTCAGACCAAAGTAGTACAGGGAGCATTTTCAAAGTCGGACCGACTTGTGTCGGACCAGATAAGATGGCTCCCATAGGGAAACATTGATTTTCACACGTCATGCGACATGAGCTCCCAATGTCAGAGCGTTTGTCGTACCAGTGTGAACCCGGCCTAAATGTCTTTGTATGCTGTGGCATTAACTGCAACCACCTGAACTCAATTACATTATATTGCCAAAAGTATTGGGACGCATGCCTTTACACGCACATGAATTGTAATGGTATCCCAGTCTTAGTCCGTAGGGTTCAATATTACGTTGGCCCACCCTTTGCAGCTATAACACCTTCAACTCTTCTGGGAAGGCTGTCCACAAGGTTTAGGAGTGTGTCTATGGGAACGTTTGACCATTCTTCCAGAAGCACATTTGTGAGGTCAGGCACTGATGTTGGCTCACAGGCTCCACTTTAATTCATCCCAAAGGTGTTCTATCAGGTTGAGGTCAGGACGCTGTGCAGGCCAGTCAAGCTCCTCCACCCCAAACTCGCTCATCCATGTCTTTATGGACCTTGTTTTGTGCACTGGTGCGCAGTCATGTTGGAACAGGAAGGGGCCATCCCCAAACTGTTCCCACAAAGTTGGGAGCATGAAATTGTCCAAAATTTACGCCTTAAGAGTTCCCTTCGCTGGAACTAAGAGGCCAAGCCCAACCCCACACCATAATACCCCCTCCGCTAAATGATTTGGACCAGTGCACAAAGCAAGGTCTATAAAAGTCATGGATGAGCGAGTTTGGGGTGGAGGAGCTTGACTGGCCTGCACAGAGTCCTGACCTCAACCCCATGTTGGCAATACTAGGGGATATGTTTATTAAAAAAAATAAATAAATAAAGCATAGCTTTTTATCTATCAAAACTGTATGTAAATGGAGCAAAATGAAATGTTCTGTATTCTCTGCGTTTCGAATGTGGGAATGGAGAATTACAGCATTATGACCACTAGATGGAACTGATGAGCGCACTTATTTCCTATGATGGTCATCGTCATCTAGTGGCCATAATGCAGTATTTTCTGCATTCACACATTCAAAAAGCAGATAATAATCGATTTTGCCCCATTCATGAAGAACAAATTTACATACAGTTTCAATAGATGAATAGCTATGCAATTTTTATTAATACACCTGTCTGTTATACTGCGGCAGGTTGGCACGGCTGTGTGAATTGCTGTAGGTGTATGTCGGCCGCTTTAAGAGCTATAGGGGGCAGGCGCGCGGCGCCGGAGCCAATGCATGTGTCTGGCGGCCACGATGTTTGTAATACTTAAAATCTGGCCTGTTGGTGGGTCCCGTGGACAGGAGTTGAGAACCACTGATGTAAACAGACATGATCCCAGTTCTGATAGGGAAGTAGAGAGAAATCTGCTGTCCCTAGTGATCAGGAACAGCGATCTCTCTCTACTCCCAGTCAGTTCCCTGCCCCCGCAGTTAGAAACACCTCCCTAGGACACACTTAACCCCTTGATCGCCCCCTAGTGTTATCCCCTTCTTTGCCAGTGACATTTATACAGTAATCAGTGGCTATTTTTAGCTCTGATCGCTGTATAAATGTCAATGGTCCCAAAAAAGCATCAAAAGTGTCCGATCTGTCAGCCGCAATGTCGCAGTCCACTAAAAATCTCAGATCACCGCCATTACTGGTAAAAAAAAAAAAATGAATAATAAAAATGCCATAAATATATCCCCTATTTTGTAAGCACTATAACTGTAAACCAATCAATATACGCTTATTGCGATTTTTTTTTTACCAAAAATATGTAGAAGAATACATATTGGCCTAAACTGATTATACAGGATTTTTATAGCGCCAACAGTTTACGTAGCACTTTAAACTGATGAAGAAATTTTATTTTTATTTTTTTTTTATAATTTTTTTGGATATTTATTAAAGCAAAAAGTAAAAAATATTGGCATTTTTTCAAAACTGTCGCTCTTTTTTTTTGTTTATAGCGCAAAAAATAAAAAATGCAGAGGTGATCAAATACCACCAAAAGAAAGCCCTATTTGTGGGTAAAAAAAGGACATCAATTTAGTTTGGGTACAATGTCGCACGACCGCGCAACTGTCAGTTAAAGCGACGCAGTGCCGTATCGCAAAAAAAATGGCCTGGTCAGGAAGGGGGTAAATCCTTCCGGGGCTGAAGGGGTTAAACAAAGACAACTGCAAGCAGACAGAGGAGGGGAGGGAATTAGTTCCAATACAGAACCTGTCTTTCCAAAGCAGGGAGATACTTGAAAGAGGTCCAAATCCCCGGATTCCTCTAAACATAAACATTCACATCATTACATTTTGATTTTTTTTTTTTTTTTTTTATTTAAATTCCCAAATGACCATGTTGTAGAGACACAATTCAAAAGGGAGCAGTAAAGGATTAGTAAAGTCATTTGTACGATAGCAGCAGCTCTAGTGGGTGGAAAATGAGGGTAAAAAAACTCAGCTGAGTGCTGAAATGCAAATTTGAAATGTACGTAGCATCTGTATGTTCAGGGTCATTTAACTCTTCTAAAAAAAAAGAAATAAAAAATAAAATAATAAAAAAAAAATTTACAAGAAGAAAAAAAAAAAATCGTCTCCTTTCTGCTTCCAAAGTGAAGCTGAGCGTTGGATCTGTCATATCCCAGCTGTTGTAAATAAGTAATTTATAAGTGTGCAATTTACTGAATGCCTATGAAAGTTCATTTAACACTGATACAAAGACAGCTTGGATGCAAAATTACATTTTTATTGCACATTGTGATAAGTTTAATGTAAACAGCTAGGTATTGCTTCCTCAGCAAGTAAAGTCTTCTTTTTTAATAGCCAAGAAAATGTGAATTTAAATAAAAGGCAGGCAAAAAATTTGCATAATTATTTAAAATACATCAATGTCTATTGGTATCAGTAACAGCTAATGACAGTGTGGCGAAACATGCTATTACGAGACGTCGCCTTGTACTCGCTGCTCGAAGGAAAAAAAAACGGGACGGTGGAAAAGTACAAGCAGCGAATGACAGAATTTATATATATAGGCCGCTGTTAAATATATATCAGGCGCGTGCAGTTTTTTTTCGCTGTGAGAGTTTCTGAGCTCTGGGCATCTTTAACCGTTTCGCCACTAGAACTTTTTATCTTTTTTAGGTTTTATTTATTTTATTTTTATTTTTTTTTATTTTTTGAAAAATTATAAAATGCACATTTTTTACACAAAAAAAAAATTGCTAGATCTAGCACCCGGTACACATGCCCCAGATCTTCTACTGAGTGCCTTGGGTCTCCTTGGAGATCTGGAGATGATACATTCTATGCATGATACGGTTTTAAAATATTGTATCATTTCTCTACTCGATCCTTCTATTATTTATTTTGTTATCAAAATGTAACATTATAGTTTTTAGACTAATTTATTTTTGCTCATTTAAAAAGCTTATATGATGACAACCTAAAAAAAAAAAAATGTATTATTTTATTTTAGGTTTTTTTTTAGTTTTTTTAAAAATTTTAAAATGCACATTTTTTACATAAAAAAAAAAAATAAATTGCTAGATCTAGCACCCGGTACACATGCCCCAGATTTACTACTGAGTGCCTTGGATCTCCTTTGAGATCTGGAGATGATACATTCTATGCATGATACGGTTTTGAAATATTGTATCATTTATCTACTCAATCCTTCTATTATTTATTTTGTTATCAAAATGTAACATTATGGTTTTTACATTAATTCATTTTTGCTCATTTAAAAAGCTTATAATATGATGACAACTTAAAAAACAAAAAAAAAATATTATTTTGTGCCCAAATAAAATTGATGTCCTTTTTTCCCACAAATAGAGCTTTCTTTTGGTGGTATTTGATCACCTCTGCGATTTTTATTTTTTGTGCTATAAACAAAAAAAGAGCAACAATTTTGAAAAAAAAAAAAAAACAATATTTTTTACTGCTATAATACATATCCAAAAAAAAATGTATAAAGAAACACATTTATTCATCAGTTTAGGCCAATATGTATTCTGCTACATATTTTTGGTAAAAAAAAAAAATCTAAATAAGCAAATATTGATTGGTTTGCGCAAAAATTATCGTGTCTACAAACTATGGGATACATTTAGGGACTTTTATATATTTTTTTATTTTTTTACTAGTAATGGCGGCGATCTGCGATTTTTAGCGGGACTGCGGCATTGCGGCAGACAGATCGGACACCTTTGACACTTTTTTGGGACCAGTGACATTTACAGTGATCAGTGCTATAAAAATGCACTGATCACTGTGTAAATGTGACTGGCAGGGAAGGAGTTAACACTAGGGGGCGATCAAGGGGTTAACTGTGTTCCCTGGGTGTGTTCTAACTGTAAGGGAGATGGGCTGCCAGGGACATGACAGAGATTACTGTTCCCAATCACTGGGAACAGAAGATCTCTGACATGTCCCCCTGTCAGAACGGGAATCCGCTTGTTTACACAGGCAGATCCCCGTTCTGCCTCTGTAATAGGCGATCGCGGGTCGCCGGCGGACATCGAGTGCGCCTGACCCGCGGGCACGCTCCCGCAGTGTGCAGCGGGAGCAAGAGCGCGCCGGCGCGTGCCCGCCCGCCCCCTACTGTGTCTGTGCGAAACGCCGAATGCCAACCTGCCGCAGTATATCTCTGTGAGCTGGTTGGGTAAATATGGCATTACAAAAAGGTTCTAGTTACACCTCTGATAAGAATTGATAGGAAATTATCCCAAAGGGGGCAATTATAGACAGAAATCCAACCCTTTTCCCAACTCTATTCAATTTTTAATAAAATGTACTTAACCACTTTTGGACCGCCCACCATGGATATATGTTGCTACTTTACTACGTCAGAAACTCCAACTACTTAACTTCCGATTTCATTAAACCATCAGCAATTGGAAATTTTGACGAATTGCTGTTTGGACACAACGCCGGCAACCGAATAGAGTCCGGTGCACGATATTAGGAGCGGAGATTGTAACTCTGATACTGGGCAACAAAATGGCCGCCTCCGAGGCCGCGACAACTTTGTCCTCATAAGCCGCTGTGCTGTCAAAACAGCTAAATCTTCCTGAACCGAACTGTATTTGGTTGCCGGTGTTGTGTCCAAACAGCAATTCTTCAAAATCTCCAATTACTGATGATTTAAAGAAACTGGACGTGACATGGTTGGAGTTTCTGACGAGTTGGCTAATTTGACAGAACACTGGCAGTCCTCTTTCACATGAAAGTGGTCTCAGTGGAGCATTCGCCACAAGATCACTTTTACAGGTGGTTGGAGAGGTTTTTTAAAGGGACAGTGTAAAAATAAAAAGTAAAATAAATAAGAAAAAAAGACATTTAACCACTAGAGATCCGCGCTATAGCCGAATGACGGCTACAGCGCGGACCTGCTTTGACAGGACGACGTCTATTGACGTCGTCCCGTGCACGAGTGGCCTGCGCGCCCCCTGCAGGGCGCACGTGGCGCGCTCTGTGATCAGCGAGTCTATGAGACTCCCCTGATCACAGATCGGAGTAAGGGGTCGATCCCGTCCCCTTACCACATAATCAGCTGTCAGCCAATAACAGCTGATCATGTGATGTCAACAGAGCCGGTAATTGGCTATTTTTTCTCCTCGCGCTGACAGCGTGTGGAGGAAAAAAGGAGGAAAAAAAAGCCGATCACCGGCGGCCGTGAGAGGGACATCAGTCCCGATCACGGACATCCGCCAGATCACCAGTGCCCACCTGTGCCCCCTGCCAGTGCCACCTAGTAATAGGCAGCAGTGCCACCTACCAGTGCCCACCATCGCCACCCATCAGTGCCCACAGTGCCACCCATTAGTGCCCACAGTGGCACCCATCAGTGCCCACAATCAGTGCCTCAACAACAGTGCTGCACATCAGTGCCACCTATCAGTGCCCATCAGTGTCACCTACCAGTGCCCATAAGTGCCCATCAGTGCCGCCCATCAGTGCCCATCAGTGCCGCCCATCAGTGCCCATCAATGCTGCCCATTAGTGCCCATCAGTGCCACCCATCAGTGCCACCTATCAGTGGTACCTATCAGTGCCCATCAGTGCCACCCATCAGTGCCACCCATCAGGGGCCATCAGTGCTGCCTTATCTGTGCCCATCAGTACCGCCTTATCTGTCCCCATTAGTGGCGCCTTATCTGTGCCTATCAGTGCCACCTTAACTGTGCCCATCAGTGCCGCCTTAACTGTGCCTATCTGTGCCCATCAGCGCCACCTCATCAGCGCATATCAATGAAGGAGAAAAAATACCTGTTTGCAAAATTTTATAACAAACTATGAAACATGATTTTTTTTTTTCAATATTTTCCATCTTCTTTTGTTTGTTTAGCAAAAAATAAAAATCCCAGCTGTGATCAAACACCCCCAAAAGAAATCTCTATTTGTGGGGAAAAAAATGATTAAAATTTCATTTGGGTACAGTGTTGTATGACCGCGCAATTGTCATTCAAAGTGTGTCAGCGCTGAAAGCTGAAAATTGGTCTGGGCAGGAAGGGGGGTTTATGTGCCCAGTAAGCAAGTGGTTAAAGCATCCCGTCCCTCCGAGCTCTCGAACAGAAGCGAGCGCATTTGCGCATCGAATATGTAAACGGTGTTCAAACCACGCATATGTGAGGTATCTCCGCGTTCGTTAGAGCGAGAGAAATAATTCTAGTACAAGACCTCCTCTGTAACTCAAAACTGGTAACCTGTAAAAAATTTTTAAACATTACCTAGGAAGGTTTTTAAGTGCCAAAGTTTGTCGCCATTCCACGAGCGGGCACAATTTTGAAGCGTGACATGTTAGGTATCAACTTACTCGGCGTAACATTATCTTTCACATCATAGGGGCCAACTTTACCGTTGTCTTTTTTTTTTAATTTAAAAAAAGTGTATTTTTTCCAAAACAAAATTGCGTTTGTAAGACCGCTGCGCAAATACGGTGTGACATAAAGTATTGCAACAATCTCCATTTTATTCTCTAGGGTGTCTGCTACAAAAAAAATATATAATATTTGGGGGTTCTAAGTAATTTTCTAGCAAAAAAAAAAAAATGATTTTAACTTAACAAGTTTACAAAAGAGGCTTCATCCTTTTGTGTCAATGTTACATTTGACTTTCACAGAGTAATAGGTGGTCACGGCACACAAAGGTGACAACCCAGGTGCAGCCCATATAAAGTATGCACAACAATAATCTATAAACAGGTACATTCCTTGGCAACAGAGATAACATGTAAATGTGTAGTACATTCAGGTCAATGTTTTGGCAGGGTGGAGCATGCCTTTCCCAAGACCACTGAGATCTTCATTTTATGTATTGTATGTCAGTAGAGATTTTTATTATAAGTATGGGGGTTTTTAGATGGAGAACTTATGAAATGTCTGGGTGAGCAAGGTGGAGAAAGATTTTCTGTGTTTTCTTTGCGGGAGTTTGTCCTTGTATCTGAATGGCGGGACAATGCTCTATGGGAAGAGTCAGCGGAGGGACGCTGAATGTGGCGCTCTCAGAAACAAGATTTTCTTTATTCAAGTTCTTAAAGTTTTTTGAAGTATCATACAACAGAAAATGTAAAAAAATAATATGACAAGACGGCGAAAGAAGAATAAGAGAAGGTGGCCTTCAATCTTCTTGTTATGTAGTTGATAAAAGCACAACCTTGAACTACAGATATGTAATATACAGTGTTGTATGAGGATTACAATGACAGTTCAATTGTATAGGAGATATAAATGCATACAGTATTATTATCTTTAATAAATAATAAAGTGTCACTAAACCCACTTCATAAAAAACTCTCAAAAAATGGTGTATTACATGCTGTTCATACTCACTCAGTCACTATGAGAATCCTTTTCTGTATTCTGCAAAAAAAACTGGTTGATCCTGCTGCTCTCTCTCTCCCTCTTCTGTCCATGTCCCCAATTCAGCTAAGGAAAGAGCATTGGCAGCTCTGGACATGCTCCGTTTTCAGTGAGTTTCTGAAGCTCCCTATCACATCTGAGAAGTCCGTGTGACTATAAAGTCACACATGTGGGGCGTATACACAGTGCTAAATGACAGCCCACTCCCTCCCTCCTCCTCCATGCCCACTAACCAGCTAAAACACAATGGGGGTGGGATATTACATCTTGATTGATGGAGGCTTCGCCTCCCTGTTATTGTAATGCCCCTTACACACGATCGGACATTCCGACAACAAGATCCATGGATCTTTTTTCCGATGGATGTTGGCTCAAACTTGTCTTGCATACACACGGTCACACAAATCTTGTCGGAAATTCCGAACGTCAAGAACGTTGTGGCGTACAACACGTACAACAAGCCGAGAAAAATGAAGTGCCATAGCCGGTGCGGCTCTTCTGCTTGATGCAGAGCGTGGAACTTTGTGCGTCGGAATTGTGTACTCACGATCGGAATTTACGACAACGGCTTTTGTTGTCGAAAAAAAGACTCTGGCTTGAGGGGCGTGAAACAGCCTGTGACTGGCAGAAATCCGCCCCCACCATGTTATTTCCACAAAATAATAGATATTTTATTTCAAATATATATTTGTATGACAAATTAAAACAGTTTATTGATATTATTTATTTATGTTTACATTGTATTCCAATGGCTACTATTTTATTTTGAACATCTGACCAGCAGCAGAGTGTCAGAAACCATGAAATCCGACCAAGACAGAAGTACGGTTAAATCACACTTGTTTAATAATAAAAGTAAAAAGAACAAACTTAGTCAAAACATAGCCAAAGTTCAGTAACCGGAACGGATAGTCAGCCAAGCCAGAAGTCAGGGATCAACGTAGTGAAACAGCAAGCAGGATCTGGAGCCAGAAGGGACGTCAGCAGAGCAAGTCTTTAAACAGGAAACACAGGCGATCGTCTCTGTGATGTTGACCAAGGCGAAAGCAGAGCTCCTCTGGACTGGACGGCTTAGGTAGGCAGGACTAACGAGCAGGATATCATCAATATCTTGGGTAACCTTGGAGAGAGATAGGAGCTGGCAATTGATGGACAGCTGAGCGGCCAGCTCGGAGAAAGAAGGGCTGAGCCCAGCCCTGACACAGAGGACTAGAAGCTCCTCCTGCTTATGTTGCCCTGCAGACAGGCTGGGAGAGAGCTGGGTCATGTGACATGTGAGCTTTATATCGATTAGGAAAAAGGTACTTCAATGTTTTTTTTTTTTAAATTAAAATAATTACAGTGCCATCATCCACATAAATAGAAGGGACAATGTAAATTAAACAGCGGGTGTTTAGTATCACTTTAACCATGGTTCATGTGATCTTTTTTTGTAGTGAATATAAGAAACAATTAGAATGTAGTATGTAGCGGTGGGTGCAGATCGGCTACCTATCCTAATGACCAGGATCTCGAAGAGTCTGTTCCTGACTATGGTGGGTGGTGGAAGTGGAGGGTCCTTCAGCCACCAAATCCCGATCTTTACAGAGTCACCTCTATGGCCATAGGTTAAGCTTTCCAAGTACAGGGCAGAGTACACCTTTTCTATCCAAAGGCCTGTGGTAGGGGGTTGGCTAGGTACAGTTCTGGTTGTCGCTATCCGGAAATGAGGGTCATCAGAGGGAAGCTTCAAATTCTGAGGGGACCCAACTTGGCTCAGGTGACCATTGGAGAATGCACGATTAATAATATAAAACGCATCATCCCAGTACCAGATAAGTTGGAGGCATCTCCATGTAAGGCCTGCTAATGAGAGGCACATTAACCACCTTGGTAGGAAAGAATGGGTGTGTAGCTGGAGTGGAGTCATCGGCTACAGGTTCAGGGTGGAGTGAATAGAGACGGGAGTTGTGATTATCTTCGAGGAGAGAAAGTCTATCTGAGCCCTTGTGGGAGAGTTTGGGCCATTAGCAAAGAATGTAAATCTTGTGAGGTTCCATTTAGGTGACCTCCACCTTCAGCGGAAGGCCATCGGTGCTCTTCTGAGTGGACACCAACAGGATAGTTGGAAGTGACTGTTTCTAAAGCAAATCCCTTTGTGGGCAAGAAATCTGGATTTGGCTAGCCATGCACAATGGGTAAATGTTGCCTGTGGGCTTTGTGTTCCAAATTTCTGTGCAGTACAGAGGAGAAAAAGTATGATATGGACTGAGTCTCTTTATACCTATGGAATAGAGGGTAAGACTATACCTGGGGAGCAGAGGCAGAGATTGGCTTGGTCGGAAAATGGGTGATGACCTGGTGAAGGTGGGTCAATGTGTTCCCTTATGAGACCACACGCCTTGTAACCCATGACTCTGGTGATTTTTGAGTCTGGGTGTTCAGCATGCTGCCTTCTCCCCCTTCCTTGACAAACCAGACCTGTAACCATTGAAATGTAAGGGTCTTGTTGAAAAATGTGTGTGTCCTGACATGGCCCTTAGACCAAGGAGTGTGAAGCCGAAGTGATGGAACCAGGGTCTTGGATCCTCCACATTTAGAATCAATGAATAGTAGGCCCCAGTGTGGGAATTCACTTGTGAAAACCTACCGCTAGGGGGCACTACATCTAGAAATGTGAATAAGATCTTGCCTGTAACCACTAAAATGTCCCCTAAAAGGGCCCCTTGCAAATAAGAGTGTGCCCTGGTGTGGGCCCTAGACCAAGGAGTGTGAAGCCGAAGCAATGGAACCAGGGTCTTGGATCCTCCACATTTAGAATCAATGAATAGTAGGCCCCAGTGTGGGAACTCACTTACAGTATCAACCTGTCACTAGGGGGCGCTACATCCAGAACATGTAAAGAAGATCCTCCTATCCCAAAATACAACTAGGACACAATGGGGAGTCTCTACAGGAAAAGTGGTACATTATAAAGGGTGTCCAATCTATGTAAGAGGAAGAACTGATATCTAACATGTAAATGTAGTGAACCCCAAAAAGAGCCACTGGTTTTGATTGGTCCCATTTACCCACTTAATGCTCACACAGCCAGGCACACAGTATTTTCTTCTCTTTCTCTCTGGCTCAATAAAACAGTCTAAGGGTATTTATTGCTGAATAAAACTTGGATGGGCATGGAGGAGGCATGGGGTAGCCCAAAGCAACTGAAGTAACTGAGGACTCTTCTTACTATGCTAGCAGGCCTTTTTTTGTAGTAGTAGTATTCACTATGCATATATTTTGTGATTAAATCCATATTATTAGAAATGTTATTTAATCTCAAGAGTTCCCCTTTACATCAGAGTCCACAGAGTTTCCCCCTTACATCTGAATCCAGGGGCGTAACTACCACCATAGCGACCCATGCGGGCGCTATGGGGCCCTCAGCCGAGTGGGGCCCAGTGAGGATAAGAGCACCGCCGGCACAGTCTCCCAGCCAGGGGAAGAGAGAAGAAAGGAAGAGGCGAGCTGTCCGTATCAGCAGAGAGCTGAATTGCCCGATGTAAGAGCTGTCATTAGAACTTCCAGTGTTCCCAGGGCTCACGTCACATAGCTCCACCTTTTGGCCCGGTGCCTTTGATAGACAGAACGCCGATCCAATGCGGGACATGTGATCAAAGGCATCGGGCCAAGAGGTGGGGCTATGTGACGATGAGCCCCGGGAAGATGGGAAATTCAACTGAAAGCTATTACAGCGGGCCATCCCGCTCTCTGCTGATCTGGGTGGCTTGCCTCTTCCTCTGCATAGGTGGGGCTGTATGGGGCACAGGCAGACCAGGCTGTATTGGGCACAGGTCACACTGTATTGGGCACAGGTCACGCTGTATGTGGCACAGATCACGCTGCATTGACACTAGGGCAGCTGTGGGGGGGGGCTGTTTGCAGAGGGGCCCCATACAACATTTTGCTATGGGGCCCTGCTATTTCTAGTTACGCCCCTGATCCATAGAGTCCCCCATACATCTGAATCTGTACTGTTCCCCTTTACATCTGAATCCGCAGAGTTTCCCCTGACATCTTAATCTGCAGTTTCCCCTTACATCCGAATCCACAGAATTCTTCTTATATCTGAACTCACAGAGTTCCCTTATGCTGTAAGGGGCAACTCTGCAGACTCTGATGTAAGGGTGAACTCCGGGGACTCTAATTTAGGGGGAACACTGGGAACTCTGATGAAAGGAGGAAAATCTTATGTAAATAGGAACACTGCAGCCTCTGGTTAAAAGGGGAACTGTAATATAAGGGGGTCTCTGGGTAACCAGAGCCCCCACTTACATCAGAGTTCCCAGCATTCCCCTTTAATCAGGGTTCCCAGAGCTCCCTTACATCAGAGTTCGCAGAGTCCTCTCTTACATAAGAGTCCCCAGCATTTCTCTTTAATCAGAGGTCCCAGAGCACCCCTTACATGAACCCATTAAATCAGAGTCTGCAGAGCGCCTCTTACGCCAGAGTCTGCCGAGCCCCCCTTACATCAGAATCCGCAGAGCCTCCCTCACATCAGAATCTGCAGGGCCCCCTTACATCAGAGTCCACAGAGACCCTCTTACATCAAAGTCCACAGAGCCCCCTTACTTCAGAGTCCGCAGCAGAGCGGCCCTTACACGAGAATCCGGAAAATCCCACTTACGTTAGAGCCTGCAGAGCCCCCTTAAATCTTAGTCCGCGGAGCATTTCTTATATCAATGTCCGCAGAGCCCCCCTTACATAAGAGTCTGCAGAGCCCCCCTTACATCAGAGTCTGCAGAGCCCCCCTTACATCAGAGTCTGCAGAACCCCCCTTACATCAGAGTCTGCAGAGCCCCCTTACATCAGAGTCTGCAGAGCCCCCCTTACATCAGAGTCTGCAGAACCCCCCTTACATCAGTGTCTGCAGAGCCCCCCTTACATCAGAGTCTGCAGAGCCCCCTTACATCAGAGTCTGCAGGACCCCCTTACATCAGAGTCTGCAGGACCCCTTTACATCAGAGTCTGCAGAGCCCCCCTTACATCAGAGTCTGCAGAACCCCCTTACATCAGAGACAACAGAGCGTTCCTTACATCAGAGTCTGCAGAGCCCCCCTTACATCAGAGTCTGCAGAGCCCCCCTTACATTAGAGTCTGCAGAACCCCCTTACATCAGAGTCTGCAGAGTGTTCCTTACATCAGAGTCCGCAGAGCCCCCCTTACATCAGAGTTTGTAGCATCCCCTTACTTTAGAGTCTGCAGAGCGCCCCTTACATTAGAGGGTGCTACATAAATACAACAGGATCTAAAAGAGGGTGAAGCTGGGAACACACCAGATTCAGGAGAGAAGGATACCAGAAGCTGATAGGGATTTACCTAGCAGGTGTACAACAAGATGAAATGTAAAATAGCAATTAAATCCACTCAGCAGGTAAGCAGAAAATATTTTAGATGAGCCCAGAGAATGAATTTAGAAGAATTGAGGAGATGTGATGACACCTATGGACAGGGCCTGACTTACTTCTTCTATCCCAGTTCTTTTTATCGGCCTTCAGATATGATCTTTGCTGCAGTGCCGGCTTTTATTTGCTGTTTATTGTCTCTTGGCAAACACCATAAAGCAGAACTATTGATAACATAAAATTGCAGGAATGCAGAAAAAGACAACATTAATGCCGTATGCCAGGAGGGGGAAATGGAGATATTTGCAGGTCAGATGCTAAAAACGGTAAAGATGTTATCACCAGAAGGAATAAAGGAGAAAATGAGACCTGGGGCAAGGGCCATTCGGCTGGGGAAGACCCTGTCAGCTTCAGGGGCAACTCACACCACTAAACCAAATTTACAGGGAGATGTCTCCACAAATATATCCAAAGCCAAAAACTGGATCCCATGGACAAGATTTTTCTTCACTTGCTCATGGACTTGGATTCATGGGGCGGGTCCTTGACACCCTGGACTCTCATTCAATTTAGAGCTTTTTTTTTTTACTGCAGTACAGGGAATTGTCTAGAACGGCGCAGGTAGGGATACAGCTGAGCTACAAGATAATCATACACGTGAATGTCCTTCGGGGGTGTCAAATTATACCAAAAGTCAATAGGTTCCAAAGATATCCATGGCAGCTACTCCATGAGACTGAAGTACTCTCTTGCAATATATAAAGTAAACAGCAGAGGGCGCCAACTAAGTGCGGTGTATAGGAAAATACTTTATTAAAAATCACAAACTCACAGGATGCATAGGGATAAGAGCGTGTAACCCACCCAGTGTGGTTTGATGTTGTTGAGCCTAAGTGTGTCATCAGGAGCCAGGAAGAAGATACCATTGTCAGGAACTGTGTAGAATGCCAGAAACTAAACCAAAAGTCCCAGAGCCACCCTGGGGCACATAGCTCCCAACTGTCCCTGATTTAGAGGGACTGTCCCTGATTTAGAACAATGTCCCTCTTTCCCCCTCATTTGTCCCTCATTTTTGTCTGATCCAAATAGTTGTATAAAAAAAGCACTTTTTAACTTTCAGAAAGTGTTTCCCAGTGTTAAACCTTTCATTCAAATTTTAATTGCTGCATTTGTAAATTTTAAAAGCCAATATAAAGGAATAGTAGTGGTTAAAAAAAAGCCCTTGTGGATTTAATTAACCTTTTTTTTTTTTTTTGTCAATTCTCCTTTAAGAGGGTGTGGCAGGGGGGCGTTTCCTATGCCTACATACATTTGCTAGTAGGTGTCCCTCGTTCCCATCTCAAAATGTTGGGAGGTATGCTGGAGCACATGGACTGTGCAGGACCGGAAGCTTTAAAAAGGAGCAGTTACGCATTGAAGCATGTAGCCACGTCCCCCACGTTGCGGCCCTCCTAGGTGTGACGCCACCTCTGGTCCTGCACAGTCCCTGTGCTCCAGGGTGGCTCTGGGACTTCTGGTTTAATTTCTGGCATCCTGCATAGTTCCTGATAGTGGAATCTGCTTCCTGGCTCCTGAAGAGGCTCAACATCATACCGCACTGGGCGAATTACATGCTCTTATCCTTGTGCATCCTGTGAGTTTGTGATTTTACTATATACTGCACTTAGTTGGCACCCTCTGGTGTTTCCTTATCTCTGCAGTACACCTTTTTCGCCACAAGAAGTCCTCAGTCTCCTGAGTTATCACCTTGTATTCTGGTGCTGGCTATCATTCAACCCCCAGACTGGCAAGTTCCTGTTTTAATGTGACACACACAGCAGTGAAGACATACTGGCTTTCATGCAACTATGTAAGTATGGGATTAGAAGCGTTACCCTACCCTTGTTAGAATTCAAGTAATCTATACCAGTTTATATTAATACATAGCATTTTATATTAATACATAGCATTAATACTTTTCATATCCAGTTGTATGTGTACATCCCCACTAGGGTGACCACATGTCCCGCATTGCCCGGGACAGTCCCGCATTTTGCAGGTCTGTCCCGGGTCCCAGGCACCTTCATTCCGGGACAATACTGTGTCCCGGAATGAAACTGACACAGCCACACTGCACAGTGCATTCTGCACCTTGATTGGGCAGAGCTTTGACCAAACAGGGCACAGTATTATCCAGTTGTTAAGGAGCGGGGCCGGGAAGCCGTCAATGGGCTGTCAATAGGCTTCCCCACTGACAGCTGAACAATGAAAAAAAAAAATCTTGTAAAAAGATTTTTTTTGTTTAAAACGGCGTGGGCCCCCCCCCCCCCCCCATTCTATACCAGACCCTTTGCGTCTTTGCTCAGATAAGGGTCTGGTATGGATCTTGGGAGGGACCCCACACCATTCTTTTGTTTTTTCAGTAGCCGGATGTCAGCAATTGCAAGTGCGAGTCAATGTAAATGTGATTTGACTCGCTTTTTTTTTCTTTAGAAATATAATTTTTGCTCCAGCATGTTCTATGCATGCTACAGATTCGCCACTTTACAGGCAGACTGAGGGGACCCCCAGATGTACATCTTTTTTGTGAAGGGGGGGTGGGGTTGGGGTGTCCCTAAATGGCAGCTTGGAAATGTGGCCATCCTAATCCCTACGTCCCAATTCACGTGCCTCCGCCGTTCTGCTGCCCCTGGCGGTCATATCCAAATTGGAGGGGGTTATTCAGTGGTCATCACTCCGGGGTAGATGAATGTTGAGACTATGTCTTTAAGCACAGTATTTTTGGTGAGTTCACGTACATACACACACTACCATGGCAATCTTGTATCTTTTTAACGTGAGTATATTTCTTCAAATAGAACTACTGAAGCTCCTGAAGAAGCGACAACAGGTTGCGAAACATGTAGAGTGAGCAATTCTTTTTAATCTATGAAGACTGTGGGAATCACCAAGAGGGACGCTACATCACAGTGTGGGCATTTTTTTTTTTTTCAATATTGTCACACAGGAAGTATTTTCGTAGTGCCACCTCTGGGATCAAACATTGTGTCACATATAGCTTTAACATAAATGTTGTGTTGTACATGTATGTATTTCATGTGAATTATTAAAATTTGTATATTTTTTTTATATTTGCCTAAAAAGTCCATTATTCCTCCATTTAGCATTTCTAGGTTACATAGGATGTGGCACACTCATATTCTGATTGCCACCTGAGGGCAAAGCAATCAATTTAACCCTATTAAACCCCCAAAGACTGAGAACATCTTGTGACAAAAAAAATAAATAATTGTATTATTTATGTACAGCTCCAGATTGAATGTAAGTGCAGCAAGGCCAGACACAGAAGACTAGCGCATATAAAAATAAAAAAATGCCAGGGTTTCAAGCTTACTTGGAAACATATTCTAACAGGTAATAGTATTATTAACCCGTGTGAAGATAACATTGACTTGCTGCAAAGCATACCTCCCAACTTTCTGAGATGGAAATGAGGGACACCTATCAGCAAAAGTATGCAGGCATAAGATACGCCCTTTGCTACGTCTCCTTAAAGGAGAATTGTACAAAAAACAAGATTGTTTAAACCCACAAGTGCTTTTTTTTTACCACTATTCCTTTATATTGGCTTTTGGAATTTACAAATGCAGCAATTTAGAAATCAGATGAAAGGTTTAGCTCTGGAAAACACTTTTTGATAGAAAAAAAGTGCATTTTCTATACAGCTATATAGATCAGACCAAAATGAGGGACAAATGAGGAATGAGGGACAGAGGGACATTGCTCCAAATCAGGGACAGTCCCTCGAAATCAGGGACAGTTGGGAGCTATGTGCAAAGTAGTAAGAAGGAATGTACAAGGACAGAGCAGAACAAGTGCAGTAAGTACATTTGTATCGGCATGTAAAGTCTTTTGTGAACTTCCTCCAAAGAGATAATGTGCCTGTCAGGAACACACTTGTCTGACGAAGGGGCCCTGCGTGGCTCCGAAACTTTGCTGAATATTTATCATGTGACCACGGAATAAAGCTTTGGACTACTTTGAGGAATCATTGGTGTGCTGATGACATTTCTTCACTGTGAGCCTCGTACACACGATCGGATTGTTGGCCAACAAAACCGTGGAATTTTGGTGGTGGATCTCATAAATATATATATAAGAAATACATGACTATACGTTCCCTATACATGGTGTCTGCAAAGTAGCACTCATTTATTTATTTGTCTATATATATATTTTTTTTTTTTTTACTTAATTATGTATGTTCCTGTACACATGTACCGTATATACTCGAGTATAAGTCGAATTTTTCAGCACATTTTTTGGGCTGAAAGTGCCCCCCTCGACTTATACTCGAGTCAAGCACTTTTCTGCAGCAAAAATATCATTTTCCGAACCGACTTTGGGGCCCCGTATCTCAGGGCCACTTTGTGCTAGAAATCCCAAATTTGGCATGCAAACCCAGTTCCTAGCACTAAGTGGCCCCGAGGTACGGGGCCCCAAATTCGGTTCGGAAAATGTCATTCTCTGCTGCAGAATAGTGCTTGACATTTTCTGAACCGACTTTGGGGCCCCATATCTCAGGGCCACTTGGTGCTAGGAACCTCAAATTTGGTGTGCAAACCCAGTGGAACTGGTACCATAACATATCCAAAGCTGGGGTTCCTAGCACCAAGTGGCCCAGAGATACGGGGCCCCAAATCTGGTTCGGAAAATGTCATTCTCTGCTGAAGAAAATGTCATTTTGGGACCCTTTGGGTTCCGAGACCCCAAATTTTGGCTGCAGCTAGGGGGCATCTAGGAACCCTTAACTACCAAGTTTGAAGTTCGGGGGACCTATGGCTGCAAATGGCCACAGTGAGGCATGCAGATGGGCATTGTTGACCCTCTTTTTCACTTACAGTAGCTGTTCATTTCTCACCCTCGTCTTATACTCGGGTCAATAAATTTTTCCCATTTTTTTGTGGTAAATTAGGGCCTCGACTTATACTCGGAACGACTTATACTCGAGTATATACGGTATGTATTTTGCATTATTATCATTGTTAGAGATTTGTATTTATATTCACATTTATATTACTTTTATTCACTTTATTTAAACAATCCTCACTGTATAGTTAGTATCACATTGCACACGGGCAGTACAGTGGTGTAGTGGGTAGCACTCCCACCTAGCAGTAAGAAGGGTCGCTGGTTCTAATCCCAACCATGACACTACCTGCCTGGAGTTTGCATGTTCTCCCTGGGTTTCCTCTGGTTTTCTCTGGTTTCCTCCCACACTCCAAAGACATGTTGGTAGGCTTCTGTCCAAAATTGTCCCTAATATATAAATGTGAGTTGGATTTGGGCTCCTTGAGGGTCGGGACCAATGTGTGTGTGGAGCGCTATGTAAATTGACAGCACTGTATGAGTGGTCCCTTAAAATAAAATAAGGATAATTGTAGACACCCACACTCACTCAGGATGGACTGGTGTCTTTATTCAACCTTTGTAACTATGTAGCAATTAGTTTACCAACAATTTAATATATATGTCAATTGGATATATTTACAGTTCACAGTTCATTGGAACAATATTTTTGAACATTTCACTCAAGTTGGTTTAACTTTAAGGCCTCATGCACACGAGACGCTGTTAAACTCGCGTTCAGAGGCAGTTGGACATTTTTTTCAACTGCCCCTGAACCCATTCAGTGCTATCCTATGTGTCCATGTACACAATCTCATTTTTTGGCGTTTTTAGGCAGTTGTGTTTAACCTCGTTTTTCCAGAAGCAAAAAAATGGGTTCAGACGCAAACGTTTTCCACGTTTCAGATGCTAAACGCGGCTAAATGCCAGTACCACGTTTAGCCGCGTTTGCGTTAAGTGTTTTTAAAGGAACATTTTACAACCCGACTTTGGGGCTCCGTATCTCAGGGCCACTTGGTGCTAGGAATCCCAAATTTGGTGTGCAAACACAGTGCACTGCAAAACATCCAAATTTGGGGTTCCTAGCACCAAGTGGCCCTGAGATATGGGGCCCCAAAGTCGGGTCACAAAATGTCATTCTCTGCTGCAGAAAAGTGCTTGACATTTAGCGACCCGACTTTGGGGCCCCATATCTCGGGGCCACTTGCTGGTTATGTTGTAGTGCTAGGTCCACTATGTTTGCACACCAAATTTAGGGTTCCTAGCATCAAGTGGCCCCGAGAAATGGGGCCCCAAAGTCAGGTCAGAAAATGTCATTCTCTGCTCTGCAGACGCTTCTAGACGCAAACACGGTAAAACGCGGCTAAACGCGGCATGCAAACGCGGCAAAATGGGCGTTTCTAAACGCGAGTTTCAGCTTTTAGAAACATGTGTTCAGCAGAGTTTTCACCAGCGTCTCGTGTGCATGAGGCCTAAAGAGGGAGTCCACCTTTAAAGAAAATATTAAAAGCCAGTAGCTACAAATACTGCAGCTGCTGACTTTTAATAAATGGACACTTACCTGTTCCAGGGTCTAGCGATGTCGGCAGCTGAAGCTGATCGATCGCTCATCTCTCAGCTGCCCCCGCTGCCATCCTAGGTCAGGGAATCAGGAAGTAAAGCGTTGCGGCTTCACTGAGCGGTTCTCTACTGCACATGCGCGAGTCGCGCTGCGCGTCTTCACTGGTCCCCGTTGTGTTCTGGGTACTGTGTGTTTCCCAGAACACAACGGGGGGGGGGTGGGGTGGTATCTGCGGCTATCTAAGCCCGGAAGTGGGTGCAGATACCTGTATTAGACAGGTATCTGCACCCCCCTCCCCCCTGAAAGGTGCCAATTGTGGCTTCGGAGGGGGGGAGGAATCCGATAAACAGAAGTTCCACTTTAGGGTGGAACTCCGCTTTAATTCTATTTTTTGTATTTGTCTTATTTGTTACACAGGCTAAACATATTCACATGCACTTCTTCTTCAAATCACACATGTTGATCACATTTGCCAATTGGGTTGATCTATTTCATTATCCAATTAGGCAATTGAATTTAATTAATCACACATGGAGTCACATGTCCAATGTACAGTGGGGATGGAAAGTATTCAGACCCCCTTAAATTTTTCACTCTGTTATATTGCAGCCATTTGCTAAAATCATTTAAGTTCATTTTTTTCCTCATTAATGTACACACAGCACCCCATATTGACAGAAAAACACAGAATTGTTGACATGTTTGCAGATTTAATAAAAAAGAAAAACTGAAATATCACATGGTCCTAAGTATTCAGACCCTTTGCTGTGACACTCATATATTTAACTCAGGTGCTGCCCATTTCTTCTGATCATCCTTGAGATGGTTCTACACCTTCATTTGAGTCCAGCTGTATTTGATTATACTGATTGGACTTGATTAGGAAAGCCACACACCTGTCTATATAAGACCTTACAGCTCACAGTGCATGTCAGAGCAAATGAGAATCATGAGGTCAAAGGAACTGCCTGGAGAGCTCAGAGACAGAATTGTGGCACAGATCTGGCCAAGGTTACAAAAAAAATTCTGCTGCACTTAAGGTTCCTAAGAGCACAGTGGCCTCCATAATCCTTAAATGGAAGACGTTTGGGATGACCAGAACCCTTCCTAGAGCTGGCCGTCCGGCCAAACTGAGCTATCGGGGGAGAAGAGCCTTGGTGAGAAAGGTAAAGAAGAACCCAAAGATCACTGTGGCTGAGCTCCAGAGATGCAGTCGGGAGATGGGAGAAAGTTGTGGAAAGTCAACCATCACTGCAGCCCTCCACCAGTAGGGGGGTTTATGGCAGAATGGCCCGACGGAAGCCTCTCCTCAGTGCAAGACACATGAAAGCCTGCATGGAGTTTGCTAAAAAAACACCTGAAGGACTCCAAGTTGGTGAGAAATAAGATTCTTCGAGACCAAGATAGAACTTTTTGGCCTTAATTCTAAGCGGTATGTGTGGAGAAAACCAGACACTGCTCATCACCTGTCCAATACAGTCCCAACAGTGAAGCATGGTGGTGGCAGCATCATGCTGTGGGGGTGTTTTTCAGCTGCAGGGACAGGACGACTGGTTGCAATCGAGGGGAAGATGAATGTGGCCAAGTACAGGGATATCCTGGATGAAAACCTTTTCCAGAGTGCTCAGGACCTCAGACTGGGCCGAAGGTTTACCTTCCAACAAGACAATGACCCTAAGCACACAGCTAAAATAACGAAGGAGTGGCTTCACAACAACTCCGTGACTGTTCTTGAATGGCCCAGCCAGAGCCCTGACTTAAACCCAATTGAGCATCTCTGGAGAGACCTAAAAATTGCCGTCCACCAACGTTTACCATCCAACCTGACAGAACTGGAGAGGATCTGCAAGGAGGAATGGCAGAGGATCCCCAAATGCAGGTGTGAAAAACTTGTTGCATCTTTCCCAAAAAGACTCATGGCTGTATTAGATCAAAAGGGGCTTCTACTAAATACTGAGCAAAGGGTCTGAATACTTAGGACCATGTGATATTTCAGTTTTTCTTTTTTAATAAATCTGTAAAAATCTCAACAATTCTGTGTTTTTCTGTCAATATGGGGTGCTGTGTGTACAATATGGGGTGCTGTGTGTACAATATGGGGTGCTGTGTGTACAATATGGGGCGCTGTGTGTACAATATGGGGCGCTGTGTGTACAATATGGGGTGCTGTGTGTACAATATGGGGTGCTGTGTGTACATTAATGAGGAAAAAAATTAACTTAAATGATTTTAGCAAATGGCTGCAATATAACAAAGAGTGAAAAATTTAAGGGGGTCTGAATACTTTCCGTCCCCACTGTATATAAAATAATATGCAAAGTGGTTGGAGGGAAGCTTCAGAATGGCAAAGATGTTTTTATTACAACTTATGTGAGCAGACTGCAGTTCCTCTTTAAATATTAATAGGTAATAAAATAGAAACAAACAAGAAGAAATTAAGGAAAATAATAGTTGAAGGGAGAATGAGAATAAAGGAGTTAATTAGGGCTGAGAAGAGTAAGCGAAGGGCCCATTCACAACAGGAACTGCAAGTAACTGCGTGTTTTTCCCTTGTACCTATGCATGCATTTGATGCGCATGTCACATGCAGTTGACGAGCGTTTTTATATCTGAAATTTGTCCTGTGAGGCCCCTCCTTCTTTTTCCTTTCCTTGGGCTTCTGTGTGCGCTGTGATCAAAGCTCAGCTTCAGGTAGTTAAAGTGTTAACAAAATCCCGGACCCTGCATTCACTATATCTGATCTCCCACAGTACACAGAACCTGGAAATGCAATTAATTTAGTAAATATAAACTGCTAAATACCTTTTCTCATCAGCAGTATATAGCGGTCTTGTGACTTCTATCAGTGTCTGGTTAAAGCTTGTAGGAGGAGCTTTCATTTTTCTCTGACTGTCCTATGAGGCTGCAGGACCCCTGACCCTCTGTCTGGACAGTGCTGATTGGCCCTGTGCAGATCACATGCACCCCCCTCCCCCTCCAAAAAAAAAGAGAAAACTCTCTAGCAATACACATCAAACTGAGCACGTGCAGCTTGTCCCCTAGCCTCTGTCTTATCAGGAGATGGATGGGGACAGTGGAAAAAGTAGGGGATCAGAGAAGACAGGATCACACAGTTTTTTTTACACAATGCGGAGGATTAACCCCTTAGGTCCCACAGTGAGTACCGTATAACAAGCACATTTTACTGCATATAAAGAATGATTTTACTGTTGTGGGTTTAGTAACACTTTATGAGCTGATATTTTACAGAGACAAATTATCATGAAACTGACCTTGTACTTTAACAGATGGCCATTTATGATGATCAATGATTGGTAGATGGGAGGGTGATTACTCTGCGCACAATCCCGGTAACTGCCTAATCAATCTTTGTACCAATGACAACTTTATATAGAAGCTGCAAAGATCAATATCACTGCAGACAGACACCCGGCACTCCACATATAACAAGACCCCGGGAACCTCACAACCGATATCCTAACCAAATCTACAGGATTACAATAGAGGTGCCCAGGAGCCTCAGGCTCTAATCATGTGCTTCTAAAAATAAAAACCATTGGAATCCCTGCGTCCGGTGCCCCGCTTGTAGATTAGGGGGCCGGACGTATGGATTAGGGGGGCGGTGCCCCTGCGCCCTGCATTACGGGCCGCCACTGGGCTGCACTAATGGGCACTAAGGTGGCACTGATGAGGTGGCACTAATGGGCACTGATGAGGCTGCACTGATTGGCTGCACTAATGGGCACTAAAGTGGCACTGATGAGGTGGCACTAATGGGCACTGATGAGGCTGCACTGATTGGCTGCACTAATGGGCACTAAAGTGGCACTGATGAGGTGGCACTAATGGGCACTGATTGGCTGCACTAATGGGCACTAGACATGTGCGACTAGTTTCGTACGAATCGGAAATTCGCACAAATTTCCGGAAATTTGTACATTCGCGAGTATCCGAAATACGAATTTTTATGCGTACGCATTTTGTACGAAATACGAAATTTCGTTTTGCGAACTTCGGATAAATTTATCATAACGAACCTTCGCTATTGTTACCAAAAGTTAAAAACCCCAGGATGTCAGTACAGCACAGGGATGGTGGGAGCCCCTCATAATGAGCACAGCACAGGGATGGTGGGAGCCCCTCATAATGAGCACAGCACAGGGATGGTGGGAGCCCCTCATAATGAGCAGAGCACAGGGATGGAGGGAGCCCCTCATAATGAGCACAGCACAGGGATGGTGGGGGCCCCTCATAATGAGCACAGCACAGGGATGGTGGGAGCCCCTCATAATGAGCACAGCACAGGGATGGTGGGGGCCCCTCATAATGAGCACAGCACAGGGATGGTGGGGGCCCCTCATAATGAGCACAGCACAGGGATGGAGGGAGCCCCTCATAATGAGCACAGCACAGGGATGGAGGGAGCCCCTCATAATAGCACAGCACAGGGATGGTGGGAGCCCCTCATAATGAGCACAGCACAGGGATGGAGGGAGCCCCTCATAATGAGCACAGCACAGGGATGGTGGGGGCCCCTCATAATGAGCACAGCACAGGGATGGTGGGGGCCCCTCATAATGAGCACAGCACAGGGATGGAGGGAGCCCCTCATAATGAGCACAGCACAGGGATGGTGGGGGCCCCTCATAATGAGAACAGCACAGGGATGGGGGGAGCCCCTCATAATGAGCACAGCACAGGGATGGTGGGGAGCCCCTCATAATGATAAATTCATCATACGAACTTTCGTTACTGTTACGAAAAGTTTACAAACCTAACGACAATTCGTATTTCGTACGAATCCGAATTGAATTTCGGACACAAATTATGAATTCATTTTAATACGAAACGGTACGGAACGAATTGAATTTATTGACGGTGCACATGTCTAATGGGCACTGATGACTAGGGATGAGCTTCGAGTTCGAGTCGAACTCATGTTCTACTCGAACATTGGCTGTTCGCAAGTTCGCCGAACAGCGAACAATTTGGGGTGTTCGCGGCAAATTCGAATGCCGCGGAACACCCTTTAAAAGTCTATGGGAGAAATCAAAAGTGCTAATTTTAAAGGCTTATATGCAAGTTATTGTCATAAAAAGTGTTTGGGGACCCGGGTCCTGCCCCAGGGGACATGGATCAGTGCAAAAAAAAGTTTTAAAAACGGACGTTTTTTCAGGAGCAGTGATTTTAATAATGCTTAAAGTCAAACAATAAAAGTGTAATATCCCTTTAAATTTCGTACCTGGGGGGTGTCTATAGTATGCCTGTAAAGGGGCGCATGTTTCCTGTGTTTAGAACAGTCTGACAGCAAAATGACATTTGGAAGGAAAAAACTCATTTAAAACTACCCGCGGCTATTGCATTGCCGACAATACACATAGAAGTTCATTGATAAAAACGGCATGGGAATTCCCCACAGGGGAACCCCGAACCAAAATAATAAAAAAAAAATGATGTGGGGGTCCCCCTAAATTCCATACAAGGCCCTTCAGGTCTGGTATGGATATTAAGGGGAACCCCAGCCAAAATTTAAAAAAAAAATTGACGTGGGGTTCCCCCTAAATTCCATACCAGACCCTTCAGGTCTGGTATGGATTTTAAGGGGAACCCCGCGCCAAAAAAAAAAAAAAAAACGGCGTGGGGTCCCCCTAAAAATCCATACCAGACCCTTATCCGAGCACGCAACCTGGCAGGCCGCAGGAAAAGAGGGGGGGACGAGAGTGCGCCCCCCCCCTCCTGAACCGTACCAGGCCACATGCCCTCAACATTGGGAGGGTGCTTTGGGGTAGCCCCCCAAAACACCTTGTCCCCATGTTGATGAAGACAAGGGCCTCATCCCCACAACCGTGGCCGGTGGTTGTGGGGGTCTGCGGGCGGGGGGCTTATCGGAATCTGGAAGCCCCCTTTAACAAGGGGACCCCCAGATCCCGCCCCCCCCCCCTGTGTGAAATGGTAAGGGGGTACTTACCCCTACCATTTCACTAAAAAACTGTCAAAAATGTTAAAAATGACAAGAGACAGTTTTTGACAATTCCTTTATTTAAATGCTTCTTCTTTCTTCCTTCATCTTCTTCTTCTTCTGGTTCTTCTGGCTCTTCTGGTTCTTCCTCCGGCGTTCTCGTCCAGCATCTCCTCCGCGGCGTCTTCTATCTTCTTCTCCTCGGGCCGCTCCGCACCCATGGCATGAGGGGGGAGGCTCCCGCTCTTCTCTTCATCTTCTTCTTCATCTTCATCTTCTTCTTCATCTTCTTCTTCTTCTTCTTCTTCTTCTTCTTCTTCTCTTCTTCATCTCTTCTCCCTTCTTCATTTCTTCTGCGGGCCGCTCCGCATCCATGCATGGAGGGAGGCTCCCGCTGTGTGACGGCGTCTCTTCGTCTGACGGTTCTTAAATAACGGGGGGCGGGGCCACCCGGTGACCCCGCCCCCCTCTGACGCACGGGACATGACGGGACTTCCCTGTGGCATTCCCCGTGACGTCACAGGGAAGTCCCGTCAATTCACCGTGCGTCAGAGGGGGGCGGGGTCACCGGATGGCCCCGCCCCCCGTTATTTAAGAACCGTCAGACGAAGAGACGCCGTCACACAGCGGGAGCCTCCCTCCATGCATGGATGCGGAGCGGCCCGCAGAAGAAATGAAGAAGGAAGAAGAGATGAAGAAGAGAAGAAGAAGAAGAAGAAGAAGAAGATGAAGAAGAAGATGAAGATGAAGAAGAAGATGAAGAGAAGAGCGGGAGCCTCCCCCCTCATGCCATGGGTGCGGAGCGGCCCGAGGAGAAGAAGATAGAAGACGCCGCGGAGGAGATGCTGGACGAGAACGTCATTTTTAACATTTTTGACAGTTTTTTAGTGAAATGGTAGGGGTAAGTACCCCCTTACCATTTCACACAGGGGGGGGGCCGGGATCTGGGGGTCCCCTTGTTAAAGGGGGCTTCCAGATTCCGATAAGCCCCCCGCCCGCAGACCCCCACAACCACCGGCCACGGTTGTGGGGATGAGGCCCTTGTCTTCATCAACATGGGGACAAGGTGCTTTGGGGGGCTACCCCAAAGCACCCTCCCAATGTTGAGGGCATGTGGCCTGGTATGGTTCAGGAGGGGGGGGGGGCCGCACTCTCGTCCCCCCCTCTTTTCCTGCGGCCTGCCAGGTTGCGTGCTCGGATAAGGGTCTGGTATGGATTTTTAGGGGGACCCCACGCCGTTTTTTTTTTTTTTTTTGGGCGCGGGGTTCCCCTTAAAATCCATACCAGACCTGAAGGGTCTGGTATGGAATTTAGGGGGAACCCCACGTCAATTTTTTTTAAAAATTTTGGCTGGGGTTCCCCTTAATATCCATACCAGACCTGAAGGGCCTTGTATGGAATTTAGGGGGACTCCCACATCATTTTTTTTTTTTAATTTTGGTTCGGGGTTGCCCTGTGGGGAATTCCCATGCCGTTTTTATCAATGAACTTCTATGTGTATTGTCGGCAATGCAATAGCCGCGGTAGTTTTAAATGAGTTTTTTCCTTCAAAATGTCATTTTGCTGTCAGACTGTTCTAAACACGGGAAACATGCGCCCCTTTACAGGCATACTATAGACACCCCCCAGGTACGAAATTTAAAGGGATATTACACTTTTATTGTTTGACTTTAAGCATTATTAAAATCACTGCTCCTGAAAAAACGGCCGTTTTTAAAACTTTTTTTTGCATTGATCCATGTCCCATGGGGCAGGACCCAGGCCCCCAAACACTTTTATTGACAATAACTTGCATATTAGCCTTTAAAATTAGCACTTTTGATTATTCATGTTCGTGTCCCATAGACTTTAACGGTGTTCGCGTGTTCGAACGAATTTTTTTCCTGTTCGCATGTTCTGGTGCGAACCGAACAGGGGGGTGTTCGGCTCATCCCTACTGATGAGGCTGTACTGATATGTGGCACTGACAGGCATCACAGATGGGCACAGATTTGCAGCACTATTGTGGCTTCACTGATAATCAGCACACTGATATGATCAATGTCCTGATTATTGGTGTAGATGTCCCCTGTGTGGATTTGCTGGTTATCGGCTCTCCTCTCCTCGCGCTCTGTCAGCGCGTAGGGAAGGCTGCCGATAAGCGGGAAATCCTGTTTACACTGTGATCAGCTGTGATTGGAACAGTTGGTCACATGGTAAAGAAACCGCTGTGATTGGCTCTTTACCTCGATCTGTGATCAGCTGTGTCCATGCCAATGCGTGCCATAGAGGGCGTGCGAGAAACGCGATCACTGGAGCAGTGCTGTATTTTGGCCTAGGGCGGCATTTTGGGGGGGGGGGGGGGTGGTAATCAAAAAACCTGCCCTCTCCGCACAAATAAATGACCTGCGTCCTCCTTCCAGGCTCCCGCCATCGGGGGATTACATCTAAAACCAGCGACCTTGCAATCAGCACCCCCCCTTGGCAAAGCGGTGATCAGCTTGGCAGCGGCGCAGTGACAGGGGGAGGAGAGCTGCACAGTGTCTGTGTATCTCCCCCGCTTGCCCCCCCCCCCCTTTCTCCTGGAAAGCTGAACAGGAGAAGAGAGAGAGCGACGCTAATCAGGTTCCCCTAAGCGCCGCCCGGCTTCCTGCCCGCTCTAAATCCCTCCCCATTGGCCACAGCAGAGGGCCAATCATAAGACACTGAGGGAGTGGGGCATCATGGGAAACATAATCCCAGAAGATTGGCGGTGTTTCTGTGGACCCAGTGTATCCACAGACAGCAGGCAGGCTACAGTCCCCCAGTATGGGAGGGAGAGAACCTGGAACCTGGCAAAAAGCAGAGTGCTACAGAAGAGAAAAAGAGAGGACTGTGCAAGGGGGGGGGGGCAGAGAGGGAGCCACGCTGTACCTGTACCACCAGAGAGGGAGCCACGTTGTACCCACACCACCAGAGAGGGAGCCACGTTGTACCCGCACCACCAGAGAGGGAGCCACGTTGTACCCGCACCACCAGAGAGGGAGCCACACTTTAAATGCACCACCAGAGAGGGAGCCATGTTGTACCTGCACCACCAGAGAGGGAGCCATGTTGTACCTGCACCACCAGAGAGGGAGCCATGTTGTACCTGCACCATCAGAGAGGGAGCCATGTTGTACCTGCACCACCAGAGAGGGAGCCACATTGTACCCGCACCACCAGAGAGGGAGCCACGCTGTACCTGTACCACCAGAGAGGGAGCCACGCTTTAAATACACCGCCAGAGAAGGAGCCACGTTGTACCCACACCACCAGAGAGAGAGCCACGTTGTACCCGCACCACCAGAGAGGGAGCCACGCTGTACCTGTAGCACCAGAGAGGGAGCCATGCTTTAAATACACCACCAGAGAGGGGCCCATGTTGTACCCGCACAACCATAGAGAGAGCCACGTTGTACCTGTACCACCAGAGAGGGAGCCACGCTGTACCTGTACCATCAGAGAGGGAGCCACACTTTAAATACACCACCAGAGAGGGAGCCACGTTGTATACCTGCACCACCAAAGAGAGAGCCACGTTGTACCCGCACCACCAGAGAGGGAGCCACGCTGTAACCGACACATATTGCTCACACATCTTGGGGGGGGCAATTTGGCATGTTCGCCCCGGGCTCTAGATGACCTTGTCCCAGCACTGGCTGCAGATCTGTAGTCTATCAGTGCTGGAGCATTCCTTTTGAGTGCGGGAGGTTGCTCTTTTGAGGGGGCTGATCTGTGTCAGTCAATTGGTTAAGGAGTTTCAGCCAAACCCACAACCAATCAAAGTTTTTAGAAGTTATTTCATCTCCCATGACAAAGGATTCCCGGAGCACTGTGAGTTTTCTATAGATAGCACGGTGGTCATCATCTCTTTTCTGGCAGGCCATGACTTTTTTCCATCAAAGAGACTATGGAGAGCCTGAGAAACATGTGAAAGAGAGCCAACAGCGCCACCTACTGGCTCAAAAGGAGCATCCATACCATTAATGTGCAACTTTTCATACTGACACTGGTTTTAGACTTTATTACAATTCTAAAAAAAAAGAAAGAACATAATTAAAGAGTTTGATTAATCATTTGTACACGTTCCTGCAGCATTTTTCGGCACAGTAAATCTTTTTAATCATTCAGTCTAAATCCACCGATAAACGGATCATTAAAATGCACCTGGTAGGGTTTCGTTGGTTTTGTGAATCGCAGCGCGGACCCCTCCTGAGATGAAACACGTTTGTAGATATTTTTTTTTCACAATTTCAGAGATAGGAATGGCTGCTTTACATCATATAATGAGAATGTTTTCGCTCACCGAACGGAACGCACGCCGGTGGATCATTTTCTTATGCCGGCGATACACAGGAAGTATCTGAAGGAAATTAACAATATTTTCATCCGGTAAAAGGTAAGCAGGAGGAAAGGCAGTGGGCAAATAGGTCAATGTCAGACTGCTGCCCTGACGGACCCATTTGGTACTGTTAGGATTAAGTCACAGGTGTTGAAATGGTTAACAGTCACTGCAGGAGATGGTTGCTGCTCCTCAGAAATCAGGTTTCCGAGTAACCTAATGCACAAACCAAAAAAAAAGCAAACACAAGGGGGCGCCGCCATCTAAGTGTAGCTAGTTAATTAAACTAGCTACACTTAGGTGGTGGCGACCTCTTGTGTTTGCTGCAGCCTCCCGTGCACATTGTGAGAAGCTCACAGTGTGCAGTGAAATCCGAGCAAGCCATTTCAGTCCAGGAGAGGAGCCGGCACAACTGTGCAGATGTAGGATTCATGGCAATCCGTGGCAATGTGCATTCCACAGATCCTACATCTGCACAGTTGTGACGGCTACCTCTCCTGGACTGAAATGGCTTGCTTGGATTTCACTGCACACATGTGCATTAGAAGCTGCAGCAAGTCAGACAGAGCTCCGCTCCATTTCCTGGCTGGAGGACGTCCACCATTTTCTAGCTCTTTCCTCCTCCGTTTGGTTGTCCCTGGTCCACCTCCTTTTTTTTTCAGCTGGATTTCAGTTCTGTCAATCATAGAGGCTTAGAGGGTTGCCTGCACATTCAGCCTGTATAGAAACGCCCATTCCTCCAGACTGACTCTACCTATCAAGGCATTTTTAAATTTGCATAGCTCCTCCCAAGAGCCCATGGACCTGATGGCTCTTGGGAGGAGCTATGCAAATTTAAAAATGTCAGTCTGGAGGAATTAGAGTGAGAGCGATAACATCAAATTTAACACACCTGCTCCCCATTCACACCTGAGACCTTGTAACACTAACAAGTCACATGACACCGGGGAGGGAAAATGGCTAATTGGGCCCAATTTGGATATTTTCACTTAGAGGTGTACTCACTTTTGTTGGCAGCGGTTTAGAGATTAAAGACCAGGCCTCTTTTTCAGACTCGGTGTTTACAAGTTAAAAACACGTTTTTTTGTTAGAAAATTACTTAGAACCCCCAAACATTCTACATTTTTTTTTCTAACACCCTAGAGAATAAAATGGCGGTCATTGCAATTTTTTTTGTCGCACCGTATTTGCGCATCAGTCTCACAAGCGCACTTTTTTTGGAAAAAAAAAATCACTTTTTTGAATAAAAGAAAAGACAACAGTAAAGTTAGCCCAATTTTTTTTAATATTGTGAAAGATAATGTTATGCTGAGTAAATTGATACCCAACATGTCACGCTTCAAAATTGCGCCCGCTTGTGGAATAGCGTCAAACTTTTGCCCTTAAAAATCTCCATAGGTGACATTTAAAAAATTCTACAGGTTGCACGTTTTGAGTTACAGAGGAGGTCTAGGGCTAGAATTATTGCTCTCGCTCCAACGATTGCGACGATACCTCACATGTGTGGTTTGACCACCGTTTTCATATTCGGGTGCTACTCACGTATGCGTTCGTTTCTGCGCGCGAGCTCGGCGGGACGGGGCGCTTTAAAAAAAAAAAAAATGTCTTATTTATTTTACTTGATTTCATTTATTTTTTCACTGTTTAAAAAAAAAAATGTGTCACTTTTATTCCTATTACAGGGAATGTAAACATCCCTTGTAATAGAAAAAAAGCATGACAGGTCCTCTTTAATATGAGATCTGGGGGTCAAAACGTCCTCAGATCTCATATTTGCACTAAAATGCAATAAAAAAAAAATTGTCATTTGAAAAAATGACAACAGAAAAATGTGCCTTTAAGACGTATGGGCGGAAGTAACATTTTGACGTCGCTTCCGCCCTGCTATAGTATGGAGACGGGTGGGGGCCATCTTCCGTCTCCTCGTCTTGTCTCCTCCGCCGCTGCCGACGGCTCCGGTAAGCGGCGGAGGGCGTGGGAGAGCGGCGGGAGGGGGGGTGGTCCCTCCTCCCTCGCCGATAATGGTGATCTCACGGTGAATCCGCTGCAGAGACCACCATTATAGTAAACAGGACTGCCGGCTCAAAAGATGGATACCTCGGTTGTGGCAGCAGCTGCACAGAGCTCCCTCGTCTTGCAGCTCTCCTGCAAGACGAGGGAGGTAAAATGTATCTTTTCTCTTCATTCAGAAGAGGAAGTAAACACAGGGGGGCAGGCTCAGAGTGACTGATCACTGTGATAGCCAATCAGAGGCTATCACAGCCATCAGGTGACCCAGAACTGACAGTCCCGGGTCCTGATTGTCAATATGATACCCCTCTGTGCTAGGAGCGCGCTGTGCGCATATACACTACATTACCAAAAGTATTGGGACGCCTGCCTTTACACGCACATGAATAGATATGTGCAGTGCCAAAAATTTGTTCGTTTTTTGTTTTTGTTTTTTTTGTTTTTTTTTAATCATTCGTTATGATTGCAATTCGTAAATTCATAAATTAGAAAATTCATCATTTCGTAAATTCCAAAGATCCAAAATAAGAAAGAAAATCCAAAAATTCTAATGAACGAAAATTCGAAAATTCTAAATAATAACTAACTAACTAACTAACTAACTAACTAAAAAAAAACTAATTATAAAATGATAGGTATTGGAATTTCCCTTCAAATTTGGCTGTTAGCGAACGTAACGAATACATCCGAATAATCCGAATAAATTTGTAAATTCGAAAATCCAACAACCCGAAAATTCAAAAATCTGAAATAATAAATAACTATTAAATTATAGGTATTGGAATTTCCCTTTCAAATTTGGCTGGTAAAGAACGTAAAAAATACGAAATTCATTTCGAAGTTACGAATTATCCAAAATAACGAATGCCGCATCTAAACAAATGGAACAGAATGAATTAATAATAAATAATAATAATAAAAAAGTTATTATTATTATTGTTATTTATTATTATTAATTTGTTACGTTCCATTCGTTCAGATACGGCATTCGTTATTTTGGATAATTTGTAACTTCGAAATGAATTTCGTATTTTTTACGTTCTTTACCAGCCAAATTTGAAAGGGAAATTCTAATACCTATAATTTAATAGTTATTTATTATTTCAGATTTTTGAATTTTCGGGTTTTTGGATTTTCGAGTTTCGTAAATTCGAAAATTCGTAAATTCGAAAATTCGTAAATTCGAAAATTCATAAATTCGTAATTTACAAATTTACAAATTTTCGTATTTTTGAATTTACGAATTAACAAATTTAAAAATTGACAAATTTACAAATTTACAAACTTACGAATTTAGGTATTTTCGAATTTACGAATATTCAAATTTATAAATATTCTGAAAAATTTGTTAAACGGGTTTTCGTTAATTCAGATGTTTCCGAATCAACGAATTTGTCGAAATTTGTTAAACGAATTTGGAACGAAATGAATTGCACATGTCTACACATGAACTTTATTGGCATCCCAGTCTTAGTCCGTAGGGTTCCATATTGAGTTGGCCCACCCTTTGCAGCTATAACAGCTTCAACTCTTCTGGGAAGGCCGTCCACAAGGTTTAGGAGTGTGTCTATGGGAATGTTTGACCATTCTTCCAGAAGCGCATTTGTGAGGTCAGGCACTGATGTTGGACGAGAAGGTCTGGCTCGCAGCCTCTGCGATACCGGATGCACTCGCTTTCCCGTCTCCACCAAAAATAGGAAGCACATCTCCATCCCACTCTGTCTCAATGACTTCATAGCTGGGGGGGACAAAACCTTTTCAAATGTCGTTTGTCGGAGGAGTTTGTATGAGTGCAGACAATGACGGACATCTGGGGGGGGGGGGGTTTAAGCTGCGTCCTGGAGGACACCATCAGACATCTGCTGTAGGTAGATAATCTGTGGCGGCGAAGCAAAGATTTTAAATGTCTTTCTGCAGAACGCAGACAAGAAAAGAAAACATCAATTGCTGTATGAAGAATGCGACAGAATACGACCGTCCCGGGTGGTACTAACAGGATGACCCCCCTCCTTCACAAACTACATACAAGAGCGATCTGAGCCTTGCCCACCGCAGAGTCTCCAGCGCTGCCATTAGTCTGACAAGAAAAAGATGTCTCCTACCCTGAAGATTTTTCAGACGTGCCCCGCGGCGCCCCCGAGGATCGCCGCTGCCGTTCCGCCAGTGATCTCGGGCCGTGCGTCTCACTGATGTGTCTATGAGCCGTACAGCAGGAGACAGCGGCAATTCCGTCATACAATTCTACAATCAGCCGCAGCTGTAAATCGGCCCCCTCGGACAGCCCTGCAGATGGAAGTCGTGACAGGCCATTGAAAACCTTGAAAGCCGAGCTGGGAAAGGAACACCCAGTCCAACATCAGTGCCTGACCTAACAAATGCACTTCTGGAAGAATGGTCAAACATTCCCATAGACACACTCCTAAACCTTGTGGACGGCCTTCCCAGAAGAGTTTGAAGCTGTTATAGCTGCAAAGGGTGGGCCAACTCAATATTGAACCCTACAGAAAGAGATATGCACTATAAGTGCATTTAGGTCGCCCTTAATGGATATTTGTACTGGCCAAAAATGAGTATTTAATCTCATAGATTGTTTTATATAAAAGTGCACTAGAGTGCCATCTTTATTAAACACATTCAATATATAAAAGGTGACAGTAGAAAATACAATTGTATAAAGTGCAAATACAAACACTGTACATTCAATTGCATATAGAGGATATAGCACCCATGTGCCTACAGCCCGCAGCCTGTATGTAGAGGATCAGGCGGATGAGGTGTATAGCACGTGACCCGACATGTTTCGGAAATAGGTATGTATTACTCCTTCATCAAGGGATTTATGATTAGGTGCTCAAATCTATCTGTAAATATCAAAAGACAATAAAAAAGTAGTAGAAAATATCTATATCGTCATAAATTGTATGCGACTGCGTTTTTGCAATATATGCGATTTTAGTAATTATTGAAAAAGTAGTATAAGAAAAGTCTAGTATGGACTAATTATACTTACATCAATTTGATTCATAAAAACAGGCAGAAAATGACAAAGAACAGCGTTTAAACCAGTACAACTGGGAGCAGGCTGGCTTCTGGTTCACATAGCACAAGGTGGGCAACCAGGAGTGCAATGCAGAGCGTTGCAGCACTTTCACAAGGGATGGCCGATGGAGATCTGTGTGTTTAAAGAGTGATGTTGTAAATGTACAAGGCATATAGTTAAGCCAATGCTTTGCTGAAAGACAAAGTAGTCGTTCAGCTATAGTAAAAGGGGAGAGTAAGCATGTAGGGTAAGTATTCAAATATATGGAGCAAAGTATCTAATCAAATTACCTTGTGGCTGTTTAGTGATCTCTCAAGACTCAGACCTCCAGGCAGCAGTTCAAAAGACTGACAGATGCCAAAGGAGTGTCTGTGTCTTAAATAGGACAGCTGATTGGACATCAGCCAATCAGTGTCCACTCCACGTAATCAGCTGCATAGCGGGCAGCCATGTGTGGAGATCAGGCATCCCCCAGACGACGAGGCGCGCGGCGTAGCCACGCCCCTAAGGGCGTGATGACGTCACGCGTCTCGACGTCACCGGCGGGTATGCGGTCCCGGCGCGAGTAGCGAAGCTCACACAGGGAGCCGTACAGGAGCTCGTCCACATGCAGAAGGCCTATGGGGCACGCAGCCAAGTGCTGCCCCATGGCCATGCATGCGTGGAGCTTACCCGCCGGGTGTCCGTGCGCACGTACACATCCCACACCAAGGAAACACTGCGCCATCTTGTGGATGGATTTGAGAAGTGAACAAAGATGAATCGCAAAAAGCCAGCCTGCTGTACATAAATACATGGATAAAAATAAAGGTAAATAAATGAAGAAACAAAAAAACAAGAAAAGAGAAACATACTATGCAATTGACCAGAGGTTACATATGGACAATTTTTGAAATAACAGTCAATTTCAAACAATGTTGATGGAGTAAACAAAGTCTTAAAGTGTTCATTAATTTAGAACAATTCATATTTCAACGGTATAGAGAACCCAGATATACACATTGTTCAGACATATAGTATAGCGATGATTTTAAATCAGAGACAGTCTAAATATATATAGACACAATGTCTTATATCTATGCCTGTATCTATCTGGAAATGTTCTACTACACCGATGAATACTATTTAATACATAAAGTATGGAAACTGACGAGGAAAAATAAAAATTGGTAAAATAAGATTGTTGTTAGATTAGAAGGTAAAAGGAAACAGTAAGTTATATTGGAAAGTCCCTACAAATCCAGTTCACAGACCCCTGATGTGAAACCGGGAAGAAACGGTTTAAAGTTGAAGGCCCCGTTGAGGCCAGGTGGATGGTTTGCCCGTAGATTATGTATCCATCTCAGTTCGCATTGGAGAAGACGCTTGTTAAAATCTCCTCCCCTTGGATTGAAGTGGATGCGATCGAGGGCTAAAAAGTATACTTTGGGAGTTGATGAGGGATGAGCCATTGCCATATGACGACCAATAGGGAGGTCTGGATCGCGTTTGCGTATGGTGCCAAGATGTTGGTAGATGCGTTTCCAGAACTCGTTTATGGTCTTACCAACATAGTAGCACCCGCATTCGCAAGTAAGTAGATATACTATTGCTGGGGTTTTGCAGTTAACGTAGTGTTTGGGGGTGAACATTTGGCCATTGGGCAGAATAATATTTTTTCGTTTGTCCATATATTGGCAGTAGTGGCAGCCCCCACACATATATGTTCCCAATGCTTTACATGGATCGCCTCTGCAGGTTTTGTACTCACTATTGACTATTTTGTCTCCTATGGATGGTGGCCTCCTATAGGTGACTGTTGGAGCACTGAGGACGAAGGGGGCCAAAGTTTGGTCCATAGTTAATAAGTGCCAGTATTTGTTTAGAATGCGCTTTATCTGCCTATGTTCTGATGAATATGTCGTGATAATTCTGGTTGTTTCATCTTTACTGGGTTGTTTTTGTGCATTAAGTAAGTCGCGACGGGATTGATTGAGCGCTCGTTTATACGCTTTTTTCAAACAGGTGTTTGAGTATCCTCTTTCGAGGAGTCTCTTTTTTAGGATATTAGCTTCCGTTTTAAATCCAGCATCATCGGAACAGTTGCGGCGTGCTCTTAAATATTGGCTATATGGTATGGAGGTTAAAAGGGGCTTGGGATGGAAACTACTTGCATGCAGCAAGGAATTGCCGGCTGTGGGTTTTCGGTATAATTCACTGGAGAGATTGCCATCTGGTGATCTTTTGATCAATACATCCAAAAATGTAATTTCATTTGGGCTGTGAGTCATTGTGAATTTTAGATTAAAGTCGTTCTTGTTAATACAGTTAAGAAATTCATGTAGTAATTCAGTTGGCCCGTCCCATATCAGGAAAATATCGTCTATGTAACGTCGCCATGTAATGACATGACGCATATACATAGACAACGACTCCTGGACAAGCAGTGAATGTTCCCACTCCCCCAGGTACAGGTTGGCGTACGATGGGGCACAACATGTCCCCATCGCCACGCCCTGTACCTGGAGGTAGTGGGAACCATCAAAGCAAAAGAAATTATGGTGGAGTATGAACTCAAGAGAAGTCAAGATGAATTCAATGTATTTGGGTTCAGAGTCGCTATATTGTTGCAAAATGTGTTGTATGGCCGATAGCCCTTTAGCATGGGGGATAGTGCAATACAGGGATTCCACATCGATGGCTACCAATTGGGTGCCTTCTTCTATGTGTATGTCCTGAATAATCTGTAAGAAATGAATTGTATCGCGTACATACGATGATAGGCAAGTAACTAGAGGCTTTAGATGGTTATCAACTACACGACTGAGGTTTTCTGTTAAGCTTCCGCAGCCTGAAATAATAGGTCTGCCTGGTGGTTTTTTCTTTTGTTTATGCAGCTTCGGTAGCGCATAGAAAGTTGCCTCTTTAGGATGGCTAGTCCTAATAAACTCCCAAAGTTGTTTAGATATTGCATTGTATTGAAATGCAGTGTCAACAAGTGTATAAAAGTCATGAGTGAATTTATCCAATAAGGATTTAGAGATAGGACGGTACCACTCAAGATTTTGTAATATGTCCATGCACATCTCAGTGTATTGTGCACTGTCCATAACCACGACGTTGCCACCCTTGTCAGAGGGTTTGATGACAACGTCGTGGTTACGTGACAGCGCCTCCAGAGCCAACCGTTCATCACGGCTGAAATTGGAGTGTGGATGTGAAAAGTTTTTCATTTTATTGATATCTGTTGATACCAATTTGAGAAAAGCTGCAGCGTTGGGGTTGGAGCTAGGCGAGGGATATAGGGTAGATTTGTTTTTCAATGTACATACTTGCGTGTGTGAGGTAGGTGTAACATCCATGTTCCTATCAGGGTCATGGGTGTTTTCCTGGGTCGGAGGATTTTCAATTTCGTTTTCGTCTAGCAAGGCAACAAGATTATCTAATGCTTGAATCTCTTGATTTGTAAGCTTCTGTTCCGTCATAGGTTTTTTTGCATATAAGCTTTTAAGTAGAACCTTGCGGATGAATAGATGTATATCTTTAATGGCTCCAAATCTGTCCAAACGGGTGTCTGGGCAGAAAGTGAGGCCACGTCCTAGAACAGCCAATTCGTGTTCATTAAGTGGGTATGATGATAAGTTGACTACATTTAACGTGGTTGATGTTGATTGATCTTGTGGGCCTTGGATGACTGTGTTTTTGTTTGTTTTTGATGCGTTTGCATGCGACCTCGCATTTGATCTAAAAAAGTTCCAGGGGGCATGGATTGTGATTGTGGTGTAGTGGGCATAATGGATGATGTATTCAGAGACGATCCGGAACAGCTAGCCGGAGTCTGTACATCTGATGTGTCGCTGTTAAGGTGGTGACTTAAATGGGAGCCATTACTTGCCTGTGAAGGGGAGCTCTCCATATGTAAAGACTCGTCATATGATTCATTGCCCTGGCGACGCCGTTTAAATTGTCGACGACCCTTGTTATGAATGGAGGGCTGTAGGGAAGAAGAGACAGATGAGTGCGCAGAGAATTCAGATGCGTTTTTCTGTTTATTTTTTTGTGGTTTTTTGGAAAATTTATTGTTTGTATTGGTTTGCCATTTGTAAGCTCTACCGTCTTCAAAGGCCTTCCTATCACGTTGTAGTTTTTTGTCCTTTTTAATTAGTATATCTTTGTTAAACTCTTCTAGATGTCGTTTTAGTCTTTCTTCTGACTCAGAGAAGGACACATGAGTTCTTAGTGGTGACATTTGATTTTGTAATTTTTCCAATTTGCCATCTATATCAGCTATACGTTTGGTATATTCATCAATGAGCAACAGCATCATTTTCCTTGAGCATTCCTTTAGGTTCTCCTCCCACACCACCTTAAAGCTGGGGTCTATATGCTCAAATGTAGGGAAAATTTGTACCCTAAGTCCAAAGGGATTTAAATTGGCCGCAATGTAATCTTTGAAAGATTTAATATGCCAATGCAAGAGAGATTTTTTCTCTAACAGTTGACTTAGGGTGGAGAAAGTTGTAGACAGTTCAAAATCAAGAGATTCTTTCCTTTCAAATTCATTGTGTACTTTGGACATGAAGTCCGTCCAATGACTTCCTTGGTATAAGGCCATGCGGACAGAGAACGAGAAAACAGAGAGTAAGGAAGACAAAATCAAATAATGCAATCTAAACTAGTCCATTATATATACATACGTTGCTTCTCATAGAAGAGGGACTTACACCGGTATTTACTACCTATCATGAAAGATAAAAAGGTAATGAGAGCAAGGTGTGTACAGGGGGGGGGGGGGGCAATATCCTAGGAAATGTAACTATAAAAAGAGATATGCACTCGAAAGAGGATACTCAAACACCTGTTTGAAAAAAGCGTATAAACGAGCGCTCAATCAATCCCGTCGCGACTTACTTAATGCACAAAAACAACCCAGTAAAGATGAAACAACCAGAATTATCACGACATATTCATCAGAACATAGGCAGATAAAGCGCATTCTAAACAAATACTGGCACTTATTAACTATGGACCAAACTTTGGCCCCCTTCGTCCCCAGTGCTCCAACAGTCACCTATAGGAGGCCACCATCCATAGGAGACAAAATAGTCAATAGTGAGTACAAAACCTGCAGAGGCGATCCATGTAAAGCATTGGGAACATATATGTGTGGGGGCTGCCACTACTGCCAATATATGGACAAACGAAAAAATATTATTCTGCCCAATGGCCAAATGTTCACCCCCAAACACTACGTTAACTGCAAAACCCCAGCAATAGTATATCTACTTACTTGCGAATGCGGGTGCTACTATGTTGGTAAGACCATAAACGAGTTCTGGAAACGCATCTACCAACATCTTGGCACCATACGCAAACGCGATCCAGACCTCCCTATTGGTCGTCATATGGCAATGGCTCATCCCTCATCAACTCCCAAAGTATACTTTTTAGCCCTCGATCGCATCCACTTCAGTCCAAGGGGAGGAGATTTTAACAAGCGTCTTCTCCAATGCGAACTGAGATGGATACATAATCTACGGGCAAACCATCCACCTGGCCTCAACGGGGCCTTCAACTTTAAACCGTTTCTTCCCGGTTTCACATCAGGGGTCTGTGAACTGGATTTGTAGGGACTTTCCAATATAACTTACTGTTTCCTTTTACCTTCTAATCCAACAACAATCTTATTTTACCAATTTTTATTTTTCCTCGTCAGTTTCCATACTTTATGTATTAAATAGTATTCATCGGTGTAGTAGAACATTTCCAGATAGATACAGGCATAGATATAAGACATTGTGTCTATATATATTTAGACTGTCTCTGATTTAAAATCATCGCTATACTATATGTCTGAACAATGTGTATATCTGGGTTCTCTATACCGTTGAAATATGAATTGTTCTAAATTAATGAACACTTTAAGACTTTGTTTACTCCATCAACATTGTTTGAAATTGACTGTTATTTCAAAAATTGTCCATATGTAACCTCTGGTCAATTGCATAGTATGTTTCTCTTTTCTTGTTTTTTTGTTTCTTCATTTATTTACCTTTATTTTTATCCATGTATTTATGTACAGCAGGCTGGCTTTTTGCGATTCATCTTTGTTCACTTCTCAAATCCATCCACAAGATGGCGCAGTTTTTCCTTGGTGTGGGATGTGTACGTGCGCACGGACACCCGGCGGGTAAGCTCCACGCATGCATGGCCATGGGGCAGCACTTGGCTGCGTGCCCCATAGGCCTTCTGCATGTGGACGAGCTCCTGTACGGCTCCCTGTGTGAGCTTCGCTACTCGCGCCGGGACCGCATACCCGCCGGTGACGTCGAGACGCGTGACGTCATCACGCCCTTAGGGGCGTGGCTACGCCGCGCGCCTCGTCGTCTGGGGGATGCCTGATCTCCACACATGGCTGCCCGCTATGCAGCTGATTACGTGGAGTGGACACTGATTGGCTGATGTCCAATCAGCTGTCCTATTTAAGACACAGACACTCCTTTGGCATCTGTCAGTCTTTTGAACTGCTGCCTGGAGGTCTGAGTCTTGAGAGATCACTAAACAGCCACAAGGTAATTTGATTAGATACTTTGCTCCATATATTTGAATACTTACCCTACATGCTTACTCTCCCCTTTTACTATAGCTGAACGACTACTTTGTCTTTCAGCAAAGCATTGGCTTAACTATATGCCTTGTACATTTACAACATCACTCTTTAAACACACAGATCTCCATCGGCCATCCCTTGTGAAAGTGCTGCAACGCTCTGCATTGCACTCCTGGTTGCCCACCTTGTGCTATGTGAACCAGAAGCCAGCCTGCTCCCAGTTGTACTGGTTTAAACGCTGTTCTTTGTCATTTTCTGCCTGTTTTTATGAATCAAATTGATGTAAGTATAATTAGTCCATACTAGACTTTTCTTATACTACTTTTTCAATAATTACTAAAATCGCATATATTGCAAAAATGCAGTCGCATACAATTTATGACGATATAGATATTTTCTACTACTTTTTTATTGTCTTTTGATATTTACAGATAGATTTGAGCACCTAATCATAAATCCCTTGATGAAGGAGTAATACATACCCATTTCCGAAACATGTCGGGTCACGTGCTATACACCTCATCCGCCTGATCCTCTACATACAGGCTGCGGGCTGTAGGCACATGGGTGCTATATCCTCTATATGCAATTGAATGTACAGTGTTTGTATTTGCACTTTATACAATTGTATTTTCTACTGTCACCTTTTATATATTGAATGTGTTTAATAAAGATGGCACTCTAGTGCACTTTTATATAAAACAATCTATGAGATTAAATACTCATTTTTGGCCAGTACAAATATCCATTAAGGGCGACCTAAATGCACTTATAGTGCATATCTCTTTTTATAGTTACATTTCCTAGGATATTGCCCCCCCCCCCCCCCCCCGTACACACCCTGCTCTCATTACCTTTTTATCTTGAACCCTACAGACTAAGACTGGGATGCCATTAAAGTTCATGTGCGTGTAAAGGCAGGCGTCCCAATACTTTTGACAATATAGCGTATACATGAACTGGAACTACCATTTTGTTTTAGAGGGTCTCTGCTTTCAGAAAATATATATATTCTTTGGGGGTTTTAAGAGCGCCTTCTATTTTATGGGTCCCCACTGACACCCCACCGCCCCATGTTTCTTTAGTCTTCCTACTGACACCCCCCCCCCCCCCATGTTTCTTTAGTCTTCCTACTGACACCCCCCCCCCCATGTTTCTTTAGTCTTCCTACTGACACCCCCCCCCCCATGTTTCTTTAGTCTTCCTACTGACACCCCCCCCCCCATGTTTCTTTAGTCTTCCTACTGACACCCCCCCCCCCCATGTTTCTTTAGTCTTCCTATGCTCCCTTCATCTTCCCAAGAAATGTTTATTTTATGTATCAAGCAGAGCTGCACGATTCTGGATAAAATGAGAAGCAGGGAACTGCTCTGGACTTGTTACATGAATTGTGGAAATGCTGGATTAAGATCATGGGGGGGGGGGGGTTAAATCGAGATCACGATCTGATTAATCATGCAGCTCTAGTATCTAGTGAGCTGCTGCATGTCCATCAGCTCTATTATACCTGTATATGATGGGTCCCCTATGATGATGTTCAGTCATGTTTTTTCTGAATTCCTTCGCTCTTTTCATCTTCCTGTGCCCTCCCGTGCCAACATTCATGCCATCCAGAAAAGAAATGCTAATTCTATGTATTTAGTACACTGCTGCATGCCCAAGAATTCTATTATTTGTGATCGCCCCCTTTGTGGTACATACCCCCCCACCTTCCTAAATTCCTTTCATCTACCCATGCCATCCTGTGCCCACGTCAATGCCATCTAGAAGATAAATGTTTACTTTAAGCATCTATTGAACTGCTGCATGCCCAGGGGCTCTATTTTTCCCCTTTGACATTCATAACTCCCCCATACACCCTATGTTTCTTCCATCTTCCTATGTTCCTTTCATCCTCATGTGGCATGTGCCCTCCTGCGCCTAGGTCGATGCCATCAAGCAGAGAAATGTTTATGTATCTAATCAACCGCTGTATGCAGAAGGGATCTATTATAAATAAGGGGTCCCCTATGATATTTATGACCCTCCCCCCATTTTTCTTTCTTCATCCCATGCTCTACTGTGCCCACGTTGAAGCCAACCAGAAGAGAATTGTTAATTCGATGTATCTACAGAACTGCTGCATGCCCAACGGCTCTATTATATATATGGTGGGACCCCTATGACAATGTTCAGTCAGTCCCCTGCATTTTTTGTGTTCCTCTGTTCCTTTTATCCTTCCGTGCCCTCCTGTGCCCATGTGGATGCCACCCAGAAGAGAAGTGTTTATTTGAAGTATCTAGTGAATACTGCATACCCAAGAGCTCTATTATTTGTGATGAGTTTCCCTTTGACATCCATACCCCCCCCTGCACAATTATGTTTCTTATCTTTAATGTTCCTTTTGTCTTCCTGTGCCCATGGTGATGCCATTCAGGACAGAAATGTTTCGTTTATGTATCTAATGAGCTGCTGTATGCAGAAGGGATCAGTTATATGTATGGGTTCCCTTATGATGTTCATGCTTCTTCACACTCCCCCATGTTCCTTTCTTCGTCCTGTATCCCCCTCGTGTGCCCATGTCGATGCCAACCAGAAGAGAAATGTTAGCTTTATGTATCTACAGTACTGCTGCATGCCAAACAGCTCTATTATTTATGTTGGGCCCCCAATGTCGATGTTCAGTACCCCGCAATTTTTCTGTGTTCCTATGTTCCTTTTGTCCTCCCATGCCATCCTGTGCCCACGTCAATGCCATCCAGAAGAGAAATATTTATTTTATTTGTTATTTTTATCTAGCAAACTGCTGCATACCCAAGAGTTATTTTTTGTTGTTGTTATAGGCCCCCTTTGACGTTTATACCCCCTTGCACCCATTTGTTTCTTCCATCTTCTATGTTCCTTTCGCCTTTCCTTGCCCTCCTGCACCCGCACCAATGCCATTCAGGACAAAAATGTGTAGTTTATGCATCGAATGAACTGCTGTATGCAAAAGGGATCAATTATATGTTAGGGGCCCCTATGATGTTCATGCTCCTCCACATCCCACCATGTTCCTTTCATTGCCACACGTCCTCCTATGCCCACATTGATGCCATCCAGAAGAGAAATGTTTATTTTAGGTATCTAATAAACTGTTGCATGCCCAGGAGCTCTAATATTTGTGATGGCCCCGTTTGACAGTCATACCCCCCCCCCCCTTAAGTTTCTTCCACCTTCCTATGCTCCTTTCATCTTCCCATGCCCACCTGTGCCCACATCGATGCCATCCAGAAGATAAATATTTTTAGGTATCTAGTGAACTGCTTCATACCCAAGAGCTCTATTATTTGTGATGGGCCCCCTTTGACGTTTATACTCCTCCCCCCCCTGCACCCTTATGTGTCTTCCGTCTTCCCTTTTTCCTCTCTTCTACACGTGCCCTCCTATGCAAAGGTCGATGCCACCCAGGAGAGAAATGTTTTATGTATTTAGTGAACTGCTGCATGCCCAACATCTATATTGAATGTGATGGGTCCTTTATGATGATGTTCAGTCCCCTAAGTTTCTACCTTCTTATGTTCCTTTTGCCTACCCGTGACCTCCTGTGCCCACATCGATGCCAACCAAAAGAGAAATGTCCATTTTCAATATCTAGTGAACTGTTTCATGCCCAAGAGGTCTATTATTTTTTTTTTACATTCATACCCCCCTCCACGCACGCTTATGTTACTTTTTTTTTTTTATAATTGACAATTTTTATGAGATTATAGCATTTTCAATACAAAGGTATAAAAAGCAGTTACATAGTTACATAGTTACATAGTAGGTGAGGTTGAAAAAAGACACAAGTCCATCAAGTCCAACCTATGTGTGTGATAATGTGTCAGTATTACATTACATATCCCTGTATATTGCGGTCATTCAGGTGATTATCTAATAGTTTCTTGAAGCTATCAATGCTCCCCGCTGAGACCACCGCCTGTGGAAGGGAATTCCACATCCTTACCGTTCTTACAGTAAAGAACCCTCTACGTAGTTTAAGGTTAAACCTCTTTTCTTCTAATTGTAATGAGTGGCCACGAGTCTTATTAAACTCTCTTCTGCGAAAAAGTTTTATCCCTATTGTGGGGTCACTAGTACAGTATTTGTAAATTGAAATCATATCCCCTCTCAAGCGTCTCTTCTCCAGAGAGAATAAGTTCAGTGCTTGCAACCTTTCCTCATAACTAAGATCCTCCAGACCCTTTATTAGCTTTGTTGCCCTTCTTTGTACTCGCTCCATTTCCAGTACGTCCCTCCTGAGGACTGGTGCCCAGAACTGGACAGCATACTCCAGGTGCGGCCGGACCAGAGTCTTGTAGAGCGGGAGAATTATCGTTTTATCTCTGCAGTTGATCCCCCTTTTAATGCATGCCAATATTCTGTTTGCTTTATTAGCAGCAGCTTGGCATTGCATGCCATTGCTGAGCCTATCATCCACTAGGACCCCCAGGTCCTTTTCCATCCTAGATTCCCCCAGAGGTTCTCCCCCCAGTGTATAGATTGCATTCATATTTTTGCCACCCAAATGCATTATTTTACATTTTTCTACATTGAACCTCATTTGCCATGTAGTCGCCCACCCCATTAATTTGTTCAGGTCTTTTTGCAAGATTTCCACATCCTGCAGAGAAGTTATTGCCCTGCTTAGCTTAGTATCGTCTGCAAATACAGAGATTGAACTCTTTATCCCATCCTCCAGGTCGTTTATGAACAAATTAAATAGGATTGGTCCCAGCACAGAACCCTGGGGAACCCCACTACCCACCCCTGACCATTCTGAGTACTCCCCATTTATCACCACCCTCTGAACACGCCCTTGTAGCCAGTTTTCAATCCATGTACTCACCCTATGGTCCATGCCAACGCACCTTATTTTGTATAGTAAACGTTTATGGGGAACTGTGTCAAATGCTTTTGCAAAATCCAGATACACCACGTCTACGGGCCTTCCTTTATCTAGATGGCAACTCACCTCCTCATAGAAGGTTAATAGATTGGTTTGGCAAGAACGATTCTTCATGAATCCATGCTGATTACTGCTAATGAAATCATTCTTATTACTAAAATCTTGTATATAGTCCCTTATCATCCCCTCCAAGAGTTTACATACTATTGATGTTAGGCTAACTGGTCTGTAATTCCCAGGGATGTTTTTTGGGCCCTTTTTAAATATTGGTGCTACATTGGCTTTTCTCCAATCAGCTGGTACCATTCCAGTCAATAGACTGTCTGTAAATATTAGGAACAACGGTCTGGCAATCACCTGACTGAGTTCCCTAAGTACCCTCGGATGCAAGCCATCTGGTCCCGGTGATTTATTAATGTTAAGTTTCTCAAGTCTAATTTTAATTCCGTCCTCTGTTAACCATGGAGGTGCTTCCTGTGATGTGTCATGAGGATAAACACTGCAGTTTTGGTTACTGAAGCCCCCCGATTCACTTGTGAAGACTGAGGAGAAGAATAAATTCAATACCTTTGCCATCTCCCCATCCTTTGTAACCAGATGTCCTTCCTCATTCTTTATGGGGCCAATATGGTCTGTCCTCCCTTTTTTACTGTTTACATACTTAAAGAATTTCTTGGGATTTCTTTTGCTCTCCTCCGCTATGTGTCTTTCATGTTCTATCTTAGCCATCCTAATTGCACCCTTACATTTCTTATTGCATTCTTTATAAATACTGAATGCTGAGGATGATCCCTCAACCTTGTATTTTTTGAAGGCCTTCTCCTTTGCTTTTATATGCATTTTTACATCGGAGTTAAGCCATCCAGGATGTTTGTTCGCTCTTTTAAATTTATTACCCAATGGGATACATTGGCTAATGCCCTTATTTAATATGCTCTTAAAGCAAACCCATCTCTCCTCCGTATTCTTTGTTCCTAATATTTTATCCCAATTTATGCCTTTTAGCAAGGTTTGTAGTTTAGGGAAGTTGGCTCTTTTGAAATTCAGTGTCTTTGTGTTCCCTTCATGTTTCCTATTTGTGTGATTTATACTGAAACTAATTGACCTGTGATCGCTGTTACCTAAATTGCCCCGTATTACCACATCTGTTATCAGGTCTGTATTATTGGTAATCAGTAGATCTAGTAATGTTTTATTTCTAGTTGGTGCGTCTACCATCTGACCCATAAAATTGTCCTGCAAAACACTAAGGAACTGGCGAGCCTTAAATGAATGCGCGGTTCCCTCCGCCCAGTCTATGTCTGGATAATTAAAATCCCCCATTATGATAACACTTCCCATCCTTGCTGCTAATCCAATTTGTGATAGGAGATCCGTCTCCACTTCCTCCCTCAGGTTTGGGGGCCTATAGCATACTCCCAGTATTATTTTCCCCTTAGCTTCATCCCTTTGGAGCTCTACCCATAAAGATTCCACCTCCTCCCTAGCCCCCTCAGTGATGTCATCTCTCACACTCACTTGTACATTATTCTTGATATATAGGCATACCCCTCCCCCTTTTTTACCTTCTCTATCCTTGCGGTATAAGGTATACCCTTGAATGTTTGCCAGCCAATCATGAGAGCTGTTGAACCAGGTCTCTGAAATTCCCACAAAATCCAAATCCTCCTTGTACAACCGTATCTCTAGTTCTAGTTGAAAGGGGAAAGAGAGAAAGGTGGTAATAACAAACAACTCTGGAGAGGGCATAGGCGTCCTTGATACATCAGGATTGATACAAAGCCTAATGGCATAGTTAGCTAGGTTACAGCTCTGTAAAACAGAAGGACACAATGCTGGAGAAATAGCAGTGAGAGCTTCAATGTCAGACATTTCATTAGCATGTTCTGTAATTTATAATTGTGTGGCCTGCTTTTCCAGAAAAAAAAAAGAGAGGAAAAGGGGGAATGAAGGAGAGAAAAGAGAAGGGAAGAGATATAGGAAAGCTCCAATCAGTTGGGCTCATCTCTCCTGGGCTCCGAGTGCTTACGGTATACAGAGCAGAGGGGGGGGGGTTCATGGAATCAGGGGGGATCCATCCATTGCCAGGGATCCCATGTTGCCGAGTGTTGGTCTACCCGGTCTATTAGTCTAGCCGACATGGACTCCATAACCTCCATGTCCTTGATTCTGGCATAAAGATCAGATAGCGTTGGGGGGTTTTGTTGTTTCCAGAAGGGCCACTAGATATCTAGCTGCTGTCAGGGGCGTTGCTAGGTCTACAAAAGATCTGGGGCTAGAGCCCATAGCAGCGTAGTAAAGAAAGTCATACGCTTGGGCGGGCATACACATGTATATACAGCAATATACGTGTGGGTGTATATATATCCCCAGAGAGCCCCCCGCTTACATCAGGGTCCCCAGAGAGCCCCCCCCTTACATCATCTTACATCAGGGTCCCCAGAGAGCCTCCTCCTTACATCAGAGTCCTCAGAGAGCCTCCCCCTTCCATCAGGGTACCCAGAGGGCCCCCCCACTTACATCAGGGTTCCCAGAGAGGCCCCCTTACATTAGGGTCCCCAGAGAGCCTCCCCCTTAAATCTGGGTCCCTAGAGACCCTAGGCCTTAAAATCAGGGTCCCCAGAGAGCCTCTCCCTTACATCAGGGTCCCCAGAGAGCCCCCCCACTTACATAAGGGTCCCCAGAGAGCCTCCCCTCCCCTTGGGGACCCCTGCAGAGACTCGGGGCTATTGGCCTCAGATTCGGGGCTATAGCCCCAAAAGCCACCCCCTAGCAACGCCCCTGGCTGCTGGTAATATACGTGTGGCCAATTTTTGGGCTAAACTGGGTAATTTAGGGGGGGGCCCAATAAAAAAAATTTGGGAGAGAGAGGGATATCCACCTCACACAGCCGATGGAGCAGTTCCTGGACCGAACGTCAGTAAGGCTGGAGGGCTGGGCAACTCCAATAGATGTGGAATAACGTGCCCCGGTCCTGGAGACATCTCCAGCAGCGGTCCGAGGCTTATGGATATATAGCGTGTAGGCGAAATGGTCTTAGGTACCAGTAGAAGAGCACCTTTTATGTGTTCTCTTTATAGAGTTTTTGGCTGCCCAAGACCAAATAAAGGACATTGGTTCAAGGGATAATTCCTCTCCGAGATGTTCCTCCCATCTGCGCATGTATCTATGTTTCCCCTGAGAGACCATATCATAGGGGTTTAAGAGTTTGTATATGTCTGAAGTCACTCCTTTCTGTGTGGGGCCTTATAGGATTAAGCATTCGAATGGGGATGGCTTAGAGTTTTGAAGGGTTGGGGTGATGGTAAGTGCATAGTGCTGAATTTAGAGGTAGCCAAAGAAGGCACTGCGGGGGGAGCTCATGCTTAGTTCTGAGTTCGTCAAAAGGCATTAGGATCCTAGACACCGGATTCACAAAGTGTCCTGTCAGGGCTGGGCTCAGCCCTTCCTTCTCTGAGCTGGCCGCTCAGCTGTCGGCTAATTGCCAGCTCCTATCTCTCCACAGTTACTCAGCTGTTGATGATATCCTGCCTGTCAGTCCTGCCTACTTAAGCCTTCCAGTGCAGAGGATCTCTGCCTTCGCCTTGGTCAACATCACAGAAACTATCTCCTGCGATCCTGTTCAAGACTTGCTTTGCTGACATCATCCCTTCTGGCTCCAGATCCTGCTTGCTGTTCCACTACATTGATCCCTGACTTCTGGCTTGGCTGACTATCTATTCCGGTTACTGAACTTTGGCTATGTTTTGACTACATTTGTTCTTTTTACTTTCATTAATAAACAAGTGTGATTTAACTGTACTTTCTGTCTCGGCCTGATTTCATGGTTTCTGACATGTCCATAATGAAAGAGGTTCCTCTTCAACCATAGAGATATCATCTGGAAGGTTAAGCTGTCGGGTAGTTTAGGGTTGTAGAGGAAAGCCGTAACTAAGGAGGCCTCAGATAGTTCTTCCATTCTCCTGTGCCATCATGTGCCCACGTCCATGCCACCAAGAAGACAAATGTTTAGTCATCTAGCAAACTGCTGCATACCCAAGAGCTCCATTATATATGATAGATTGCGTATGATGTTCATGCCTCCCTATGTTTCTTCCATCTTTCTATGTTCCTTTTGCATTCCCTTGCCCTCCTGTGCCCTTGTTGATGCCATCTCGGCTTCATTCCCCGGATTTTCGTAGCTACTCCACAGAATCCGATTTTTTGAAGCTCATAACAAGGGCATATTTTTTCTGCTGCGTCTCATTAACCCCAGAATCCCGCCGTCACCTGCTGCGCAGTACAAGCCCCGAAATATGTCTCTCCAGCCGCGGTGAGATTGTGGGAAAGCGGGTCGGTGGGAGAAGGATGGCTGTGTCGGTGCTGATGGCGGTGTCATGAGTAATTGGGAGAAAGGAAAGATAACACAATGTAATATGTGTCTGGCAGACAACGCTCACGCTGCTTGACAAATGTTTGTACAATAGAAGAACAACACGAGGGTGAAAAAAAAACCCCATCAAGCACTCAGCAGCAAGAGGACACATAAATATCTGAAAGTATCGGCACCACGCGCCACCCTCTGAGCGCCCGCCAATCATGACTGAGCCAACGTTAAAAGTGCAGGAGGTGCGGGTTTTGACTTGATCTGCTTGCTGTTTCATATTTTCATTATTATATTTCACATTTAACAGTTCACATCCACGGCAAATACAACTGAACGTCAAAGGACTAAGAACAGTAAATCAGAATGAGGGCCGGTTCACACTGATCTGACACAAAAGTCAGGCAACTTCTGCTGACACTTTGCCCTCTGACTCCCATGTGACTTCAATGAACTGGATTCGACTTTGATCTGACCATACCAGGCCCTTTGTGTCTGGCATGAATCTTGAGGGGGAACCCCACGCCAAAATTAAAAGAGAAACGGCAATGGCCCCCCGCCCCCAAGACCATACCAGACCCGTCGGCCTGGTACGGACTTTGAGGGAAAACCCCATTACAAAAAAAATCGGCGTGCGCCCCCCCCCCCCCTCCAAATGCATACCAGGCCCTTATCTGAGAATGCAGCCCAGCAGGTACGGAAAGGGGGGGGGACAAGAGAGCACCCCCTCCTGGACCATACCAGGCCATGTGCCCTCAACTTGGTGGGGTGGGTGCTCTGTGCCCCCCACCCCAAAGCACCTTGTCCCCATGTTGATGGGGACAAGGGCCTCTTCCCGACAACCCTGGGTGGTGGTTGTGGTGGTCTGTGTGTGGGGGGCTTATCGGAATCTGGAAGCCCCTTTAACAAAGAGGCCCCCAGATACTGCGACCCCCCCACCATGTACATGAGTATGGGGTACATTTTACCCCTACCCATTCACCAAAAAAAAAAAAGAAGTGTAGTGCAACAAAAAACAAGTCTCGCAAGTCTCACAGGGTTTTCGAAAAGTCCTTTATTAAAAATGAAGCATTTCTCCCATCATAGCTCTGTGTCCCCCACCCCCAAGACCATATCAGACCCGTCGGCCTGGTACGGACTTTGAGGGAAAACCCCATTACAAAAAAAATCGGCGTGCGCCCCCCCCCCCCCTCCAAATGCATACCAGACCCTTATCTGAGAATGCAGCCCAGCAGGTACGGAAAGGGGGGAGGACAAGAGAGCGCCCCCTCCTGGACCATACCAGGCCATGTGCCCTCAACTTGGGGGGGTGGGTGCTCTGTGCCCCCCACCCCAAAGCACCTTGTCCCCATGTTGATGGGGACAAGGGCCTCTTCCCGACAACCCTGGGTGGTGGTTGTGGTGGTCTGTGTGTGGGGGGCTTATCGGAATCTGGAAGCCCCTTTAACAAAGAGGCCCCCAGATACTGCGACCCCCCCACCATGTACATGAGTATGGGGTACATTTTACCCCTACCCATTCACCAAAAAAAAAAAAGAAGTGTAGTGCTACAAAAAACAAGTCTTGCAAGTCTCACAGGGTTTTCGAAAAGTCCTTTATTAAAAATGAAGCATTTCTCCCATCATAGCTCTGTGTCCCCCACCCCCAAGACCATATCAGACCCGTCGGCCTGGTACGGACTTTGAGGGAAAACCCCATTACAAAAAAAATTCTGCGTGCGCCCCCCCCCCCTCCAAATGCATACCAGACCCTTATCTGAGCATGCAGCCCAGCAGGTACGGAAAGGGGGGGATGAGAGAGCGCCCCCTCCTGGACCATACCAGGCCATGTGCCCTCAACTTGGGGGGGTGGGTGCTCTGTGCCCCCCACCCCAAAACACCTTGTCCCCATGTTGATGGGGACAAGGACCTCCTCCCGACAACCCTGGGTGGTGGTTGTGGTGGTCTGCGTGTGGGGGGGGCTTATCGGAATCTGGAAGTCCCTTTAACAAAGAGGCCCCCAGATACCGCGCCCCCCCCCCCCCACCATGTACATGAGTATGGGGTGCATTTTACCCCTACCCATTCACCAAAAAAAAAAAAGAAGTGTAGTGCTACAAAAAACAAGTCTCGCAAATCTCACAGGGTTTTCGAAAAGTCCTTTATTAAAAATGAAGCATTTCTCCCATCATAGCTCTGTGTCTTCTTCCTCCGGTCTTCCCTGTCGCTCCTTCTCATGGTTCTTCTCCCTCTGCCACTGACTTCTTCCTCCGCCGACCAGTCCTCCTCCGATGCTGGCTCCTGCTGTTGTGTTGGGTTAGTTCTTATAAAGCCATGGGGCGTGGCCATCCGGTAACATCGCCATGAGACTCCCCCTGCCCCGTTTTTTTTGTTCAATTTTGGTGTGGGGTTTCCCCTCAAAATCCACAGAGCACAAGTCGAATGCTACAAGTCGGATCAGTTAAGATGATGATCCCGACTTCTGTTCAAATCAATGGTGAACAATTTCGCCCCCTCCCATGTACATATATTACAAAATTTTTTTACAAATTTTATAAATCACAGACTATACAAAGGGAGGAATTTACTAAAACTGTTGCAAACAGAATCTGGTGCAGCTGTACATAGCAACCAATCAGTTTCCAGGTTTTATTGTCAAAGCTTAATTGAAGAAGCTTAAGTTAAAAGCTGATTGGTTACGGGCACCAGGGACCAGTTTTGCGGAAGAAACATTTTCCACAGATTTGGGGGCCTATGGCTGCACTGCAGCATGATGTGCATTTGTGCATTTTATCGCAGCGCACAATGTCAAATCGCATGGCAATGTACAGCAGCGCATCGTGCTGGGGGTCCCCTTATATCAGCCAATGCCCATTAGGGGCCAACCGCTGGTTTCTAACTGGGGTCGCCGATATAAGGGGACTCTGATTTGATGGGGGATCTCTAAGGGGGGGTGCTAATAGAAAAGGACTCTGATCTAATGGGGGTCTGTAATGGGGGGTGCTCACTGCTGATCTAATGGTTGATCAGCATTAGATCAGCAGTCAGCATCCCCCATTAGAGACCCCCATTAGCTCACAGTGCCCCTTATATTAGTGCCCCCCTTTAGAGACCTCCATTAGAGGGAGACCAGCCCCTTATAACAGCACATCTTGCCCTCTTCTATAGGATTGTATAATGGCACTCCAACTGCAAGCAAGTGAGTGTGTGGGAGGCTGCGAGCCGGCCGGAGTTAGGGGGCGGAGCTGGGAGGTGGAGCGGAAAATCCCATGTGTGCTGTGCTAAAGCTTCATCAGTTGCTAGGACACTGGCGGTCCTAGCAACCAATGACACAAACAGTGATGACCGGTAGCACTTACCACATCACCGGCGGCTTCCCCTGCTCGGCGGCGGCCTCTCATTCGCCTGCTCTCCACGGGTAATCACGGCGACAGAGGGTTCTGTTTCCTCCCTCCTCCTCGGCGGCCAATTGGGAGTCTTCTCTTTTCAGCCAATCGGAAAACAGTTTTCACACCCGCTTCTGATTGGCGGGATTGAGGATCAGTGTTTCAACAGCGAATACTCATTCGCCGTTGTAACACACTTGGGTGGGCTCTGGTCGCATTCTCTGCGACCCGAGCCCACCCTATTTTCAAGCCTATTAGAGCCTCTGGCTCTAATCAGGTGCTTCAAAAAAAAAATCCCCAGCCACTGTAATTCATGCGCCCGGTGCCCTGAAAGATGCATGAATCTATCCATTGCATATAGGGGGTGGCCTGGAGAGAGGGGGCGGCCTAATGGACAGGCCACCCCTGGATGTAAAGCAGATCATTCGGTCAGGGGAGTGGGCGTCAGGCCCTGGAGGGGGAGAAGGCAGAGCAGAGAGTACACAGAACTGTAAAAGCAAGGCACAGCTGTCAGGAATTCCTAAGGAAACCCCACTGCACTGGGATAGATTTACCTGACCGGACCGAAGGTATGTTGTGTCCGCGTTTCAAGTGGACAGAAACCCGGGCACAATTTGCAAAACCCGGACTGTCTGGGTCAAACCCGTACAGGTGGCAACCAGTGGCGGCTAGTGTTTTTTTTTGGGGGGGTGGCAACCCCCTCTCTGAGCGGTCAACAGCACCCCCCCCCCCCGCTGTCTGCCGGTCGGCCTGGGACTTACCCCATCTAGCAGGTGGCGGGCGGCGGGCCGTGTCCTCTCCTCTATCACGGCAGCTTCCAGCGAGCGGCTCACTCCTCCTAGGCATCCAATAGGATCGCCTGTCCTTTCAGCCAATCGAGTGACGGGTCTCAAAACCCGCTTCCTGATTGGCTGGGAGGAGGATCAGTTTTACAATAGCGAATATTCATTTGCTGTTGTAACACACCTGGGTGGGCTCCGTTCGCATTCTCTTTTCAAGCCTATTAGAGCCTCTGGCTGTAATCAGGTGCTTCAAAAAACCCCCCCCCCCCCCCGCCATTGTAATTCATGCATCCGGCGTCCTGCAAGGGGCCGGACACATGGATAGAGGGAGGGCGTGCGCCCTTAATAGATGGGACGCCCAAAGTGGCAACCCTAGTTGGGGACCGCTGGCTTAAATGATTCTGCTCAGCAAACTGAGTACATCTAGTGGTGGAAAAGAAGTACTGCAAGAGATAGCTATGGATTGAAAATTATAGCTGCAATGTTTTTTTGTTCTTTTTCTAAACATTGTATCTTTTTTTTTATTTACAAAAGTTTATTTGGAAGACAGCAAGTAAAACAGTTACAAATGAAGCAGGAGGATCGTACAGGTATGATAAGTATTATAGGGTATACATTACATTGGGTTATAATACTGTATAAACATTGTATCTTTTAATGGCCTATTCATTTATATCTTGTTATTTTTTTTTCTGCAGTTCTGCTTTAATTGAACCTTCCCCATTGCCTCCAATACATTATGCTGAATGGAGAAATTTTTCTGAAATGTCTTGATTTTCTCTGAAATTGCAGCAAACTGAAAGCGCAAATCCCACCCATCCCCCATCCGCCCGGCACATATGATGCAGATGGCCACGTGCCCGTTCGCTATCAACGCACAACCATATACCCACCGCACAGTTCACAAGAGGGAGCGCTGTGCTGTGCGTCTCAAGCCGCAGTGTATTGCCCTGGATATCGCCGTTCTGTAAACACCTGACATATGCTTCTATTGAAGACGGAGCTGTCAGGGAAATCTTGTCTAATCCTCAGTTGTGCTTATCTTGCATTTACTGGAGTTTTGTTCAGGGAAAGTGTATCAGAGCGCCTTTCATTAAGATTTATGCTCTGTGACTCATCTCCTTTTCAAAGCTGTCTTTTGTGTCAACGCCGAAACACCCCACGGAGCGCAGGATTCCGATACTCGCCGCGGCTTTGTTTGCGGATGTATACACATTATAAGCATGCCAAAAGAGTCACGAGTTTGAAGCGCCATTGTGCCTACAGATCTGTTGTGTATTGAAATTAGTGTACGCCATCCTTTTTTAACACTGAGGAACCCTTGATATCGCTTTTAGGTCCCCGAAACCCCTGCTAATAATTATTATATCTAAAGCTGGAGAGAGAGCGTGAACAGGGAGTTGTAGATGGAAGAATAAGTAGAAGAATAGGAAATGCGGTGTACTTAGACACTGTACACTGTATTTGACACTCAGGCTGGTGCCATGAAAATTGACTGAAACATTATTCCTTAGTATTACAGGGGAAAAAACAGCCATAAAAAGCCAACGCGTTTCCACTGTCAGGCTCAGCCGTGATTAAGGCCTGACAGCCGAAACACGTTGGCTTTTTATGGTTGTTTTTTACCTGTATTAATAAAGAATAATGTTTTAATGGTTTTTCGTAGTGCCAGTCTTTCCCTTTCTACATGGACTGACTGGAGGTTTACATAAACTTCCTAGGCTGGGTGCCCTGTTCCTAAGGATGACAAGGAATTACACAGGTAGGTAGGTAGTAGCTTGAATGCATCTGTTAGTGTATTTGTTATTTTTAGTAATACCAACAAAATGAAACATATAAAAACCGTGGCCAGAAAAGAAATACAGACAGTAAAAATTGTAGTACTCCCTCATATTGGTGGTCAGCGGAGAAGTGACCTTGTACATTGATGGCAATTGGAAAGAATGCTCCTTACATTGGTGGTCAGTGGGAAGAATGCTCCTTACATTGGTGGTCAGTGGGAAGAATGTTCCTTACATTGGTGATCAGTGGGAAGAATGCTCCTTACATTGGTGATCAGTGAGAAGAATGTTCCTTACATTGATGATCAGTGGGAAGAATGCTCCTTACATTGGTGGCCAGTGGGATGAATGTTCCTTACATTGGTGATCAGTGAGAAGAATGTTCCTTACATTGGGGATCAGTGAGAAGAATGTTCCTTACATTGGTGATCAGTGGGAAGAATGTTCCTTTCATTGGTGATCAGTGAGAAGAATGTCCCTTACATTGGGGATCAGTGAGAAGAATGTTCCTTACATTGGTGATCAGTGGGAAGAATGTTCCTTTCATTGGTGATCAGTGAGAAGAATGTTCCTTTACATTTGTGGTCAGTGGGAAGAATGCTCCTTACATTGGCGGTCAGTGGGAAGAATATTCCTTACATTGGTGATCAGTGGGAAGAATGTCCCTTACATTGGGGGTCAGTGGGAAGAATGTTCCTTACATTGGGGGTCAGTGGGAAGAATGCTCCTTACATTGGTGGTCAGTGGGAAGAATGTTCCTTACATTGGTGATCAGTGGGAAGAATGTTCCTTACATTGGTGATCAGTGAGAAGAATGCTCCTTACATTGGTGGTCAGTGGGAAGAATGTTCCTTACATTGGTGATCAGTGGGAAGAATGTTCCTTACATTGGTGATCAGTGGGAAGAATGTTCCTTACACTGGTGGCCATTGGGAAGAATGGGAGTGTGTATAGGTTTTGAAATGCTTCCTCAATGCCTGTCAAATGCCTTTGAAAAGTGAACCAAACATGGATTCCTTTTTAGAGGAGTGGCAGTTTAGATGCAAGTCTAAACTTAACCTTACATTGGTGATCAGTGGGAAGAATGTTTCTTATATTGGTGGTCAGTGGGAAGAATATTCCTTATATTGGTGGTCAGTGGGAAGAATGCTCCTTTTATTGGGGGTCAATGGGAAGAATGCTCCTTACATTGGTGATCAGTGGGAAGAATGCTCCTTACATTGGTGGTCAGTGGGAAGAATGTTCCTTACATTGGTGGTCAGTGGGATGAATGCCCCTTACATTGGTGGCCATTGGGAAGAATGGAAGTGTTTAAGGGTTTTGCAGTGCTTCCTCAATGCCTTTGAAAAGTGAACCAAACATGGATTCCTTTTTAGAGGAGTGGCAGTTTAGATGCAAGTCTAAACTTAACCTTACATTGGTGGTCAGTGAGAAGAATGTTCCTTACATTGGTGATCAGTGAGAAGAATGTTCCTTACATTGGTGATCAGTGGGAAGAATGTCCCTTACATTGGTGATCAGTGGGAAGAATGTCCCTTACATTTGTTGTCAGTGAGAAGAATGTTCCTTACATTGGTGATCAGTGGGAAGAATGTCCCTTACATTTGTTGTCAGTGGGAAGAATGTTCCTTACATTGGTGATCAGTGGGAAGAATGTTCCTTACATTGGTGATCAGTGGGAAGAATATTGCTTACATTGGTGATCAGTGAGAAGAATGTTCCTTACATTGGTGATCAGTGAGAAGAATGTTCCTTACATTGGTGATCAGTGGGAAGAATGTTCCTTACATTGGTGGTCAGTGGGAAGAATTTTCCTTATATTGGGGGTCAGTAGGAAGAATGTTCCTTATATTGGGGGTCAGTGGGAAGAATGCTCCTCTTACAGATCATTGACGTTAGAGGTAGCTTATCTTGGAGAGATTAATTGCTTATTGACCAAGGAACCACTAACAACCTTTGGAGAAACCATAGACTTCTGTGTGTGCATACTAGCAAGCTTTTATAGCCCTGCTAGTTTCTGAATACCTTAATGCACAATTCATAATTAACTATAGAATGAAATAATTTCTATTGTCTGTCTCTGGTGATCAATCTTTAGATGAATCTACAGATGATCCTCAGTGACCAGCCAGCAATACTAAGTATTCAGAATGCATGTTTCAGGTGTATATTTGCAATTTGGGCAGGAAAGGGGGTGAGTATATGTGCGCTCCCCCAAATTGAAACTTACCAAACCACATGTCCTAAACATAGAATGCTTCATGCCAGGAAGGACCCGCCATCCCCTCTTCCCAGCAAAGCACCTTGTTCCCAATGTTGATGAAGACAAGGTCCTCTTCCCTACAACCCTGGCCCTGAGGTTGTGGGGGTCTGCCTGCAGGGCTTTAACAACAAGTGGGCCTCTTAGATACCAGTGCACCTACTCATTCACAAAACAAACAAAAAAAGCTGTCACCTAGAAATAAAGACACCCAAACATTGGATGAGTCCTTTATTAAAAAAGTTAAAACTCCCCAAAAAAGTCTCATACAAATCAGAGCTTCCCTTTATATGACTTTGCACTGAACATGCTGTGGCGAAGGATAAATCTTTTGCTTCTGTCTTAAAACTCTGTCGGACATTGGGGAAAAAGTGAGCCAACTGTTCTCTCATGAAGCCGATCTTATTGAAACCTTCTCTTATGAAGCCTTCTCGGAATTGAACACAGTTTTCTGCGACCAACACCATTTTACGGCTGGTGCCCAAGCAGAAAGCGAAACGGTTAACTCTTCCTCTTCTCTCTCTCTCTATGCCTTAATAACGGTACCACCATCCTGCTAAGGTTCAGCGGGTCCGGCGTTCTGAAGAATATTCCCTAAAGTGGAGTAGCAGGAAAATATTTTTGACAATGAGGTATTTCAGATTGTATTATAGTCGGCTCAGCCTGTAGGGTCCCTTTCAAAGCAGGCCGGCGCGTGCTGCACGCGCCTTTGTTCCGCTGTCTGGTCTAATCATGAGAGTTTTGTGCTCAGAGCATTGTGACACTCGCTGATAATACGCCGTACTTTCCCCTCCAAGGAGAACGAGGCGATGTTCTTCTAGTAACTGTTTAGAAATTAAAACCGTATCAAAGCCGGCGCACTCAGCTTTCAGTGACATCGGCCCGAGCTGATTTCTATGTAGACGGCGTGCGTTCTTCCCTTCCGCATTTCAATGAAACTTAAGTACCTCCAATTAGAAAAACTTCGACATTTGGTGGCTGCAAAGAAATGTTTCAAAAAACGACAGACCTCCAAGTCTGTGTGAAGACGCCTCCATAAGGCCACCATGAAAGTATCTGCGTTCAAGTTGGGAGTTGCATTAAATTGGAAAGGATTTATCTCTGAGAATTCGGAATTGCTCATAATTTCTCGAAAACTTACCGAGGAGGAAACTTTATCTGATGTCCTTTTAATCCACTGCCGACAGATTTCACAGAGCACCTCACATGAGAAGGATTAACGAGACCATTCGGTGAAATTGATTTCACCATGAAATGGAAACTCTCTCTTTTTACTCATTGAGCTGCTTCGGCAAAATATGTTTGAAAAATAAATAACTAAACAATCAAGACATTTTCCTCCCGCAGCCACTGAACGTTGGCGGGAGGGAGAAGAGGAGAAGCAGGCTTTCAGTGGTTGCAGGAGGAATATGGAGCAGATCGGGTCCTTTATGTGCCTTGTATTTAGTTGACTAGGGTGTGAAGGAAGTAGTGCACCTAACCAAGGTAGCTAAGCCAGCCCAATACTGAGAGGTCATCAACCCAGACAAATATAACCAAAAAATAGAGATAAGGGTGTTCAAAGATGACTCCTCAGTATGACATTCTGACAAATTACATATACCATATAAAAGTACATATTTTATTATAAAACCTTAAAAATATATACACATTGTGGGGATAGCAACCCCTATGGCAGTGGTTCTCAATTCCTGTCCTCGGGACCCACTAACAGGCCAGATTTTAAGTATTACTAGACTAGAATACTGCAATGACTGAGCAGCAAATGATATCAGCTGTGATGTATTTCAGTTATCTTGCAAACCTGGCCTGTTAGTGAATCTATGCCATGAATCTATGCCATGAAGAATGAAGGCAGTTCTGAAGGCAAAAGGTACTAGCAAGGTGTACCTAATAATGTGGCCGGTAAGTGTGCATGCATGTGAAAAATGCATATGGTCCCATATATCACTATCCTGTGGGCATAGGGATCAATCCATAGAACAAGTGCACCAATGACCAAAGAGGGGAAAGAAAAAATAAAGACCTAAAAACAAACACATTGACATAAGAACACATATCAGGTGGGATCACCAAGTCCGTCTAGGCTATGGGGAGGCAATATTGGATCCACAGGTAAAAATGATGCCCCATCATATACTAACCTGTACCCGGAGGAGTGGGAGCGGTTAATTTTTGGGTCAAATCATGAGATGTCGGGCTATCTCTGGCATGTTGTGCTATGGTGGAGATACATTGACGACATCTTGATATTTTGGACAGGTCCACAGGAGATGTTAGTGGAATTTGTGGAATGTATGAATAATAATGAATTGAATCTAAGATTCACCTTTACATTTTGATCAAGAGGCCCTGCCTTTTTTGGATCTGTTGATCATGAAATTAAGTGAAGGAGTAACCTCCACAAGTCTGTTTAGAAAACCAACAACTGGTAACTCTCTGTTACATGCTGAGAGTGCCCACCCTAGACATGTCAAAAGGAGAATACCAGTGGGGAGGTACCTACAAATTCGCAGAAACTGCACCAATGACCAGGATTTCCAGAAGCAGGCAGACCTCTTGAGAGATAGATTTCTGAGAAGAGGCTACAGCTGTAATTCCTGTAAAAAATGCTTATTAATGGGCAAAGGACAGCCCACGTGATCTCCTTTTATTTCAAGGTGAGCAGAATAAGGAAAAAAGTAAAAAATTTGACCTATTATCAGGTATAATAGACAAAGTGGGATATAAGAGCCATTTTGGATATATTGGCACTTGCTCATAGGAGATAGGGACTCAGAATCTGGTGCAGCTGGTAGCCAATCAGTTTCTAACTTCAGCTTGTTCAATTAAGCTTTGGCAAAAAAAAAACTGGAAGCTGATTGGTTTCTATGCAGATTTGCACCAGATTTTGCACTCTAAAGCTTTATTAAAAATAACTCCGATGGTGTTATTAAATACTTTGTGGATGAACGTCCATGTCTTACTTTTAGGAGAAGTCGTTCTAAATGATTGATATTAGGCATTGTGTCAGATGAAGAAACTTGGAGCCCTTAAGAAGTGGCCTGCAACCGAGAAACGGGATAGAGAGGGTAAAAAGGGGGAGGGGTATGCCTGTATATCAAGAATAATGTACAAGTGAATATGAGAGATGACATCACTAAGGGAGCTAGGGAGGAGGTGGAATCCTTATGGGTAGGGCTCCAAAGGGATGAAGCTAAGGGGGAAAATAATACTGGGAGTATGCTATGGGCCCCCTAACCTGAGGGAGGAGGGGGAGGCGGACCTCCTATCACAATTTGGAATAGCGGCAAGGATGGGAAGTGTTATAATGAAGGGTTTTAATTATCCAGACATAGACTGGGCGGAGGGAACCACGCATTCGTCTAAGGCTCGCCAGATCCTAAATGTCTTGCAGGACAATTTTATGGGTCCAATGGTAGATGCACCAACTAGAAAAAAAAATGTTACTAGATCTACTGATTACCAACAATACAGACCTGATCATGGATGTGAAAATACGGGGCAATTTAGGAAACAGCGATCACAGGTTAATCACAAAATAGGAAACATAACGGAAATACAAAGACACTGAATTTCAAAAGAGCCAACTTCCCTAAACTACGAACCATGCTAGAAGGCATAAATTGGGAAAAAATCTTAGGAACAAAGAACACGGAGGAGAGATGGGTTCGCTTTAGGAGCATATTAAAAAAAGGCATTAGCCAGTGCATCCCATGGGGTAATAAATTTAAAAGAGCGAACAAAAGTCCTGGATGGCTTAACGCCAATGTAAAAATGCATATAAAAGCAAAAAAGAAGGCCTTCAAAAAATACAAGGTTGAGGGATCATCATCAGCATTCAGACTTTATAAAGAATGCAACAAGAAATGTAAGAGTGCAATTAAGGTGGCTAAGATAGAACGCGAAGACACACAGCGGAGGAGAGCAAAAAAAATCCCAAGAAATTCTTTAAGTATGTAAACAGTAAAAAAGGGAGGACAGACCATATTGGCCCCATAAAGAACGAGGAAGGACATCTGGTTACAAAGGATGGGGAGATAGCGAAGGTATGGAATTTATTCTTCTCCTCAGTCTTTACGAGGGAATCGGGGGGCTTCAGTAACCAAAACTGCAGTGTTTAGCCTCGTGACACATCACAGGAAGCACCTCCATGGTTAACAGAGGACAGAATTAGAATTAGACTTGGGAAACTTAACATTAATAAATCACCGGGACCAGATGGCTTGCACCCGAGGATACTTAGTCAATTTTTACTGACAGTCTACTGACTGGAATGGTACCAGCTGATTGGAGAAAAGCCAATCTAGCACCAATATTTAATAAGGGCCCAAAATACACCCCTGGGAATTACAGACCAGTTAGCCTAACATCAATAGTATGCAAGCTCTTGGGGGGGATGATAAGGGACTATATAAAAGATTTTAGTAGTGAAAACAACGGTATCATTAGCAGTAATCAGCATGGATTGATGAAGAATCGTTCTTGCCAAACCAATCTATTAACCTTCTATGAGGAGGGGAGTTGCCATCTAGATAAAGAAAGGCCCGTAGACGTGGTGTATCTGGATTTTGCAAAAGCATTCGACACAGTTCCCCATAAGCGTTTACTGTACAAAGTAAGGTCCGTTGGCATGGACCATAGGGTGAGTACATGGATTGAAAACTGGCTACAAGGGCCAGTTCAGAGGGTGGTAATAAATGGGGAGTACTCGGAATGGGTCAGGGGTTGGTAGTGGGGTCCAACAGGGTTCTGTGCTGGGACCAATCCTATTTTATTTGTTCATAAACAACTTGGAGGATGGGGTTAAATCTCAGTATTTGCGGCCTATACTAAGCTAAGCAGGGCAATAACTTCTCCGCAGGATGTGGAAACCTTGCAAGAATATCTGAACAAATTAATGGGGTGGGCAACTACATGGCAAATGAGGTTCAATGTAGAAAAGTGTAAAATAATGCATTTGAGTGGCAAAATAATGAATGCAATCTATACACTAGAGGGAGAACCTCTGGGGGAATCTAAGATGGAAAAGGACCTGGGGGTCCTAGTAGATGATAGGCTCGGCAATGGCATGCAATGCCAAGCTGCTGCTAACAAAGCAAACAAAATATTGCATGCATTAAAAAAGGGATTAACTCCAGGGATAAAGCGATAATTCTCCCACTCTACAAGACTCTGGTCCGGCCGCACCTGAAGTATCCTGTCCAGTTCTGGGCACCAGTCCTCAGGAAGGATACACTGGAAATGGAGCGAGTACAAAGAAGGGCAACAAAGCTAATAAAGGGTCTGGAGGATATTAGTTATGAGGAAAGGTTGCGAGCTCTGAACTTATTCTCTCTGGAGAAGAGACGCTTGAGAGGGGATAGGATTTCAATTTATAAATACCGTACTGGTGACCCCACAATAGGGATAAAACTGTGGCGGATTTCTGCCAGTTACAGGCTGTGTCACGGGGTCACGATCTTCCTGCCTCTGTCTTATGCTGCGTACACACAAGCGGACTTTCTGGCAGAAAAGGTCAGACGGAAAAAGTCCGTCGGACATTCCGATCATGTGTGGGCTCCATCGGACCTTTTCTGTCGAAAAATCTGATGGACCTAGAAATAGAACATGTTTCAAATCCGACGAACTCGATTCCTATTGAAAAAAAAACGTTTGTCTGTATGCTAGTCTGACGGACCGAAAACGACGCAAGGGCAGCTATTGGCTACTATCTATTAAACTCCCATTTCTAGTCCGGTCGTATGTCATCACGTTCGAAACGATCGGACTTTGGAGGGATCATGTGTAGGCAAGTCCGTTTCGTCGGAACTCCGTTGAAAAGTCCCTTGGAGTTCAGTCCGACGAGAAGTCCGCTCGTGTGTACGCGGCATTAGAATCAGGAATTTTAGTCTACTTAGGCCAAGGTGCACTTTGGTGCCCCCCTAACCGTCAAAGACTGCATACATGGCACAAGAGACTGTAAAAAAATGCGCCCGGCATTCTGCAAGGGGCCGGACGCATGGATGGGGGGGGGCCTTAATGGACGGACCACCCTTTCTGTCAGCTGATCGGTATATATTGTAGTTCTCACTCCTAAAGGGCCCACTGATTTGCAGCAGGTTCCTCTTCCCCTGGTGTAGTGGCAGCCAGGCACACAGCAATATTCACCCTTCTGGCTCAGTTAATAGTCTAGGGGTTGTCTTTTTTTTGTATTTTCCCTCCAGGCTGGAAACTTCTTCTCCTGGACAAAAGTTTGACTGCTCCAGAGTCCAGACTATTTATGTGCTCTGCAGCCACCTACTAGGCACACCTCCCCAGAGATTGGCTGAGACTCCATAAATATTCAGGCTACTTATTTAACCTGCTCCACTCCTATGTTCTGGAGCATTACAGAAAGCAGGGAGAAGCAATGAGCAATATCAACCTAGCACCTAACTATAAAGGTGCTACTACAAATACATACTATATATAATATATATATATATATATATATATATATATATATATATATATATATATATATATATATATATATATATATATATATATACTGTATACACTATATTACCAAAAGTATCGGGACGCCTGCCTTTACACACACATGAACTTTAATGGCTCAGTCTTAGTCCATAGGGTTCAATATTGAGTTGGCCCACTCTTTGCAGCTATAATAGCTTAAACTCTTCTGGGAAGGCTTAGGAGTGTGTCTATGGGAATGTTTGACCATTCTTCCAGAAGCGCATTTGTGAGGTCAGGCACTGATGTTGGACGAGAAGGCCTGGCTCGCAGTCTCCACTCTAATTCATTCTAAAGGTGTTCTATCAGGTTTAGGTCAGGACTCAGGTCAGGACTGTGCAGGCCAGTCAAGTTCCTCCACCCCAAACTCGCTCATCCATGTCTTTATGGACCTTGCTTTGTGCACTGGTGTGCAGTCATGTTGGAACAGGAAGGGGCCATCCCCAAACTGTTCCCACAAAGTTGGGAGCATGAAATTGTCCAAAGTGTCTTTGTATGCTGACGCCTTTAAGGGGTCAAGCCCGACCCCTAAAAAAAACAACCCCACACCATAATCCCCCCTCCACCAAATGATCTGGACCAGTGCACAAAGCAAGGTCCATAAAGATATGGATGAGCGAGTTTGGGGTGGACGAACTTGACTGGCCTGCACAGAGTCCTGACCTCAACCTGATAGAACACCTTTGGGATGAATTAGAGTGGAGACTGTGAGCCAGGCCTTCTTGTCCAACATCAATGCCTGACTGACCTCACAAACGCTCTTCTGGAAGAATGGTCAAACATTCCCATAGACACACTCCTAAACCTTGTGGACAGCCTTTCTAGAAGAGATGAAGCTGTTATAGCTGCAAAGGTTTGGCCAACGCAATATTGAACCCTACGGACTAAAACTGGGATGCCATTAAAGTTCATGTGCGTGTAAAGGCAGGCGTCCTAATACTTTTGGTAATATAGTGTGTATATATATATATATATATATATATATATATATATATATATATATATATATATATATATATATGTACAGTATCTCACAAAAGTGAGTGCTTGCCTCATATTTTTGTAAATATTCTATTCTATCTTTTCATGTGACAACACTGAAGAAATGACACTTTGCTACAATGTAAAGTAGTGAGTGTACAGCTTGTATAACAGTGTCAATTTGCTGTGCACTCAAAATAACTCAACACACAGCCATTAATGTCTAAACCGCTAGCAAAACAAAAGTGAATACACCCCTAAGTGAAAATGTCCAAATTGGGCCCAAAGTGTCAATATTTTGTGTGGCCACCATTATTTTCCAGCACTGCCTTAACCCTCTTGGGCATGGAGTTCACCAGAGCTTCACAGGTTGTCACTGGAGTCCTCTTCCCCTCCTCCATGATGACATCACAGAGCTGGTGGATGTTAGAGACCTTGCGCTCCTCCACCTTCCGTTTGAGGATGTCCCACAGATGATCAATAGGGTTTAGGTCTGGAGACATGCTTGGCCAGTCCATCACCTTTACCCTCAGCTTCTATAGCAAGGCAGTGGTCGTCTTGGAGGTGTGTTTGGGGTCGTTATGTTGGAATACTGCCCTGCGGCCCAGTCTCTGAAGGGAGGGGATCATGATCTGCTTCAGTATGTCACAGTACATGTTGGCATTCATGGTTCCCTCAATGATCTGTAGCTCCCCAGTACCGGCAGCACTCATGCAGCCCCAGACCATGACACTCCCACCACCATGCTTGACTGTAGGCAAGACACACTTGTCTTTGTCCTCCTCACCTGGTTGCCGCCACACACGCTTGTCACCATCTGAAAGAAATAAGTTTATCTTGGTCTCATCAGACCACAGGACATGGTTCCAGTAATCCATGCTTGTCGTCAGCAAGCTGTTTGCAGGCTTTCTTGTGCATCATCTTTAGAAGAGTCTTCCTTCTGGGACGACAGCCATGCAGACCAATTTGATGCAGTGTGCAGCGTATGGTCTGAGCACTGACAGGCTGACCCCCCCACCCCTACAACCTCTGCAGCAATGCTGGCAGCACTCATACTTCTATTTCCCAAAGACAACCTCTGAATATGATGCTGAGCACGTGACCTCAACTTCTTTGGTGGACCATGGCGAGGCCTGTTCTGAGTGGAACCTGTCCTGTTATACCGCTGTATGGTCTTGGCCACCGTGCTGCAGCTCAGTTTCAGGGTCTTGGCAATCTTCTTATAGCCTAGGCCATCTTTATGTAGAGCAACAATTCTTTTTTTAAGATCCTCAGAGAGTTCTTTGCCATGAGGTGCCATGTTGAACTTCCAGTGACCAGTATGAGAGAGTGAGAGCGATAACACCAAATTTAACACACCTGCTCCCCATTCACACCTGAGACCTTGTAACACTAATGAGTCACATGACACCGGGGAGGGAAAATGGCTAACCGGGCCTAATTTGGACATTTTCACTTAGGGGTGTACTCACTTTTGTTGCCAGCGGTTTAGACATTAATGGCTGTGTGTTGAGTTATTTTGAGGGGACAGCAAATTTACACTGTTATACAAGCTGTACACTCACTACTTTACATTGTAGACAAGTGTCATTTCTTCAGTGTTGTCACATGAAAAGATAGAAGAAAATATTTACAAAAATGTGAGGGGTGTACTCACTTTTGGGAGATACTGTATATATAAATTTCCCCCTCTCCCCCCCCCTCCCCCCATTTCTATACATATATATACATTTAGGAAGATCATAGAACTGGGCCTGAAAAGGAAAAAAGTAAAATAAAAAATAGATTATAGTCTGTGATTATTTTCTGCACAGAGATTTCGGTATCCCCGACAGCGTTGGCGACCATCAGTCAGACCGTGTCTGCAGACCTCGGGAAGATTTACGGGAGTTTCTCAGAGAATGAAAATAAGACAATTAACACGGCGATTTGTATCCCAACTGGCAGAGGAAACAGGCCATAAATTGCGCAAATAAAAAGAACAATAAATTGCTGTTTCTTTTTTTTTTTTGCTGTGTGAATTTATGCGGATTGGGTGGTTTATGGGAAATCCATAGCTGACAGGATTACTCGTTTGAAAGGTTTGTGGCACTTCTTCCAATGTCTCAATCTGTTCTCTGCGCGCGGATCTCGGCTGCATCTGAAGAACGGTAAATATAACCTCGCCGCTTACATGGTGAGACGTAGTGCCATGCCGGGGGATGGGTACCCGAATACCAAACTTACCTCGGCTGAATGTACACCAAACTACGCTCAACAATTACCGACATGCAGAGACTCTGTGAGACCTTATGAGTATAAATTCTGCATAAACCTGATCTAATCAATTTCCATTTATATCAGTTTATTGTGAATTATTATTCTACTATTTTACATTTTCTACGTATTCTACGTCCCTGCTTCCTCCCCGCATCAACACGCTAATGACATTTTTAAATAAAAAAATTCCCATTTTCATTTACAGATCTGGTTTAGACTCAGTGATGTCCTCAATGGGTCTCGGTGCTTCTCTATGCAATGCAGGCAGATCTTGTCTGGTGGGAGGGGCCTGCAGGGTGCTGTACATGGCTTCCTGAAAACATCACAGCTCCCAGTCTCAGCAGTCCCCTCAAGAGCCTCCAGTCCTGATGCAAAACGTGGACTGGATCTTGGGAGGAGTTACGCAGACATCAAGATGATGCTGGATGTTCTCCAGCCAGAAAATGAGGCAGGTCCTATCTGAGTTGCTGCACACCGTGCAGTGAGATCAGAGTTAGCCATTTCCGTTTTGCCCATAATGCGGTGTGCAAAACACCATGTACGTAAACTCGCACAGAAATTGCACCAGGGGGTGTCATATGGTTCCTCCCCGAAGAGGAAAGGACCCTTCCCTGACTTCATGGGATGCAAGCCTACCTAACCAAAAGGCCTGGTGGACCCAGGGCTGGGACAAAGGGTGGGCAGGAGGGGTGGCTGCCCTGGGCACTGTGGTATCATGCAAGGTGGGGGGGGGGCACCACAAGGAGGTTGGAGGGGAGGGGATTTGTGTTGAGAGGGGGAATTTGGGGGGCGGCAAAGAATAAGAATTATTCTAGGAGGGGAAATTTACGAATGTGTGTTAGAAGTGGTGATTTGAGGGGATTTATGTTGGGGGGGGGGTGGGAGAAGAAGATTTGTGCTGGGGGGGGAGTTTTGGGGGGTTTGTGCTAGGAGGGGAATTTTGGGGGGGGTGGGTGGGGGATTTGTGCTAGCAGGGATGATTGGGGGTATTTGTGTTATGAGGAAACATTTGGGGTCTTTGGGGAGAATTTGTGCTGGGAGGGGGTATGTAGAGTAGGGGGATTTGTGCCCAGAGGGGAAATTTAAGGGGTAGAGGATTTGTACTAGGAGGGGGGGATTTTTTTTGGGGGGGGGGGGGTTGTGCTGGGGGCATGTGGGGAATGAGACAATTTGAGCTGGGGGTTGGGGAGGCAAAGATTTGTGCTGGGAAGGGGATTTCAGCGGGGGGGGGGGCGGATTTGTACTGGGAAGAGGGGGAATCCATGCTTCGGGGGTAAGCATGAAGATTAGTGCTCAGTTTTTTTTGGGGGGGGGGGATTTTTGCTGACATATAATGCTCAAACATCTTGGGGGGGCACAATTTGGCTAGTTTGCCCTTGGCTCTAGATGACCTTATCAAGGCACTGGGTGGACCCCCTTCCTCATTGTCAGCAGAAGCTGAGCAACAGGTACTATGTGAGGGGCTCCCCCTAAGAAATGCATAGAGTATAAGGGAGAGTGGGGGAGGGGAATTCTTCTCAAACTTCCTCTTCCACCATAAAGTCCATAAGTCTGAGACATTCCCCAATGGACATGATCTCCCTCTGATGGATGAGGCTTTTTCTGGCACAACACAAAGCGTCTTTGACGCAACGCATTATCCTCTAGGCACCATCAATGTCCCATTGTGCAAATGCAGTAAAAGAAAAAATAGTATGTTCAGCACCCCAAAGAGGGTACACAGTCCTTGAGTTCCGGTTCCAGGACCCTCAGTAGGTTCTGAGCATAGGGATACTCCCAGAAAACATGCAAAGCGGTTTCCTCCTGGATGATGCAGAAGGGGCAGTGCATATATCTGCTCAGATTTTTGGCATGGATGAAAGTCCTCAGAGGTAATCCCCATCCGTGCCAGATCTGTGTGCCTGTTGGTGAGTCTCTTTGAGGAAATATCCCTCCACACAACCTGGTAGTAGTGTCTAGAGGTAGGCCATTAACAGACTCCAAAATATCCTTGTCTCTGATCAAATTGTGGGCAGTCTACTTTCTCCACTGCAGGTGGAGCTCTTCCACAGCGGCACTGTTGTTGGAGAGGAAGTAAAGATGAACAAGATTCCTCTATGGTTTCCTGGGTCACTGGGGAGGCTATCCTATTGGATGCTGCCACCCCATGTGACTCTGTCAGCCATCTTGGGTCAGGCAGAGCCTATTTAAGATTTGGCATGCATTTTTGCAAGTTGGTAGAGTATGGACATGTACTCAGCCTGTTAGGCACAAAGCTAGTGGTAAGGGGAAGGTTTCCTGACGAGGAGGGAAAGCGTAGGGTTGCTACTTCTTGGAATTCTCCCATTTGGGCATGAGACAGTAAGGCCGCACTCGGATCTCTTCACAGACACTGTCAATTCGGCTAATACCCACTCTCTTCACATTACTGGAAACCTTGAGTGCACACTATTGATGACTGTATCGGGATTACAGTAGTTGGTGGAGAAATAAGGTTTCAGTTGTTAGAAAGAGACCAGGATAGGGATGAGTTTTCAGGGATCACCTAAAGACAGAATAGGAGTGGCTGAACAGATTCAGGTAGGTTCCAGAGGATGGGAGCGGCTCTGGAGAAGTCCAGGAGACAACAAGGAAGCCAAAGAGCAGGAGATCTTGGGAGAAGCAAAGATAACGGTGTAGGTGGTATTTTGAGATGAGGCTGGTGCTGTAGCTCAGGACAGCTGTTGTTGACTTTCCATGTTAGCGTTTAGAATTTTATTTGTTGGGTGAGTGAAAGCCAGTGGAGGGAATGCATTTGAGAGGGGTGGCAGACACTGAGTAGTTAGGAAGGTGGATTCATTTGGCAGCAAAATACATGGTAGGTGGAAAGGGGCGTATTCTGTGTAGAGATAGGCCAACAAGCAGCGAGTTAGCATTTGAGGCGAGAGATGACAAGGAAGTGGTTGAACTGGATGGACTTGTGTCTTTTTTCAACCTGACTAACTATGTAACCATGTAACTATGTAACTGTTGTGCAGCCTTCCCACTGGGTTTGTTGTGAACTGTTGCTGTGCTTTTTCAATACAAGTTTTCCATTGCACCTATGTGAATTTTTGTCGCCACACCATGCTGCACTCCACCTACAGACTTATGGACAGTCTTTGGTTTCCACAAGTCGTGCTTGTCTTTGTGTAGCCCCCTGCTCCCTGATAAACTTAAAAGTGTCCAAGTAATTCCAGGGAGTGTCACAATTATAGGGGATGGGGCTGTCCCATTTTTCCAATTTAAGGAACCACTAAAGAGGCAAGAGGAAAAAAAATGTTACATGGAGTTTCCATGAGAGAGGAGAGTCCACTGTTCGAGCAATCAAATCAAAGAATACCCTCAGCTACTGTAGGTAGCAATGTCGGGCAAACTGCTACCGCCCTTTTAGGGGCTCATTGAACATGACTTTTACTCTGTCCATTTTGGAGCCCCAGATGAAGTAAAACAGTGCCCTGGTGATGGCCCTGCAAGTGTTGATCCGTGGGGGCAGGGCCAGGCCTGGACGAGGTACTGCAACACAGGGAAGATGCTGTGTACTACGAGTGTCTTTCCTTTGATGGTGAGCTCTCCAAGCTTCTGATTTATTTTTGACAGCCTTTTCTCCCATGACTTCAGGGCTGAACCCTCAGCTCCAGGCCAGGCTTTTGATCAAATCCGCTCTGATATTGAAGGGGACAGATGCAGTGGAGGGCAGGAACCACTTTCCAAAGAGCATGACCTCTGACTTCCCGTAGTTGACTTTTACCCCTGAAGCTTGGCTGAAGTCCTTGCAGGTCTGGATAAGTGAGATGATGGATAGCTGGTTAGCTCAGAACACCATCACCTCGTCCAGGTAGAGTGAGCACTTGACTTCCTTCTGTCTGGACCCAGTGTGGTGATCCCTCTGATCTCTGCATTTCGTCTGATGCATTCAGCGAAGAGCTCTATACAACAAACAAAAAGAAGAGGTGAGGACGGGCAGCTTTGCCTGACCCCAGAGAGGACCAGCAAGGGGTCTGTTTTCCAGCCATTCACCAATAACATGCTGCAGATATCATGATACATCGGGTCAACATATGAGCAGAACATTTCCCCAAGACTAAACCTACTCAGGGCTCTACACATAAATCAGTGGGAGACACAGTCAAAGGGTCAAGACTGACCAGGGCCGTGTGCACAACAAGGCCATGTCTCGGACAAAGAAGCCATTTCATTCCAAGAAAGAAGCCTGTACAACTGTGCAAGACTGAAGGGAAGGTTGGAGCTCAGATTTAACCTTTTCTGCCGTAGGTCTATACCAGCCCTGCGGTGAAGACTTCCACAGCTCACCCAATCATAATTCACCCTTGAGACTCCTCATCGTCTCTCTTCTCGGCAGAGAAACTTGTGAGACAAAGCCTCTGCTGACTGAGCTAATGCCGTCAAAATCATTCCTAGTTTTGTTTCTAACCACAGAAGAAGAAAAGGTTTTTCTTTCCTTCCTGCAGAGTCTTCACTCCTTTGATTCCTCATTTGCATATGCTAACCAACCGTATTCATCAAAAACCTACCATCCATCAGACAGGCCCAGATAACGCGTTTCGCTCTCATCCGACTATTGCAAACTCTGAGCTCTGCAAATTTCAGCGGGTGCGTCAGCTGGGAAAGACGGAACATTGTTTCATCGTCAAAATATTTTCCCACTTTAGCAGTATCCAAATTTTCAAACTGTTTTTAATAATAGAGCTTAAAGTGAACCTGTCATCAGATATATTTCTTCATGTAAGTACAGCATTCTGAGTAATGTGTAACACTTCAAGGCATTTATTGATCTCCCAGAGATCATAGTTCTCCCCCTGACAATGCCTTAATTTAATTTTTTTCTACAGAAGGATGGTGTCATCTTTGTTCAAGCATCACCCATGGTCATCATCTACTATCCAGAAAGATGTCAGCCTGACTGTCCCTGGTGCATGGATCTCCTCTGGTGCACTTTTCCCCCTATGGCACAATAATCCTCCTATGGTGTACTGATCTTTCAATGGCACATTGATCCCCCTATGATGCATTGGTCCCCTATGTCATACTGACCTCCTTATAATGCACTGATCCCCTGTGGCATACTGGTCCTTCTATGGTGTACTGACCCCACTATGGTGCAATGATCCATAGCGCACTAATCCTCCGATGGTGTACTTATCATCCTATTGCACACTGATCCTGCCATTGTGCCATGGTGCACTGATCTTCCTATGGCTCACTGACCCTCCTGTGTTGCACTGATCTTCCTATGACACACTACCCTCAGTATGATGCATTGATCCCTTATGGCCCATTGATCCTCCTGTGGAACACTGATCCTCCTAGGGTGCACTGATCCCCTATGGTCAGTGGCGTCTCCAGCTTTCATATTTAGGGGGGGCACATGGGGGGACAGGGACAAAAGTAGGGGGGCAACTATAAAATGCATATATTAGATAGATAGATAGATAGATAGATATTAGATATATAAATATATACTGGGGCCCTTTACTACGACCCCACAATGGCCCTTTCACATGTTCTGCAGTGAGCTCCCTTCCTACTGCATTGGGGCCCCCCAGGGTGGCAGAAAACAAGATATATATGTCACCAGCATACCAAGAAAATATAAGGATCCAAAGCAGTAGGAGAACTATCAGGGTTGCAAAGGTTGTCTTGCCTCCGGGCCCCGGTGTTCTGCCACTGTGGGGTTTCCCAGCCTCCTCTTGCTGTCCTGCCCCTGCTATTGACAGCGCTGGTCTGGCATCTCTTGGAATTTACAGACTGGTTCTCCAGGCCTAAGGATGGGAGAAATCAGTCTGTTTTTTCAGTAACTGAGAGTCCTGGTGGAGTCCTTCCTGCAACTCGCTCTTCTCCCTGCCAATGAAGATGCAGGGGAAGGAGCAGATCGGGCAGCCGTGGTTGTGTGAGCGCTCGCATTATGCAGTGTCAGCAAGCAGAGGGAGGGGGGAGGAATCACCCGCAGGAGCTGACTGGGGACTCTCTCCCTCTTAGACATTGATTTTTTGTAAGAAAAAAAAACATTTATTGGGGGGGCACATGGTGGGGCACAGCATAATGTTGGGGGGTCAGGGCCCCCTCTGCCCCCCCTAGGGACACCATTGCCTATGGTGCAATGATCCCCCTATAGTGCACTAAATTTCCTATGATGCACTGATCCCCTGTGGTGCAATGATCCCCCTATAGCGCACTAATTGTCAGAAACCATAATTCAGACAGAGATAGAAGTACAGTTAAATCACGCTTGTTTAATAATAAAAGTAAATAGAACAAACGTAGTCAAAACATAGCCAAAGTTCGGTAATCGGAACGGATAGTCAGACAAGCCAGGAAGTCAGGAAGCCAGAGATCAGCGTAGTGGAAAAGCAAGCAGGATCTGAAGCCAGAAGGGATATCAGCCAAGCAAGTCTTTAACAGGAACACAGGAGAGTCTCTGTGATGTTAACCAAGGCGAAGGCAGAGATCATCTGGGCTGGATGGCTTAAGTAGTCAGGACTGACGAGCAGGATATCATCAACAGGTGAGTAACTGTAGAGAGATAGGAGCTGGCAATTAGCTGACAGCTGAGCGGCCAGCTCAGAGGAAGGAAGGGCTGAGCCCAGCCCTGACACTAATCCTCCTATAGTGCACTGATCCCCTATGGTCCAATGATCCTTCTATAGCGCACTGATCCCCCTGTGGTGCATTGATTCTCCTATGGTAGGGAGCAGGGATCCCCTATGGTCCAATGATCCTTCTATAGCGCACTGATTCCCCTGTGGTGCACTGATTCTCCTATGGTAGGGAGCACTGATCCCCTATGGTCCAATGATCCTTCTATAGCGCACTGATTCCCCTGTGGTGCACTGATTCTCCTATGGTAGGGAGCACTGATCCCCTATGGTCCAATGATCCTTCTATAGCGCACTGGTCTTTCGATGTTGCACTGACTTCCCCTTAGTGCACTGAGCACCTATGGCACATTTATTTTCCTATGACACAATGATCCTCTTATGGGGCACTGATCCCCCTATAGCACAATGATCCTCCTACAGTGCACTAAATTTTCATATGATGCACTGATCCCCTGTGGTGTAATGATCCCCCTATAGCGCACGAAACCTCCTATAGTGCACTGATCTCCCTATGGTCCAATGATCCTCCTATAGCACACTAATCTCCTATGGCTCACTGATCCTCCTGCGGTGAACTAAACCCCCTATGGTGCACTGATTCCCTTATATAGAATGAGCCCCCTATGGTGTACTGGTCTTTTTCCATGGTGTACTGACTCCCCTATGATGCACTGGTCACCTATGGCACACTTATTTTTCTATGGCGCACTGATTCTCCTATGGTGCATTGATCTGCCTATGGTGCATTGATCCTCCTATGGCACACTGATCCGCCTATGGTGCACTGTGTATGTTGTGTCAGCTGTAGAGGAGTGGACTAAAAGCACAAATGATATCATGGTGTCAAGAACTGGATTGAGTATTGATTCCTGCGTGGTGTTCACATACATCCCTTCATTTTTTAATATCCGCTCTACTTTAAGCAATGTTATACTATAAGCATAGACATGGGGTTGAGTGTTGAACTGTCATGCAAGATGGAGGAGTAAAAAAACTTGATTTTCCTTCTGGTATAAAGAATGAAGTCAAATGAAATTATACAGCGCCGGTCGGCGGAGGCTCGCTCTTCCTTAGCCCGAGCACATGTGTCATCAGATACAGTTTTTATGGCACAGAAATACATCCTGCGAATTTCATGAATTACTAATTGGGTTGTAAAGCATCCGGCACACAACCAGTTTCGAGGCGGCGGCGCGGGCCCATAAAACCGGCACCTGTACACAAGTAACTTTTATTCCGTACGTCTCTTTTTTACCGTCTGTGGCAGCCGCGTCCGCTCGCTGCTGTCGCTGTGGGTTTGTCAGCGCCGAAAGTTAATAATGTAAAAGTTTCAAAACACAGCAAAACTAGACCAACTTCTTCCCGAAATTTCCCTAGTGTCCTAGATCTTTCAATATGAAGCCGAAGCCTTTGTTTTTATTAGAATCGAGAGATGTAAACCCTAGCAAGCTCCAAAGACATATATATATAAAAAGAGAAGGATGGCGACAAGGCAGTTCTGTAATTTTCCTGCAGTGCTCATTTGGAAGAAAAGCTGTGGTACTGAAGTCAGAATGTCCCCTTTATTTACCTACTGTGGGGTGACAGAGGGACGTTACTGAACGTACTGACCAGCAGAGGAGATAGGATGGGCAAATGCCAGCCTAGGAAGGAAGAAGTGGGGGGGGGGGGGTGAAAGAAACAGAGCTGAAAAGATGATTTAGGGACACCGTATAGCAAATCAGGAGTAGCAGAGGAGGTACAAGGCATTAGTAAAGAGTAGCATAGTTAGTGATGACCAGAAGGGATTGGACAGAGTTGACAAAAACTGACGTTATTGGTTTGATGACCTAGTTTGATTCGGTGACCAAGCATGATAGGGAACACCTGCTACATATTGAACTGATAGGTAGGGTGGCATTCATAAAATATGAAAAATACAGAATGATATGAGCAGCAACGTAACATGTTGCACAGTTCTGTTAGAATTTTTTTATTGATTAGATAGGGGTCCCAGAACACCAAACCTCCAACCACTCCAACCATTCAACACAAAGATCAACTGTGCGTGTCATTGCCCCAAAGTTCAACTGTGCATGACCTTGCCCCAAAGTTCAACTCTGTATGTTCTTACAACAAAGTTCAACTGCCCAACAGAAAGTTCAACTGTCCAATACAAATATCAATTGTGCATGTCCTTGCCCCAAAGTTCAACTCTGTATGTTCTTAGCACAAAGTTCAACCAGCCAAGAAAAAGTTCAACTGTCCAACACAAATATCTATTGTGCATGTCCTTGCCCCAAAGTTCAACTCTGTAGTTTCTTACCACAAATTTCAACTGTCCAACAGAAAGTTCAACTGTCCACCACAAATATCAACCGTGCATGTCCTTGCACCAAAGTTAAACTTTGTATGTTCTTACCACAAAGTTCAACCTTCCAACAGAAAGTTCAACTGTCCAACACAAAAATTAACTGTGCATGTCCTTGCCTCAAAGTTCTCCATGCACGACCTTGTGCCAAAGCTCAACTTTGCATGTTCTTACCACAAAGTTCAACCATCCAACAGAAAGCTCAACGGTCCAAAACAAAGATCAACTGTGCATGTCCTTGCCCCAAAATTCAAGTCTGTCAACTGTCCAATACAGATATCTACTGTGCATGTTGCCCCAAGAGGCGGCTCTAGGCTTTGTGAGGCCTTAGGCAAAACGTACACATGAGGCCCCACGGACTGGGACGTGATGAGGCTGCTATTCCTCAGGCTGCGGGCAGTATCTGATTTGTCCATCAGCTCCTAAGCCACAGAGTCCCAGTGGGGGTAGGCAGAGCCGCCGGCGTCAACTTCAGTGATTGAGAACAGGCAAATTAGGCGGCAGCGAGGCCCCTGTGAGTGCGAGGCCTTAGGCGACCGCCTAATTTGCCTAATTAGAGAGCCGCCTCTGCCCCAAAGTTCAACTCCGTATGTTCTTACAACAAAATTCAACCGTCCAACAGAAAGTTCAACTGTCCACCACAAAGTTCAATTGTGCATGTGCTTGCCACAAAGTTCGACTGTCCAAAAGAAAGTTCACCTTTCCAACACAAATATCAACTATCCATGTCCTTACTACAAAGTTCAACTGTGCAGCACAAAGTTCAAAGTAAGCCTGAACAGATGCAGAAGTGTTGGTGGATCACTGGACCCAAATTTGAAGAATAGTCTACAATTCTGGAGAAGAGACTGCTTTCTAGCTCATCCATTCCCAACCAGGGTTCCATGGAACACCAGGGCTCCTCCAGGAGTGGCTGGGGGTTCCTTGAGCTGTGGTTGCTTGTCCCCCTATTTGATGGTGCCTCCATAGATACAGGACCAAAGCTATATGGCAAAGCCAGAAGTGTGTCACCAATGATCTTTTTAGTTGTCTAAAGGTGACATTCAGACCATCACTGTAATGCCGCGTACACACGAGCGGACTTTACGGCAGACTTTGCCCGGAGGACTGGATTTCGTCGGACAATTCGATGTGTGTGGGCTCCAGCGGACTTTGTTTTCTCAAAAGTTGGACGGACTTAGATTTGAAACATGTTTTAAATCAATCCGTCGAAATAGAGTCCGGTCGAAAAAAGTCCGCTCGTCTGTATGCTAGTTCGACGGACAAAAAGCGACGCTAGGGCAGCTATTGGCTACTGGCTATGAACTTCCTTGTTTTAGTCCGGTCGTACGTCATCACGTACGAATTCGCTGGACTTTGGTGGATTGTGTGTAGGCAAGTCCGTTCATTCAGAAAGTCCGTCGTAAAGTCTGTCGAAAAGTCCGCCGAGCAAAGTCTGCCGTAAAGTCCGCTCGTGTGTACGCGGCATAAGTGTTGCGTTCTTCTTACTGATCAACACCAGTGTAGGGACATTTTTCCTATTGATCCCCCAATAAACTGGTTTAAGTAAGGTTTTCCTGAGACCTGAAAAATATTTAGGGGTGCCTCTGGGGTAAACAGGTTGAAAAAGGCTGCACTAAAAGTTGGTAGGGCCAAATGGGTCCATGGAATGCCAGTAAGAGATACAGTAAAAAGATGAAAGCACCACGGGTATTTTATAACTCCAGGAGATCATTTTATTTTTTTTAACAATCAAAAGTCAAAGAGGTTGCCAATGGGTTTCGGGAGCCCATTGGTCCCTTCATCGGGAATTACGGTAAAGAGCAGTAGTGTAGCTTGCATGTCTGGCACCCAAGGTCGATCTTTTCAACACTTCCACCTCCCACACTTAAAACAAAGCTTGGTAATATGCGGGGACCAGGGTAGACCGCCTATAGGAATTGCTAAGTGAACTGTACATAGAAGGGCTTGTTAAAGTTGTTGGCCTAACAGTCCTAGACTAGCGACTTGATTAAACCGCAGTTGCTTGGCACACAATAAGATCACCTCTGGGAACTGGAGGTGATTGTTAGTGCTAAAAAAAAAAACTTCTATGTGGGACAGGCAGGAGTTGCAGAGGATGGGGTTACCGGAATCAGTCCCTTAAGGACAAACAGACGATTCCCCGAGGAGACATGTACATGTCTATATCCAGCCTTATGCAGGAGATACGGCAATATGTAGAGAATAGTATTGGTGTGTATAGCATGCTGCAGGAAATGAAAGGTTGTAATACTGGCACATGTGGGGATAATAGTGGTACGCTTTGACAGGGACAGGCCTGTAAGGGATTAGATGATAGTAATTTGCAATTCCTGTTTCGATGGCAACAGTCAGCAGGACAAATAGAGGGGTGAATTGTGTCCCCACCATAAAAACTTGATAAAAGGTCTAACCCTTTTTCTACTCTATTCAAAACTAAATATCAATAACCTTTACATTTATTTTAAAAGGAAAAAGCAGAGATGCTGGGAGTCCTCTCCCTTCATGGAAAACTTGCCAACCTTTTTGTTATACTCGCCTCAATTCCAGATTGGCTCCTCTCTCCAGCCCAGAGTCCCTGGCATTTTATGTTTCACCCATAGGTGCCATGGCCAATCAGGAACGACTCTCCTGACTGGCCAGCACCTAAAGTGGTTGTAAACCCTTTCCATATACCCAGTGAAGTGACTATCCTCAGGTGATACACAGAGATGAAACTAACCCTCCTACATAAGCTGTACCTGTTTATTTGCAGTCTTCTCTTCTCGACATTCAAAGTGCTGAATTTATAGGCTTGTCAGAAAAAAAGGGGGGCGAAGAGCTGAAGTTACACTCTGCAAAGCTCAGTGGGGAGAGCTCTGACAGCTGATTGGAAGGGAAGGGACAAACACCCCTTCACACAGCTCACTGCCTCAGCTCACAGGAACAGAGCTGAGGCAGTCAATCACAGGCTGTGTGCTGGAGCTCCCTCCCCGTCACCATTTTTCTCTTGGTGTCAGGAAAAATTGACAGAAGTGACTCATGCTGATATCAGAGGAAGGAAGCAGCAGACAGACATGACACTTAGCGCTTTTAACCACTTAAAGTGGGGTTCCACCCAAAAAAACAAATATACATAAAAAAATCCTAAAAAAAAAACCAAAAAAACATTTGGATATTTTTTTTTTTTTACTTACCTCTAAATGCCTGTTGCTAGGTGGTCCCTCGTAGTCTGCCCCTTCCTTTGCCTGGGCTGGTGACATCACTTCCCCCTCGGCACAGGAAGGGCTCCGCTCTGCTCCCTCCCTCCTGTCAATCATCTGGGACCCATTACAGGTCCCAGGTGACTGAGCGGCCAATCACGGCGAGCGGCGCCGCTCGCGCATGCACAGTGGGTGCCAGGCTGTGAAGCCACAGCCTGGCGCCCACAGTTGCAATGCCGGCGCCGCTGAACGGAGGGGGAGGTGAGCGGGGCTTCGATCCCCCACTTCGCTGGACTCCAGGACAAGTAAGTGTCCAATTAAAAGTCAGCAGCTGCAGTATTTGTAGCTGCTGACTTTTAATTTTTTTTTTTTTTTAATGCCCCCCCTGGGTGGAACTCCTCTTTAAGGACCAGCCTCGTTTTGGATTTTAGGCGTTTACATGCTTAAAACAGGTTTTTTTTGCTAGAAAATTACTTAAAACCCCCAAACATTATATATATATGTTTTTTTTTCTAACACCCTAGAGAATAAAATGGCAATCGTGGCGAACTTTTTTTTGCACCGTATTTGCGCGGCGTTCTTAAAAGCGCACTTTTTTTGGAAAAAATTCACTTTTTTGAATAAAAAAATAAGACAACAGTAAAGTTAGCCCAATTTTTTTTATATTGTGAAATATAATGTTACGCCAAGTAAATTGATACCCAACATGTCACGCTCGTGGAATGGCGTCAAACGTTTACCCTCAAAAATCTCCATAGGCGACGTTTAAAAAATTCTACAGGTTGCATGTTTTGCGTTACAGAGGAGATCTAGGGCTAGAATTATTGCTCTCTCTCTACCGGTCGCGGCGATACCTCACATGTGTGGTTTGACCACCGTTTTTCATATGCAGGAGCTACTCACGTATGCGTTCGCTTAGCGCACGAGCTCGTCGGGACGGGGTTTTTTTTTTAAAAAAATTTAATTATTTTTATTATTTATTTTACATTATTTTATTTATTTTTACACTGTTTAAAAAAAAATTGTGTCACTTTTATTCCTATTACAAGGAATGTAAACATCCCTTGTAATAGAAAAAAGCATGACAGGTCCTCTTAAATATGACAAAAGATAATCAAAAAGACCTTAGATCTCATATTTACACTAAAATGCAATAAAAAAAAAGTCATTTAAAAAAATGACATTGAAAAAAATATGCCTTTAAGAGGCGTGGGCGGAAGTGACGTTTTGACGTCGCTTCCGCCCAGCAGTGTCATGGAGACGAGTGGGCGCCATCTTAGACTCACTCGTCTACAGGCACAGCACTGAGCAGGACGCAGTCGCCTCCACCGCTACCGACGGCTCCAGTAAGCGGTGGAGGACACCGGATCGCGGCGGGAGGGGGGGGCCCTCTCCCGCCACCGATAAAAGTGATCTCATGGCGAATCCCCTGCAGGGACCACTTTTATCAGAAAGCCGACTGCCGCATGAAAACGGGGATACCGGGGTTATGGCAGCTAGCTGCTGCCATAACAACGATATCCGCCGGCAAAGTTAGTACGTACATCGGCGTGCGGCGGTCGGCAAGTGGTTAATTGAGATAAGTACACACCATGGAGGGATATGCTTTGTTCATATTTCATGTCTGAGGTTTACAAACACTTTAAGGCTGGGTTCACATTATTGCGAATTGGATGCGGGTTTCCCTGCATCCAATTTGCATAACAGGAGATTGGGACCAGCTCTCTATAGAGTCGGTTCACACATCTCCGGAGCGGCTCTGGTGCGAATTGTACAGGAGCCCTGTGCGTCATTTGGTCCATTTCAGGTCCGAATCCAGCCCAAAATTTGAGCTGAAATAGGACCTGAAACAGTAAATGGAGACGCACCGGACTCCTGCCATGAGCCGCTGCATTCTCAAGTGTGAACCCAGCCTAAAGTAGACATGTGCAGGATGAAAAAATTCGTTTAGTTTCATTTCAATTCGTTATTTAACTAAATTCGTTTAGTTAAATTCGTTGCATTCGTTACAATCGTTTTCGGGATTCGTTTAGTTTCGTATTCGAATTCGAAAAAATGTGCCCGTATTTGAAAAAATTTGACCGCATTCGAAAAAAAACTATCAGATTCGAAAAAATTCTACCGCATTCGAAAAAAACGATCAAATTCGAAAAAAAATCTACCGCATTCAAAAAAATTGGACCGAATTTGAAAAAGTAAACTATATATAACCATTTTGCGAAATTCGTATAGAATGAAAGTGAATTTGAATAGAATAAAAATAATAGAAAAGAATAGCATAGAAAAACAATAGAACAGAATAGAAAAAATATAATATATTCTATTCTAATCATGTCTATTCGAATTCATTCTGTACCAAATTCCATTTTTGAAAGATGGTTTTATATATATATTTTTTTCTATTCTGTTCTATTGTTTTTTCTATTCTAGCCTTTTCTATTAGAACTCGATTTCATTCTATTTCTATATAACCATATTCCGAAATTCAAATTTCGTATAGAATGAATTCACATTCAAATAGAAAAGATTAGAATATAATAGAAAATAATGGAAAAGAATAGCATAGAAAAACAACAGACCAGCATAGAAAAAATATTATATAATATATATATATATATCTCTATATATCATCTTCCAAAATTTGAATTTTGTATAGGATGAATTTGAATTCAAATAGAATTAAAAGATTAGAATAGAAAATAATAGAAAAACAATGGAACAGAATAGAAAAAAATATAATATATATATATATATAACATCTTCCGAAATTCGAATTTCATGTAGACTGAAATCAAATTTGAATAGAAAATATTGGAATAGAATAGAAAATAATAGGACAGAATAGCATAGAAAAACAATAGAACAGAATAGAATAAAATATAATATATATATTATATTTTATTCTATTCTGTTCAATTGTTTTTCTAGTCTATTATTTTCTATTCTAATCTTTTCTATTCAAATTCGAATCCATTCTATAAGAAATTTGAACTTCAGAGGCCATGTTTCGAAATTCAAATTTCGTATAGAATGATTTCGAATTTGAATAGAAAAGAATATAGAATAGAAAATAATAGAAAACAAAAAGCATAGAAAAACAATAGAACAAAATAATAAAAAAATAGTTTATATATATATATATATATATATATATATATATATATATATATATATATATATATATATATATATATATATATATATATATATATATATATATATATATATATGTATGTATGTGTATGTATAAATGTATGTATGTATATATATATATATATATATATATGGGTATGTGTGTATGTGTATATATATATATATATATATGTGTGTGTATGTATATATATATATATATATATATATATATATATATATATATATATATATTCTATTGCTTTATTGTTTTATATTCTATTCTATTGTATTTTTTAGAAAATCGTTTTCTATTTTTTTTCTGATTCGATTTGAATTTGTTTTAGAATTCGATTCGATTTTGTTTTCGAATTCAATCATTTTTTCGGATTCGTTTAAATTCATTATTTTTGTAATTCGGAAATTCGGATGCGTACAAATTTCCGAATAATGAAAAATTAATCCGAATTTCGATTCGGAACAAAACAAAATGCACATGTCTAGCCTAAAGGCCCACATCACATTGGTGCACCTAAACCATGCTGCCTCTTACAGTTCTCAGTGCCTGTCCCCAGTGCACTCCTCTGTCTCCAGTGACCCCTGTGTGCTTCTTTGTCTCCATTGACTAGACATGTGCACTGACAAAAAATGTGTTCGTTTTCGTTCCGTTAGTTTTTTGCTTTTTTTGGAAATTCGGAAATTCAGAAATTCGAAAAATCGGAAATTCGAAAATTCAGAAATTTGTAATATTCATTCTTATTTTTGGATTTTCAAATTTCCAAATTTTAGCATTTGAAATTTTGAATTTTCGAATTTCCGAATTTGTGAAATTTTGAATTTCCAATTTCCGAAATTTCCAATTTCCAAATTTTGAATTTCTCAATTTCGAATTTCCTAATTTCAAATTTTCCAATTTCTGAAATTTCGAATTTCTGAAATTTTCCATTTTCCGAATTTTGAATTTCTGGATTTCCAATTTCCAAAATTTCGAATTTCCCAAATTCCGAATTTTCGAAAATTCGGAAATTTGAAAATTCAGAAATTCGGAAATTCGAAATTCGGAAATTGAAGAATTTGGAAATTCGGAAATTAAAAAATGGATTCGGACCTAAACGAATTGCACATGCCTACCATCGACTCCTGTGCCTCTAATGATCCCTGTGACCTCTGATCACTCCTGTGCACCCCTGTGACTCCAGTGTGTCCCCTGTGATTCCAGTGTGTCCCCTGTGATGTGATTCCAGTGTGTCCCCTGTGATTCCAGTGTGTCACCTGTGATTCCAGTGTGTCCCCTGTGATCCCAGTGTGTCCCCTGTGATGTGATTCCAGTGTGTCCCCTGTGATGTGATTTTAGTGTGTCCCCTGTGATTCCAGTGTGTCCCCTGTGATGTGATTCCAGTGTGTCCCCTGTGATGTGATTCCAGTGTGTCCCCTGTGATTCCAGTGTGTCCCCTGTGATTCCAGTGTGTCCCCTGTGATGTGACTCCAGTGTGTCCCCTGTGATTCCAGTGTGTCCCCTGTGATTCCAGTGTGTCCCCTGTGATGTGATTCCAGTGTGTCCCCTGTGACGTGATTCCAGTGTGTCCCCTGTGACGTGATTCCAGTGTGTCCCCTGTGATTCCAGTGTGTCCCCTGTGATGTGACTCCAGTGTGTCCCCTGTGATTCCAGTGTGTCCCCAGTGATGTGACTCCAGTGTGTCCCCTGTGATTCCAGTGTGTCCCCTGTGATTCCAGTGTGTCCCCAGTGATGTGATTCCAGTGTGTCCCCTGTGATTCCAGTGTGTCCCCTGTGATGTGATTCCAGTGTGTCCCCTGTGATGTGATTCCAGTGTGTCCCCTGTGATTCCAGTGTGTCCCCTGTGATTCCAGTGTGTCCCCAGTGATGTGATTCCAGTGTGTCCCCTGTGATGTGATTCCAGTGTGTCCCCTGTGATTCCAGTGTGTCCCCTGTGATTCCAGTGTGTCCCCTGTGATGTGATTCCAGTGTGTCCCCTGTGATTCCAGTGTGTCCCCTGTGATGTGACTCCAGTGTGTCCCCTGTGATTCCAGTGTGTCCCCTGTGATTCCAGTGTGTCCCCAGTGATGTGACTCCAGTGTGTCCCCTGTGATTCCAGGGTGTCCCCTGTGATTCCAGTGTGTCCCCAGTGATGTGATTCCAGTGTGTCCCCAGTGATGTGATTCCATTGTGTCCCCTGTGATGTGATTCCAGTGTGTCCCCTGTGATTCCAGTGTGTCCCCTGTGATTCCAGTGTGTCCCCTGTGATGTGACTCCAGTGTGTCCCCTGTGATTCCAGTGTGTCCCCTGTGATTCCAGTGTGTCCCCTGTGATGTGATTCCAGTGTGTCCCCTGTGACGTGATTCCAGTGTGTCCCCTGTGACGTGATTCCAGTGTGCCCCCTGTGATTCCAGTGTGTCCCCTGTGATGTGACTCCAGTGTGTCCCCTGTGATTCCAGTGTGTCCCCAGTGATGTGACTCCAGTGTGTCCCCTGTGATTCCAGTGTGTCCCCTGTGATTCCAGTGTGTCCCCAGTGATGTGATTCCAGTGTGTCCCCTGTGATTCCAGTGTGTCCCCTGTGATGTGATTCCAGTGTGTCCCCTGTGATGTGATTCCAGTGTGTCCCCTGTGATTCCAGTGTGTCCCCTGTGATTCCAGTGTGTCCCCTGTGATGTGATTCCAGTGTGTCCCCTGTGATGTGATTCCAGTGTGTCCCCTGTGATTCCAGTGTGTCCCCTGTGATGTGATTCCAGTGTGTCCCCTGTGATTCCAGTGTGTCCCCTGTGATGTGACTCCAGTGTGTCCCCTGTGATTCCAGTGTGTCCCCTGTGATTCCAGTGTGTCCCCAGTGATGTGACTCCAGTGTGTCCCCTGTGATTCCAGGGTGTCCCCTGTGATTCCAGTGTGTCCCCAGTGATGTGATTCCAGTGTGTCCCCAGTGATGTGATTCCAGTGTGTCCCCTGTGATGTGATTCCAGTGTGTCCCCTGTGATTCCAGTGTGTCCCCTGTGATTCCAGTGTGTCCCCTGTGATGTGACTCCAGTGTGTCCCCTGTGACTCCAGTGTGTCCCCTGTGATTCCAGTGTGTCCCCTGTGATTCCAGTGTGTCCCCTGTGATGTGATTCCAGTGTGTCCCCTGTGACGTGATTCCAGTGTGTCCCCTGTGACGTGATTCCAGTGTGCCCCCTGTGATTCCAGTGTGTCCCCTGTGATGTGACTCCAGTGTGTCCCCTGTGATTCCAGTGTGTCCCCAGTGATGTGACTCCAGTGTGTCCCCTGTGATTCCAGTGTGTCCCCTGTGATTCCAGTGTGTCCCCAGTGATGTGATTCCAGTGTGTCCCCTGTGATTCCAGTGTGTCCCCTGTGATGTGATTCCAGTGTGTCCCCTGTGATGTGATTCCAGTGTGTCCCCTGTGATTCCAGTGTGTCCCCTGTGATTCCAGTGTGTCCCCTGTGATGTGATTCCAGTGTGTCCCCTGTGATGTGATTCCAGTGTGTCCCCTGTGATTCCAGTGTGTCCCCTGTGATGTGATTCCAGTGTGTCCCCTGTGATGTGACTCCAGTGTGTCCCCTGTGATTCCAGTGTGTCCCCTGTGATGTGATTCCGGTGTGTCCCCTGTGATGTGATTCCAGTGTGTCCCCTGTGATTCCAGTGTGTCCCCTGTGATGTGACTCCAGTGTGTCCCCTGTGATTCCAGTGTGTCCCCTGTGATTCCAGTGTGTCCCCAGTGATGTGACTCCAGTCTGTCCCCTGAGATTCCAGGGTGTCCCCTGTGATTCCAGTGTGTCCCCAGTGATGTGATTCCAGTGTGTCCCCAGTGATGTGATTCCAGTGTGTCCCCTGTGATGTGATTCCAGTGTGTCCCCTGTGATTCCATTGTGTCCCCTGTGATTCCAGTGTGTCCCCTGTGATGTGACTCCAGTGTGTCCCCTGTGATTCCAGTGTGTCCCCTTTGATTCCAGTGTGTCCCCTGTGATGTGATTCCAGTGTGTCCCCTGTGACGTGATTCCAGTGTGTCCCCTGTGACGTGATTCCAGTGTGTCCCCTGTGATTCCAGTGTGTCCCCTGTGATGTGACTCCAGTGTGTCCCCTGTGATTCCAGTGTGTCCCCAGTGATGTGACTCCAGTGTGTCCCCTGTGATTCCAGTGTTTCCCCTGTGATTCCAGTGTGTCCCCAGTGATGTGATTCCAGTGTGTCCCCTGTGATTCCAGTGTGTCCCCTGTGATGTGATTCCAGTGTGTCCCCTGTGATGTGATTCCAGTGTGTCCCCTGTGATTCCAGTGTGTCCCCTGTGATTCCAGTGTGTCCCCTGTGATGTGATTCCAGTGTGTCCCCTGTGATGTGATTCCAGTGTGTCCCCTGTGATTCCAGTGTGTCCCCTGTGATGTGATTCCAGTGTGTCCCCTGTGATGTGACTCCAGTGTGTCCCCTGTGATTCCAGTGTGTCCCCTGTGATTCCAGTGTGTCCCCTGTGATGTGATTCCAGTGTGTCCCCTGTGATGTGATTCCAGTGTGTCCCCTGTGATTCCAGTGTGTCCCCTGTGATGTGACTCCAGTGTGTCCCCTGTGATTCCAGTGTGTCCCCAGTGATGTGACTCCAGTGTGTCCCCTGTGATCCCAGTGTGTCCCCAGTGATGTGACTCCAGTGTGTCCCCTGTGATTCCAGTGTGTCCCCTGTGATGTGATTCCAGTGTGTCCCCTGTGATGTGATTCCAGTGTGTCCCCCGTGATTCCAGTGTGTCCCCTGTGATTCCAGTGTGTCCCCTGTGATGTGATTCCAGTGTGTCCCCTGTGATGTGATTCCAGTGTGTCCCCTGTGATGTGACTCCAGTGTGTCCCCTGTGATTCCAGTGTGTCCCTTGTGATTCCAGTGTGTCCCCTGTGATGTGATTCCAGTGTGTCCCCTGTGATTCCAGTGTGTCCCCTGTGATGTGATTCCAGTGTGTCCCCTGTGATGTGACTCCAGTGTGTCCCCTGTGATTCCAGTGTGTCCCTTGTGATTCCAGTGTGTCCCCTGTGATTCCAGTGTGTCCCCTGTGATGTGATTCCAGTGTGTCCCCTGTGATGTGATTCCAGTGTGTCCCCTGTGATTCCAGTGTGTCCCCTGTGATGTGACTCCAGTGTGTCCCCTGTGATTCCAGTGTGTCCCCAAGTGATGTGACTCCAGTGTGTCCCCTGTGATTCCAGGGTGTCCCCTGTGATTCCAGTGTGTCCCCAGTGATGTGATTCCAGTGTGTCCCCAGTGATGTGATTCATGTGTGTCCCCAGTGATGTGATTCCAGTGTGTCCCCTGTGATGTGATTCCAGTGTGTCCCCTGTGATGTGATTCCAGTGTGTCCCCTGTGATGTGATTCCAGTGTGTCCCCTGTGATGTGATTCCAGTGTGTCCCCTGTGATTTGATTCCAGTGTGTCCCCTGTGATTCCAGTGTGTCCCCTGTGATGTGACTCCAGTGTGTCCCCTGTGATTCCAGTGTGTCCCCTGTGATTCCAGTGTGTCCCCTGTGATTCCAGTGTGTCCCCTGTGATTCCAGTGTGTCCCCTGTGATGTGATTCCAGTGTGTCCCCTGTGATGTGATTCCAGTGTGTCCCCTGTGATTCCAGTGTGTCCCCTGTGATGTGACTCCAGTGTGTCCCCTGTGATTCCAGTGTGTCCCCAGTGATGTGACTCCAGTGTGTCCCCTGTGATTCCAGGGTGTCCCCTGTGATTCCAGTGTGTCCCCAGTGATGTGATTCCAGTGTGTCCCCAGTGATGTGATTCCAGTGTGTCCCCTGTGATGTGATTCCAGTGTGTCCCCTGTGATGTGATTCCAGTGTGTCCCCTGTGATGTGATTCCAGTGTGTCCCCTGTGATGTGATTCCAGTGTGTCCCCTGTGATGTGATTCCAGTGTGTCCCCTGTGATGTGATTCCAGTGTGTCCCCTGTGATGTGATTCCAGTGTGTCCCCTGTGATGTGATTCCAGTGTGTCCCCTGTGATGTGATTCCAGTGTGTCCCCTGTGATGTGATTCCAGTGTGTCCCCTGTGATTCCAGTGTGTCCCCTGTGATGTGACTGCAGTGTGTCCCCTGTGATTCCAGTGTGTCCCCTGTGATTCCAGTGTGTCCCCTGTGATGTGATTCCAGTGTGTCCCCTGTGATGTGATTCCAGTGTGTCCCCTGTGATGTGATTCCAGTGTGTCCCCTGTGATGTGACTCCAGGGTGTCCCCTGTGATTCCAGTGTGTCCCCTGTGATTCCAGTGTGTCCCCTGTGATTCCAGTGTGTCCCCTGTGATGTGATTCCAGTGTGTCCCCTGTGATGTGATTCCAGTGTGTCCCCTGTGATGTGATTCCAGTGTGTCCCCTGTGATTCCAGTGTGTCCCCTGTGATTCCAGTGTGTCCCCAGTGATGTGATTCCAGTGTGTTCCCTGTGATTCCAATGTATCCCCTGTGATTCCAGTGTGTCCCCAGTGATGTGATTCCAGTGTGTTCCCTGTGATTCCAATGTATCCCCAGGATCTCACATGTGCCCTTTTATCTTCAAGCAGCCTTCAGTACACCCACCAGTTGTCAAGTCTTCTAAGCTCCACCGCCAGCCACCTGCAGGTACGCTCCTGCAATCACTTGGACTATTCATCTCTACATGCACATATATAGTTACATATAGATAGTGATAAACATTTACACTGATCAGCCATAACATTATGACCACTGACAGGTTCAGTGAATAATAACACGTGCACCTACAATAGGCATGTGAGCAATAGAACTGGTGGCCTTGGTCTGATGAATCACATTTTCTTTTACATCATGTGGATGGTCGGGTGAGTGTGCGTCACTTACCCGGGGAATAGATGGCACCAGGATGCAGTATGGGAAGAAGACAAGCTGGCGAAGGCCGTGTGATGCTTTGACTTTAGGCAATATTTTGCTGGGAAACCCTGGATCCTGCCATTCATGTGGATGTGACATGTGACCACCTACCTAAACATTAAAGAATGGGGATCCTCAATATAATTGCCTATTCTAGGAACATGAGGGAAAATATTCCCCCCTATATAGTGGGACTTTCTAGGCAAATTGGAAATAATATTTAAAATTATAATGTGTTTTTTATTTTAAATGTGTTGAAAAATTTTAGGAATTGCAATTCCAAGACCTGTCACTCACAATTAGACTTGTGCTTGATGGAAAATTTTGTTTAGTTTTCATTTGTAAAATACATAATTTCGTTCTCTTATATTGGTTATGTTACGTTAATTCGTTTTCTGATAAATCATTATTTCTGTTAGTATAGATATTCATTATAACGAATCAGTTTGTTTTATTGTTTAGTTGTTTAGTTGTTTTGTTTATGGACAAGTCGTTATTTAATGTATGTATGTATATACAGTATCTCACAAAAGTGAGCACACCCCTCACATTTTTGTAAATATCTTATTATATCTTTTCATGTGACAACACTGAAGAAATGACACTTTGCTACAATGTAAAGTAGTGAGTGTACAGCTTGTATAACAGTGTAAATTTGCTGTCCCCTCAAAATAACTCAACACACAGCCATTAATGTCTAAACCGCTGGCAACAAAAGTGAGTACACCCCTAAGTGAAAATGTCCAAATTGGGCCCAAAGTGTCAATATTTTGTTTGGCCTCCATTATTTTCCAGCACTGCCTTAACCCTCCTGGGCATGGAGGTCACCAGAGCTTTACAGGTTATCACTGGAGTCCTCTTCCCCTCCTCCATGACGACATCACAGAGCTGGTGGATGTTGGAGACCTTGCGGTCCTCCACCTTCCATTTGAGGATGCCCCACAGATGCTCAATAGGGTTTAGGTCTGGAGACATGCTTGGCCAGTTCATCACCTTTACCCTCAGCTTCTTTAGCAAGGCAGTGGTCGTCTTGGAGGTGTGTTTGGGGTCGTTATCATGTTGGAATACTGCCCTGCGGCCCAGTCTCTGAAGGGAGGGGATCATGCTCTGCTTCAGTATGTCACAGTACATGTTGGCATTCATGGTTCCCTCAATGATCTGTAGCTCCCCAGTGCCGGCAGCACTCATGCAGCCCCAGACCATGACACTCCCACCACCATGCTTGACTGTAGGCAAGACACACTTGTCTTTGTTCTCCTCACCTGGTTGTCACCACACATGCTTGTCACCATCTGAACCAAATAATTTTATCTTGGTCTCATCAGACCACAGCACATGGTTCCAGTAATCCATGTCCTTAGTCTGCCTGTCTTCAGAAAACTGTTTGCGGGCTTTCTTGTGCATCATCTTTAGAAGAGGCTTCCTTCTGGGCCATGCAGACCAATTTGATGCAGTGTGCGGCGTATGGTCTGAGCACTGACAGGTTGACCCCCCACCCCTTCAACCTCTGCAGCAATGCTGGCAGCACTCATACATCCATTTCCCAAAGACAACCTCTGGATATCACGCTGAGCATGTGCACTCAATTTCTTTGGTGGACCATGGCGAGGCCTGTTCTGAGTAGATCATATGCTGTATGGTCTTGGTCACCATGCTGCCGCTCAGTTTGAGGGTCTTGGCAATCTTCTTATAGCCTAGGCCATCTTTATGTAGAGCAACAATTCTTTTTTTCAGATCCTCAGAGAGTTCTTTGCCATGAGGTGCCATGTTGAACTTCCAGTGACCAGTATGAGAGAGTGAGAGCGATAGCGCCAAATTTAACACACCTACTCCACATTCACACCTGAGACTTTGTAACACTAACGAGTCACATGACCCAGAGGAGGGAAAATGGCTAATTGGGCCCAATTTGGACATTTTCACTTAGGGGTGTACTCACTTTTGTTGCCAGCAGTTTAGACATTAATAGGTGTGTGTTGAGTTATTTTGAGGGGACAGCAAATTTACACTGTTATACAAGCTGTACACTCACTACTTTACATTGTAGCAAAGTGTCATTTCTTCAGTGTTGTCACATGAAAAGATATAATAAGATATTTACAAAAATGTGAGGGGTGTACTCACTTTTCTGAGATACTGTATATTTGTGATAACGATTCGTAATTCAGAACATTGTTTGACTTACTCCGTTTGATTTACTCCATGCCAGTAATCCAACCCCCAACACAAAAGGAATCAACTGATTGGACTAGAAAACTGTAACTCGGACGGATCAATTCCTTTCCACTTGCTCACTAATAGGATCAAAATGAATTGATACGACTGAATCCAGATCATTCCTTATGCCATTACGAGTCGACCTGCGTTTTCATTAGACCATTAACAAATTTACAAATCATGCCAATCTCATTCGTTATAATTTCTTTCGTATTAGTTGAAATTTTGTATTTTTATTTTTTTTTGGACGTTCGGATGTGTCCAAATGTCCGAAAGATGCGAAATTCGGCTGAATTTCAATATTTTTCCAAAACGAGTTGCACATGCCTAGTCAAGGTAATATTGTTACAATATTGTGTACAATACAAAATATACAGTTCATATTAGCAGAGACTGTATGAGTACCCGATGCGTTTCAGAGAAAATAATTATTTTCTGTTTCTTTGATATGTGTGTGTGAGTATTATGTATCCTACACCTGCAATAACAGTATGTACAGTATGGATTGTACCATGTATGTTCTAATTTAAAGGATATGTTTTTGATTCTACCATAGATCATACTGTAATGTCTGCAGAGTTAACCTCTGAGGAAGGAGCTATTGTCTCTGAAACGCGTTGGGTATCTCAGAGTCTCTGCTAATTTGTACTGTATTTTTTGTATTGCAGAAAAGAAAAAAATCCTCTAAGGTGGACTTTAAAGGCACATAAGAGTATAATTGAAAGAGTGTACCTTGCAAAAAATTATTATTAATGGTTAAAGCGGGGGTCCACCTAAACCGCCAAAAAAAAAAAATTATTAAAAGCTAGCAGCTACAAATACTGCAGCTGCTGACTTTTAATAAATGGCCACTTACCTGTCCCAGGGTCCAGCGATGTCGGCAGGCGACGCCGAGAACCCGCTCGGTTCTCGGCAGCTGCCGCTGCCATACTAGATGAGGGAATCAGGAAGTGAAGCGTTACGGCTTCACTTCCTGGTTCCCTACGGCGCATGCGCGAGACGCGCTGCGCATCGTAACTGGTCCCCGCTATCTCCTGGGAGCTGTGTGTTTCCCAGGAGACAGCGCGGAGGGACAGGAAGAGGCATAGACTGCCATGGGAGTCTATGCTTTAAGTGGGTGCAAATACCTGTCTTAGACAGGTATCTGCATCCCCCTCCCCCTGAAAGGTGCCAAATGTGACACCGGAGTGGGGGAGGGTTCCGAAAAGCGGAAGTTCCATTTTTGTGTGGAACTCCGCTTTAAACATAGTCGCTAAAAATGTACATATATGGATATGAAACGATGAAATGTCTAAAAAGTTTATGATATTGTCACCATATTTGTAAACACATATGAAATAATCTTAGCACCCAACGCGTTTCGGAGTACAATCTTTCTCCTTCTTCAGGGCTGTATGAGGAGAATACTGGATGTGGCACTAGACTGGCCTAATATTACCGTTTGCTCCTTTTTGTGTATTTTTTTGTATTGTACGCATTATTGTAACAATATTATTGTGACACATCTTGGAATTGCAATTTGTAACATTTATTGAACACATTTGAAATAAAGTATATGTTGTTTTTTTAAATATTACATTTTCCTAGAAAGTCTCATTACATGGGGGGGGGGGGAACTTTTCTATATGCACTTACCTAAACATGGTTGCTGACCAAGTACATCCCTTCATGGAAACAAAGTTCCCTGATGACAACGGCCTCATAGGCTCCATTCACACTAGCGCGTTTTTTGATGCATTTTGCATTTTGCAGAAATGCACGGGAATTTTTTAACATGGGTTCCTATGGAACATGTTCACATCAATGCCTTTTTGTTTCTCTGCATTTTTGGAAAGGGTCGGGGACTTTTTTTCATGCAAAATGCAGCGTTTTGCATGTAATGGATTTCAATGGACAAGCATCAAAAACGCAAGTGCACCGTTTTTGCAGCGTTTTTGATGCGTTTTTGGTGCGTTTTTGATGCGTTTTGCGTTTATTTTTTTTATTTTTTTTTTTTAATTTTTTTTTTTTGTAATTTTTTTTAAGACTGTAAAAAAAAATGTAAAAAAAAAAAATAAAAAAAAAAACGCAAAACGCAAATCGCGGCAAAATCGCGGGCAAAATCGCGGCAAAATCGCGGCAAAAACGCGGCTCAAAAACGTGGCAAGCATGAAAAAAAAACCTCCAAAAACGCTCAAAAGCAACATGCATAGGTGTGAATCGAGCCTTATGGCAGGAAATTGTGCCCTGACAAACTGCAAAAAATGGTTCAAGAAGAGTTTGAGGAACACAAGGAGTTTGAGATGTTGACTTGACCTCTAAATTCTCCAGTTTGCAAACCAATCGGGCATCTGCTGGGATGTGCTGGAAAAACAAGTCCAATTCATGGAGGCCCCACCTCACAACTTACAGGACCTAAAGGCTCTTCCACTGAAGGCTTGGAGCCAGATCCCACAGCAGACCTTCTTTGGTCTAGTGGAGTCCAGGCCTTGGTGGGTCGGGGCTGTTTTGGCAGCAAAAGTGGGACCTTCTCAATATTAGTTGGGTAGTCAAAAAGTTATATCTGATTGGTGTCGTTTTCTTATGATGTGTCTGACGGTTTATTAACAGCTGTAAAACTTTCTGACTCTTCACGCTCTTTCTTGGCCGCTGAGCATTTCCCCCCCGCAGACATTGAACTGCTGGCACCCGACAAGTCTACGGACGCGCTTTTTTTCGTTAACTCGCTCTCTTGTATCCTTTAAAAATGAATCAGAGATTGTTGTAGCCCACATCAAGGAACTGTGGCGGGGAAAAAAAAAAAATATGCAAAGTGCCGCTTCACCTTTCTTATCCCAGTTTCTCGCATTCAGACAGATAAAAAAAAAAAATGTGGTCGTCTTCAGAACAAAACCAGCTTTTGTTCATAACTGGCTGTCTCTTCTTCCAGCAGACTGTAGCGGGAATGAAAGTTTAATGAAGTACAAGTCTGCCGGGTCCCCCCGGGTATAAATTATTTTTAATGGAACAGAGCAGGTCACTGCGCTAAACTACTTAACTTCGGCGGCAATCTACATATTTTGGGCTGCGGTCGGGTCACCTGTGGACACCCCGGGTGCCGATTACAAAGAGACGAGGAGCGCGCGCCGGCGGGGTCAGAGGTCAGATGTATCGCTTCTTAGGCGTTATGAATTTCGTGTGATAGAGGAGCAAAGCTTAGTGCTGCCCAGAGGATTCCATTAGATAAAGGCCGGGAGCTTTCCAGAAGAGAAACACAACCAACCCCGGTACACAGCTTCACTGCTTATAAGAGCAAGCGCCCCTATGGGACTACCGGAGCTTGGACTGGATCAGGTAAGGGTAGCCAATACTCCACCTGCTTTCAACAAACCAAGGGTCCCAGCATGACCTCAAAAAACTGCATTCATTTCCGTGAATTCCCTCGTGGAAGACATTTACACCGAGACAAACAATATCATTTTTTTGAAATAAATCTTTTACAGCGGTGAAAGCTCGATTCTCCGAGTAGAAGTCGTATTTTATAGGAGTGATAGCACAGTTCTCTGGATATGTTATATATTATAAGATTGGCACCTCAACCCTCTAGATATAAATTATATTATACAGCAGTGGTGGCCGGTGGAATTTTTTTTGGGGGGGGGGCGGCAAACAGTATGCCACCTCCTCCCCCAGCCCCCCGGTCGGTCTTTCTTTGGGGGGGGCGGCAAACAGTATGCCACCTCCTCCCCCAGCCCCCCGGTTGGTCTTTCTTTGGGGGGGGGAGCAGCAAACAGTATGTCACCTCCTCCCCCAGCCCCCCGGTTGGTCTTTCTTTGGGGGGGGAGCAGCAAACAGTATGCCACCTCCTCCCCCAGCCCCCCGGTTGGTCATTTCTTTGGGGGGGCGGCAAACAGTATGCCACCTCCTCCCCCAGCCCCCGGTTGGTCTTTCTTTGGGGGGGAGGCAAACAGTATGCCACCTCCTCCCCCAGCCCCCGGTTGGTCTTTCTTTGGGGGGGAGCAGCAAACAGTATGTCACCTCCTCCCCCAGCCCCCCGGTCGGTCTTTCTTTGGGGGGGCGGCAAACAGTATGCCACCTCCTACCCCATGACTGGTGGCTTCCCCGGCCTCTCACTCTGCTCTCCTCGAGTCATCACGGTGACGGCAGCGGCGGCTTCCATTCCCTCCCTCCTCCTCCTCGGAGGCCAATCAGGAGTCTTCTCTTTTCGGCCAATCGGAATACGGGTCTCGAGCCCGCTTCTGATTTGCCGGATTGAGGATCAGTCTTTCAACAGCGAATGCTCATTTGCTGTTTTGACACACCTGCAGGGCCGGTGCTACCATTAGGCAAACTAGGCAGCTGCCCAGAGCGCCCGGCCACTGGTGTTCCTACTCTATTCTGTCTGCAGCAAGCAACTAAGTCTCAGCATCAGCAGGTAGCCGCCGCTCTGTTCGCACATAGTGTCAAGGGGGCAACAGCGGCGGAGGACTGTGTCTGTGTCCCGACTCCCGAATGAGTGGAAGCAACTAAACATTCATTGATGAGCGCTGGTGAGGCTGCATTTGATGAGCGCTGGTGAGGCTGCATTTGATGGGCGCTGGTGAGGCTGCATTTGATGGGCGCTGGTGAGGCTGCATTTGATGGGCGCTGGTGAGGCTGCATTTGATGGGCGCTGGTGAGGCTGCATTGATGGGCGCTGGTGAGGCTGCATTTGATGGGCGCTGGGGAGGCTGCAATTGATGGGCGCTGGGGAGGCTGCATTTGATGGGCGCTGGGGAGGCTGCATTTGATGGGCGCTGGTGAGGCTGCATTGATGGGCTCTGGTGAGGCTGCATTTGGTGGGTGCTGTTGAGGCTGCTTTGATGGGTGCTGGTGAGGCTGCATTGATGGGCTCTGGTGAGGCTGCATTTGATGGGTGCTGGTGAGGCTGCATTGATGGGTGCTGGTGAGGCTGCATTTGATGGGCGCTGGTGAGGCTACATTGATGGGCTCTGGTGAGGCTGCATTTGATGGGCGCTGGTGAGGCTGCATTGATGGGCTCTGGTGAGGCTGCATTGATGGGTGCTGGTGAGGCTGCATTGATAGGCGCTGGTGAGGCTGCATTGATGGGTGCTGGTGAGGCTGCATTTGATGGGCTCTGGTGAGGCTGCATTGATGGGTGCTGGTGAGGCTGCATTGATGGGCACTGGTAGGCTGCATTGATGGGCGCTGGTGAGGCTGCATTTGATGGGCGCTGGTGAGGCTGCATTTGATGGGCGCTGGTGAGGCTGCATTTGATGGGTACTTCATTAAAAAGGTGGAGTATACATGAGCAGGGCAAAGGAGGTGGAGTCATGGGTGGAGCCGGGGGGCGGCAAAATGAGGTTTCACCTAGGGTGTCAAAAATCCTTGCACCAGCCTTGCACACCTGGGTGGGATCTGAGAGCATCCTCTGCGACCTGAGACCAGCCTATTTTGAAGCCTATTAGAGCCTCTGGCTCTAATCAGATGCTTTAAAAAAAAACACCCCGCCGCTGTAATTCATGTGCCCTGAAAGGGGCCAGATGCATGAATAGGGGGCGGCCATGGATAGATTAATGCTATACATGAATCTATCCACTGCATATAGGGGGGGTGGTGAGGAGGGCCCCTAATGCAGTGGTCATCAACTCCAGTCCTCAGGGCCCACTAACAGGCCAGGTTTTATGTATTACCTTGGGGGAGATGCAGACTAGAATACTGCAATCACTGAGCAGCAAATGATATCACCTGTGATGTATTTCAGTCATCTTGCAAACCTGGCCTGTTAGTGGGCCCTGAGGACCAGAGTTGATGACCACTGCTCTAATGGACAGGCCGCCACTGTTATACAGGAGTATTTACATTCACCAACCACTTTATTAGGCACACCTTGCTAGTCCCGGGTTGGACCCCCTTTTGCCTTCATTCTTGGTGGCATAGATACAACAAGGTGTTGGAAACATTCCTCAGAGATTTTGCTCCATAGTGACATGATAGCATCACACAGTTGCTGCAGATTTGTCGGCTGCACATCCATGATGCCAATCTCCATTCCACCACATCCCAAAGGTGCTCTATTGGATGAGATGTGGTGAGTGTGGAGGCCATTGGAGTACAGGGACCTCATTGTCCAGTGGTGAGATGATTGGAGCTTTGTGACATGGAGCATTATCCTGCTGGAAGGAGCCATCAGAAGATGGGGACACTGTAGTCATAAAGGGATGGACATGGTCAGCAACAATACTCAGGGTAGGCCGTGGTGATTATACCATGCTCAATTGGTACTAAGGGGCCCAAAGTGTGCCAAGAAAATATCCCCCACACCATTACACCCCCACCACCAGCCTGAACCGGTGATACAAGGCAGGATGGATCCATGCACCAAATTCTGACCCCACCATCTGAATGTTGCAGCTGAAATCCAGACTCATCAGGCCAGGCAACGTTTTTCCAATCTTCTATTGTCCAATTTTGGTGATCCTGTGCCAATTATAGCCTCAGTTTCTTGTTCTTAGCTGACAGAAGTTGCACCCGGTGTGGTCTTCTGCTGCTGTAGCCCATCTGCTTCAAGGTTCGATGAGTTGTGCCTTCAGAGATGGTATTCTGCATACCTTGGTTGTAACGAGTGGTTATTTGAGTTACTGTTGCCTTTCTATCATCTGGAACCAGTCTGCCCATTCTCCTCTGACCTCAACAAGGCATTTTCCTCCACACAACGGCCACTCACTGGATATTTTCTCTTTTTCCCACCAATCTCTGTAAACCCGAGAGATGGTTGTTTGGGAAAATCCCAGTAGATCAGCAGTTTTTAAAATACTCAGACCAGCCCATCGGGCACCATCAACCATGCCACGTTCAAAGTCACTTAAAGTGATTGTAAGGGGTTTTCTTTTTAAAATTACAAACATATCATACTTACCTCCACTGTGCAGCTCGTTTTGCACAGAGTGGCCCCGAACCTCATTTTCTGGGGTCCCCCGGCGGCTCTCGGGGCTCCTCCCCACATCTGATAGCCCCCATCGGAGAAGCGCTCTCCCGAGGGGGTTACCTTGCGGGCGTGCTACCGAGTCCAGCATTTGGTGTCCATAGCCGCCGAATGCAGGACTCAGTGTCGCCCCCCGGAGTCCGTGTCATTGGATTTGATTGACAGCAGCGGGAGCCAATGGCTGCGCTGCTATCAATCTATCCCGGGAGCCCGTGGAGAGAGAGACAGCGCGTCCCCGACGACTGAATGTAGGGGTTCGGGTAAGAAAAAGGTGGGAGCTAGGGGGCCGGTGAATGCCAGGTGTTTTTTCATCTTAACGCATAGGCTGCATTAAGGTGAAAAAAACACGAACCTTTACAACCCCTTTAAATCCCCTTTCTTCCCCATTCTGATGCTCGGTTTGAACTTCAGCAAGCCGGAGCCGAGGGGGCCCTTCCTGGCGACACAGGACCAGCCCAAAGCAACGCCCCAGGTGGGTCACATGTGGGGGTGATGGTGGTGAAAGGGAGAAGAGGGTGCAGATAGGACAGGCTGCCCCAATTGAAAGGGAGGGCCTTCTTGGCGGTGTCGCCATCGCGCATACATGCATGTAAGTTGGTGGGTCGGGTGTATATATGTGATGGGGCATGTTTTACATTTGCCCACCTCTTTTTTCTGAACTTTTCCCAAATGTGGTCTTTTCATATTCGTAGGTGACCCTTGACGTCTTGCTCCTGAAGAGTGACATAAAGGTCCCGAAACGCGTAGAGCTTACAACTACCGCAAGGTGTACCTAACCAATAACTATGTATGGACGTTCCATTTTATTTGTGCTCTCTTGTTCTTCTCCTCTATACTCTGTAAACATTGGTATCTTTGTATATTATATGTTATATGCTATTATGCTTTCCCATATATTACTTACTTGCAAACAAGTCCATGTTGGACCGCTCATTGTGATACAATACTAAGTATTTAGATTGACCTTGTGCAATGCCATGTGGAGATTAGGGATGAGCCGAACACCCCCCGGTTCGGTTCGCACCAGAACCCGCGAACGGACCGAAAGTTCGCACGAACGTTAGAACCCCATTGACGTCTATGGGACTCGAACGTTCAAAATCAAAAGTGCTCATTTTAAAGGCTAATTTGCATGGTATTGTCCGAAAAAGGGTTTGGGGACCCGGGTCCTACCCCAGGGGACATGTATCAATGCAAAAAAAACTTTTAAAAACGGCCGTTTTTTCGGGAGCAGTGATTTTAATGATGCTTAAAGTAAAAAAAAAAAAAAGTGAAATATTCCTTTAAATATCGTACCTGGGGGGTGTCTATAGTATGCCTGTAAAGTGACGCGTGTTTCCCGTGTTTAGAACAGTCCCTGCACCAAATGTCATTTTTAAAGGAAAAAATCTCATTTAAAACTGCTTGCGGGTTTAATGTCATGTCGGGTCATGGCAATATGGATGAAAATCAGTGAGACAAACGGCATGGGTACCCCCCAGTCCATTACCAGGCCCTTTGGGTCCTGTATGGATATTAAGGGGAACCCCGCACCCAAATTAAAATAAGGAAAGGCCCTATATACTCTGAACAGCAGTATACAGGCGGTGCAAACAAGACAGGGACTGTAGGTTTGTTGTTAAGTAGAATCTCTTTGTAATTTTGAACGGGTACATTTTTAACGTGTTTAGCTCCAGCCAAAAAATCTTTTCTAAGCTTTTTGGAAAACATAGGGAAGGGTTATCACCCCTGTGACATTTGTTTTGCTGTCTTTCCTCCTCTTCAGAAGATTTCACCTCACTTTTTTGTCCCAATGAAAAATGTTTTTTGAAAATTTGGGTTTTTTTGTGGAACAAGGATTGGAAAGCATCAGTGGAAAGGAGAAATTGTTTTCCCATATTAACTCTTACAGGAGAGAATTTCCCTTCCTAGGGGTAGATTTCATCTCACTTCCTGTTGTCTCCTTCCGTTTGCAAGTAGGAGTCGTTTGTAAGTTAGATGTTTGAAAGTAGGGTCCTGCCCTATATACTCAGCAGAAATTTGGGCCTTAGGTGTTGCTGTGGCCACAACACTGTAAGCCCTCACAGGGCCCTGCTGTGAAATATTAGATCAAGAATTGTAATTACACGCCCCTGTTGAACAGGAGCTGAAAAATTAGGCCTTAGGCACTGGTGCTGGTGCCACAACACTGCAACCCCTCACAGACACTCTAGTTGGAACGCAGGAACGAGCCCTGCTGCAAAGTATTGCATCAAAAATTGTAATTACACGCCCCTGTTAGACAGGGGCAGAAAAATTGGGCCTTAGGCACTGGTGCTGGTGCCACAACACTGCAACCCCTCACAGACACTCTAGTTGGAACGCAGGAACGAGCCCTGCTGCAAAGTATTGCATCAAAAATTGTAATTACATGCCCCTGTTAGACAGGGGCAGAAAAATTGGGCCTTAGGCACTGGTGCTGGTGCCACAACACTGCAACCCCTCACAGACACTCTAGTTGGAATGCAGGAACGAGCCCTGCTGCAAAGTATTGCATCAAAAATTGTAATTACACGCCCCTGTTAGACAGGGGCAGAAAAATTGGGCCTTAGGCACTGGTGCTGGTGCCACAACACTGCAACCCCTCACAGACACTCTAGTTGGAATGCAGGAACGAGCCCTGCTGCAAAGTATTGCATCAAAAATTGTAATTACACGCCCCTATTAGACAGGGGCAGAAAAATTGGGCCTTAGGCACTGGTGCTGGTGCCACAACACTGCAACCCCTCACAGACACTCTAGTTGGAATGCAGGAACGAGCCCTGCTGCAAAGTATTACATCAAAAATTGTAATTACACGCCCCTGTTAAACAGGGGCTGAAAAGTTGTGCCTTAGGCACTGGTGGTGGCGCCCAGAACCAAAAATGTTCTTACAAGCTATCAGCGTGATGATTGAGGAGGAAGAGGATAATTACTCAGGGATAGTCACTCAGCATCAGCATAGGCAGTCTTTGAAGGGATCTGAGATTTCAAAAAAAATTATTCGGTTACATCAGCATCAGGTGCTTGGTAGCTGGTGGTGATCCAAGACTGATTCATTTTTATGAAGGTCAGCCGATCGACCGAGTCGGTGGACAGACGCACCCTGTGATCGGTTACCACGCCTCCAGCAGCACTGAATGTGCGTTCCGAAAGAACACTGGATGCAGGACAGGCCAGTAGCTCAATTGCATACTGTGCAAGCTCTGGCCAGTGATCCATCCTCAAGACCCAGTAACCCAGAGGATTTTCGGTGGGAAAGGTGTCCAAGTCTGATCTTGCCCCTAGGTATTCCTGCACCATGTAAAACAGACGCTGGCGATGGTTGCTGGAACCGATCATACCTTGGGGCTGCGGACCAAAAAATTGTCTGAACGCATTGGTCAGACGGCCACCTTCTCCACCGCTCCTTCTTTGACTGACCGAAGCCTCAGCAACACGTTGTCCAGAAACAGGAGTTTGTAACCTCCCAGTCTCTGGGAACGCGTTGCACAGACCTTTCTGCAAGGCCTCCCGAAGATGTTTCATCCTCTGCTCCCTCTGCGATGGCAAGATAAGGTCCGCAACCTTACCCTTGTAACGTGGATCAAGGAGGGTTGCCAGCCAGTATTGGTCCTTCTCCTTGATACCACGAATACGAGGATCCTTACGCAGGCTTTGCAGGATCAGGGAGGCCATGCAGCGTAAGTTTGCTGAGGCATTCGGTCCGGAGTCCTCTGGGTCACTAAGGACAACAACGTCCGCAGCCACCTCCTCCCAGCCACGTACATGTGTTCCTTGGGACTGATCCCTTAAAGACTGCTGATGCTGAGTGCCAGGCTCCACCTCCATACTGACACAATCTTCCTCCTCCTCCTCCTCCTCCTCCTCTTCCTGTGTGATTGGCGGGCACGCAGGAACACTGTCTGGATAAAGGGGGCCTTGAGAGCTAAGGAAGTCCTCCTCTTCCTGCCTCTGTTCTGCCTCAAGTGCCCTGTCCATTATTCCACGCAGCGTGTGCTCCAACAGGTGGACAAGGGGGACAGTGTCACTGATGCATGCACTGTCAGTGCTCACCATCCTCGTGGCCTCCTCGAATGGTGACAGGACAGTGCATGCATCCCTGATCATGGCCCACTGGCGCGGGGAAAAAAAACCAAGGTCCCCTGACCCTGTCCTGGTGCCATAGTCGCACAGGTACTCATTGATGGCCCTCTGCTGCGTGTGCAGCCGCTGCAGCATGGCCAACGTTGAGTTCCACCTGGTGGGCATGTCACATATTAGGCGGTTCTTGGGCAGGTTAAACTCCTTTTGGAGCTCCGTCAGCTGAGCACTGGCATTATATGACCGGCGGAAATGCACACAGACTTTCCTGGCCTGCCTCAGGACATCCTGTAAGCCCGGGTACCTGCCCAAGAACCGCTGCACCACCAAGTTAAGGACGTGAGCCAAACAGGGCACATGGGTCAGTTGTCCCTGTCGGAGGGCAGAGAGGAGGTTGGTGCCATTGTCGCAAACCACCATTCCTGCCTTAAGTTGGCGTGGCGTCAACCACCTCTGAACCTGCCCCTGCAGAGCTGACAGAACCTCTGCCCCAGTGTGGCTCCTGTCCCCCAAGCACACCAGCTCAAGCACCGCATGGCATCTTTTGGCCTGCGTACTTGCGTAGCCCCTTGAACGCCTATGGAGCACCGCTGGTTCCGAGGAAGAGGCCATGGAGGAAGAAGAAGAGGAGGGGGTGGAGGAGAGAGGTGTGTCACAATCAGCATTTTGGAGGCGTGGTGGCGGAACAACCTCCAACACTACTGCACCTTGTCCTGCATCCTTCCCAGCTGCCAGCAGAGTCACCCAATGCGCCGTGAAACTTAGGTAACGTCCCTGTCCATGCCTGCTGGACCATGAGTCAGCGGTAATATGCACCTTACCGCTGACCGCCCTGTCCAGCGAGGCATGGACATTGCCTTCCACATGCCGGTAGAGAGCCGGAATCGCCTTCCGTGAGAAAAAGTGGCGTTTGGGTACCTGCCACTGAGGAACCGCACATTCCACAAACTCACGGAAGGGGGCAGAGTCTACCAACTGAAAAGGCAGCAGTTGAAGTGCTAGCAATTTTGCCAAGCTAGCATTCAACCGCTGGGCATGTGGATGGCTGGGAGCAAACTTCTTTCGGCGGTGCAGCAGCTGGGGCAGGGAAATTTGCCTGGTACAATCTGACGTCGGTGTACCAAAAGCAGATTGCCCACAAGTACTTGGCTGTGACACACCTAATTCTACACCTTCATTCCTCTCACTGCAGGTCTCAGAGAGGACTGAAGGTCTAGTGGGGTTGGAAATCTCAGCTGATGAGGAGCAAGGAGAGATCCTCTTTGTTCTTTGGTGTGGGTCTTTTAGATATGCTTGCCAACGAACTGCATGGCAGGTCAACATATGTCTGGTCAAGCATGTGGTACCCAAGCGGGAGATGTTTTGGCCACGCGAGATACGCTTGAGACATATGTTGCAAATAGCAGCGGTGCGATCTGATGCACTCGTCTCAAAAAAGGCCCACACCAAAGAACTTTTTGAATAACGCGCAGAGACTGCAGCGCCCTGCACATGTGGAGCTTTGGGGTGTGATGCAGTCAATGTGCTGCCCTTAGGCTGGCCCCTGGAGGGCATCCTGCCTCGTTGGTGATGTGCCGCCTCCTCCTCCTCCTCCTCCTCCTCCTCCTCTCTTCTATCAGGCACCCACGTTGAGTCAGTGACCTCATCATCCCCTCCCTCCTCATCACTGGAGCAAACCTGGCAGTATGCTGCAGCAGGGGGAGCATGACTGCCAGATTGCTGTCCTTCTTGGGCACCCCCTCTGTCCGTGCTCATGTTACTGCCTTCATCGAGCTCAGTATCATCATCAGAGCCTTCCAAACGCTGGGCATCCTCCTGGAGCATGTACCCAACACTGTGGTCAAACAGTTCGAGGGAATCCTCAGGAGGACATGGTGGAGCTAGGGAAGGAGTCACTGATGACATTGAGCTGAGGGAAGAGGCCGCTGCTTTGCCAGACAAAGCACCCTGGGCATGGGTGAGAGAGGATGAGGAGGATGAGGACGGCTTGGTCATCCACTCGACCAAGTCTTCCGCATGTTGTGGCTCAACACGGCCAGCTTCCGAAAAAAAGGCCAAGCGTGTCCCATGGCCACGTGCTGATGAGGATGCACCGTCTCCACGACCAGCACTAGACACAGAGCCTGCTTGCCCTCTCTTATTGGCTTGTGACTGTCTGCCTCTCCTTCTTGGCCTTCCAGACATACTAATGGCCTGTAGCTGCACTAAGCTGGGATAGAACACCTGTAATTTTCTTCAGGTAGCTTTATATACTGTAACCAGACAAGCCTGCCTGTCAGTAGGAAGATAACAGGAACGGATCTAGCTGAACACTGTGAGCAGGACGCACTGCACTAAATGTAAATAGCAGGAACAGATCTAGCTGAACACTGTGAGCAGGACGCACTGCACTAAATGTAAATAGCAGGAACGGATCTAGCTGAACACTGTGAGCAGGACGCACTGTACTAAATGTAAATAGCAGGAACGGATCTAGCTGAACACTGTGAGCAGGACGCACTGACTGCACTAAATGTAAATAGCAGGAACAGATCTAGCTGAACACTGTGAGCAGGACGCACTGCACTAAATGTAAATAGCAGGAACAGATCTAGCTGAACACTGTGAGCAGGACGCACTGCACTAAATGTAAATAGCAGGAACGGATCTAGCTGAACACTGTGAGCAGGACGCACTGCGCTAAATGTAAATAGCAGGAACGGATCTAGCTGAATACTGTGAGCAGGACGCACTGCACTAAATGTAAATAGCAGGAACGGATCTAGCTGAACACTGTGAGCAGGACGCACTGACTGCACTAAATGTAAATAGCAGGAACGGATCTAGCTGAACACTGTGAGCAGGACGCACTGCACTAAATGTAAATAGCAGGAACGGATCTACCTGAACACTGTGAGCAGGACGCACTGACTGCACTAAATGTAAATAGCAGGAACAGATCTAGCTGAACACTGTGAGCAGGACGCACTGACTGCACTAAATGTAAATAGCAGGAACGGATCTAGCTGAACACTGTGAGCAGGACGCACTGCACTAAATGTAAATAGCAGGAACGGATCTAGCTGAACACTGTGAGCAGGACGCACTGACTGCACTAAATGTAAATAGCAGGAACAGATCTAGCTGAACACTGTGAGCAGGACGCACTGACTGCACTAAATGTAAATAGCAGGAACGGATCTAGCTGAACACTGTGAGCAGGACGCACTGACTGCACTAAATGTAAATAGCAGGAACAGATCTAGCTGAACACTGTGAGCAGGACGCACTGACTGCACTAAATGTAAATAGCAGGAACGGATCTAGCTGAACACTGTGAGCAGGACGCACTGCACTAAATGTAAATAGCAGGAACGGATCTAGCTGAACACTGTGAGCAGGACGCACTGCACTAAATGTAAATAGCAGGAACGGATCTAGCTGAACACTGTGAGCAGGACGCACTGACTGCACTAAATGTAAATAGCAGGAACAGATCTAGCCTAATCTATCTAACTCAAATCAAATGACACTGTCTGTCTCTCTCTCTATCAGCACACCGGAACACACTACACAGGGCCGCCGTGCAGGCGGCCTTATATAGTGTGGGGCGTGTACTAAATCCCCTGAGCCATAATTGGCCAAAGCCACCCTGTCTTTGGCCAATTACAGATCTCTCTACTGACGGCGCTGTGATTGGCCAAGCATGCGGGTCATAGTGCATGCTTGGCCAATCATCAGCCAGCAATGCACTGCGATGCCGCAGTGAATTATGGGCCGTGACGCGCCACACGAATTTGACGCGAACGGCCCATAACGTTCGCAATTCGACGGACGGTCGAACAGCCGATGTTCGAGTCGAACATGGGTTCGACTCGAACACGAAGCTCATCCCTAGTGGAGATGTATTATCCTTTTATGCCCCGTACACACGGTCGGATTTTCCGATGGAAAATGTCCGATCGGAGCGTGTTGTCGGACATTCCGACCGTGTGTGGGCTCCATCGGACATTTTCCATCGGATTTTCCGACACACAAAGTTGGAGAGCAGGAGATAAAATTTTCCGACAACAAAATCCGTTGTCGGAATTTCCGATCGTGTGTACACAAATCCGACGGACAAAGTGCCACGCATGCTCAGAATAAATAAAGAGATGAAAGCTATTGGCCACTGCCCCGTTTATAGTCCCGACGTACGTGTTTTACGTCACCGCGTTCAGAACGATCGGATTTTCTGACAACTTTGTGTGACCGTGTGTATGCAAGACAAGTTTGAGCCAACATCCGTCGGAAAAAATCCATGGACTTTGTTGTCGGAATGTCCGAACAAAGTCCGACCGTGTGTACGGGGCATAACAATTAAATTTGTCTTCTTCCCCATATCTACTGCTTCCGTGTGCCTCACTCAAAGTCCCGCCCTACGTTCTATTTCTCTTTTTTTATGGGGACTGGACTGTGTCCAATGTGAGTAGAAAATGTCCTGGTGTCAATGGGAGTAAACAGTGCCCCATCATTGGCATTACTGGGGGGGGGGAGGTATTGCCCTATTGTTGGTATCATGGGAAGGAATAGTGCCCCATTATTGGTATCAGTGTGAGAAATAGGGCCCCATCATTGGTATCAAGCAAAGGGCCACATCCGGTCTGCAGACCGCAGTTTGGAGACCTCTGAGTTATAGAGGATGAAGTTAGAAGATAGGAACTGCATGAGAGGGTGTTAATGAGATGAAATAGGTCTGTTTGGCAGCGTGAAGGCAGGATTTGTATTATTGGAGGGCAGATTTACACACGGCGAGATTTCGCTGGTATTTAGTTTTACCCCACAATCGCTCAAGAGTGAGGCTATGTCTTTTGAGACTTCTGGTGTCATCTGTTTGTACAAAGCTATAGGGGTCTGTGTGTAATGGAGGGGAGCGCGTGTATCCAGGGAGCATAAGAGAGAGCTGCTGTAGACAGAAGTGTCCAGGTTGGGGAAGAATGGGGGGGGGGGGGGGATTTTTTGATTAAATAGAAAATGAAAGGGTTAAAGTAGTGAAGGTTTCTTAGGGTGATGGTTGGTTTGCATGTTGAAGGGATAGAGGGTTAAAGACAGGCCCAGCTCACTGAACTTCTGACTCCAGCTCTACAAAGCTGTCCCTGGCTCTGATTGTCTCAACCTTGTTCTTAGAATTGTTCTGTGAAATTGATATTGATCTGACCTCTGTAGATATCATTCCGATCTTGTGAGAGTGATGATGGCTCAGAGATCTGACCGCACTGAGAGAAACTGATGCATAAACATGCACAAACCTTTTAGCTGATGGCACATTCATACAGAAGCCTCTACAACAGCCAATCTTGGCAACTCAAGATGGGGTTGCGCACAAAACCATAATTTCCAGGGAGATAAATGGTCATGACAGATGGCCTGGGGACAGTGGCGTCTCCAGCTTTCATATTTAGGGGGGGCACATGGGGGGACAGGGACAAAAGTAGGGGGGCCAACTATAAAACGCAAATATATATATATCAATATCACTTTATATATCCTGACAATGGGTATAAATCGCACACAAATATACAATATTAAGCTCTGTACTCCTGCAACAATGCCCCAATACATACAATAAAAAACAAAGGAGAAAGTTACCTGCGCACTATCCAAAATCCCTTTGCCTATTTAAATAAATGGATGTTTTTTTAGTATCGCTCCAGTGGCCATTAAAGTGTAAGCTCACCTGACCCTCTTGTCCTGTCCATCGTCCTCTGTGGCTTTATGTCCACCATGCAGCCTTGTGCCCACCAATGCAGCCTTGTGCCAAGTGCCCACCAATGCAGCCTTGTGCCCACCATGCAGCCCCGTGCCCACCAATGCAGCCTTGTTCCCACTATGCAGCCCTGTGCCCACCAATGCAGCCTTGTGCCCATCAATGCAGCCTTGTGCCCACCAATTCAGCCTTGTTTCCACCATGCAGCCTTGTGCCCACCAATACAGCCTTGTGCCCACCAATGCAGCCTTGTGCCCACCATGCAGCCCCGTGCCCACCAATGCAGCCTTGTTCCCACTATGCAGCCCTGTGCCCACCAATGCAGCCTTGTGCCCACCAATGCAGCCTTGTCTGTCATTCAGTATACCTCAGATCCACAGGGGGCATAGCGGCCAAAGGAGAGACAAGGGTGCCATATAGTGTAGTATTTTAAAATGTTTAGGGCTTTATTCATTAATAACAAACAAGGGTACTCACACAGTAACGTAACAGAGGATAAATTGTAACCAAACGAGCGGCGGGCTTGTACACTGCTGACAGTGGAAGGTGCCTGTCCCTACGCGTGGCGTCACGGGTAAGGTGGCTTCATCAGGGGAAGCCATGTGACCCGTGACGCCACGCATAGGAACAGGCACCTTCCACTGTCAGCAGTGTACGAGCTCGCTGCTCGTTTGGTTACAATTTATCCTCTGTTACGTTACTATGTGAGTACCCTTTTTTGTTATTTATGAATAAAGCCCTAAACATTTTAAAATACTACACTATATGGCATCCTTGTCTCTCCTTTGGCCGCTATGCCCCCTGTGGATCTGAGGTATACTGAATGACAGTCCGGGACCCAGGACCTACCCCCACAGGAGATACCACAAGCGCTGATTGCCTTATGCTGTAACCTCAGTGTAATGAGGTAAGGGGCCATTACCTTGCAGTGTAGGATTGTTGCATGAAGAGGACTGTTTTATACACTTCACATTACAAGTGATGCTAGAATCTAGCTGCTGCCTGCACTATCTCACTGACTGGCACGTTTGATGAAGTATTGGAGCTGTTTGCTGCTGCACAAGTCACTTTTTCTTTGAACTTTAATATTGTTTTTATACAATTGTGAGCACCTATAGTTGGCACTGGACACTTTATTGCATCCGTCACAGACATTGTGATCTCTCCGGACATCCATTGTAACATTGCACCTTTGCGGTCTATTCTGTTTTTATGTGATTTATGCTCCAGATATTTATTTATTTATTTTTTGCACTACAGGTGAAGTGCTTAAACTGCATAATTTATACACTTATGTCGATATTTTCGACATTTAGTACTATTTATGTGTAGTTTGACTATCTCCACCCATGTTCATCAATGTTAATTTTATTCCTAATCGAGCACAGCACGTGTATACCTTTATTGTTTGTTTGAGTTTAATATTATATAGTATACTGAGTGTAGGCGATTGGCCTCCCAGCCAGTAATACCTTAGTATGATTGCACCTATGCACCGGTGTGTATATACAGATTAGCGCAGCACCATTCCCACTAGTGTCCCATCATTGGTATCAGTGGGAGGAATAGCGCCCCATTATTGGTGTTAGTGGAAGGAATAGTGCCCCATCATTGGTATTCGTGAGAGGAATAGTGCCTCATCTTTTATAACAATCAGAGGAACAGTGTCCTTTCATTGGTGTCAGTGGAAGGAATAGTGCCCCATCATTGGTGTCAGTGGGAAGAATAATGCTCCATTGTTGGTGTCAGTGGGGAATAATAATGCCCCATTGTTGGTGTAAGTGGGAGGAATAATGCCCCATTGTTGGTGTCAGTGGAAGGAATAATACCCCATTGTTGGTGTCAGTGGAAGGAGTAATACCCCATTGTTGGTGTCAGTGAAAGGAATAATACCCCATTGTTGGTGTAAGTGGGAGGAATAATGCCCCATTGTTGGTGTCAGTGGGAGGAATAATACCCCATTGTTGGTGTCAGTGGAAGGAATAATACCCCATTGTTGGTGTCAGTGGAAGGCATAATACCCCATTGTTGGTGTCAGTGGAAGGAATAATACCCCATTGTTGGTGTCAGTGGGAGGAATAATACCCCATTGTTGGTGTCAGTGGGAGGAATAATACCCCATTGTTGGTGTCAGAGGGAGGAATAGTGCCCCATTGTTGGTGTGAGTGGGAGGAATAGTGCCCCATTGTTGGTGTCAGTGGGAGGAATAATACCCCATTGTTGGTGTCAGTGGGAGGAATAATACCCCATTGTTGGTGTAAGTGGGAGGAATAATGCCCCATTGTTGGTGTCAGTGGAAGGAATAATACCCCATTGTTGGTGTCAGTGGAAGGAATAATACCCTATTGTTGGTGTCGGTGGAAGGAATAATACCCCATTGTTGGTGTCAGTGGAAGGAATAATACTCCATTGTTGGTGTCAGTGGGAGGAATAATACCCCATTGTTGGTGTCAGTGGGAGGAATAGTGCCCCATTGTTGGTGTCAGTGGGAGGAATAGTGCCCCATTGTTGGTGTCAGTGGGAGGAATAGTGCCCCATTGTTGGTGTCAGTGGGAGGAATAGTGCCCCATTGTTGGTGTCAGTGGGAGGAATACTGTAGTGCCTCATTTCAATGGGAGGAACACTGCCCCAAGGGCAAGATAAAGGAAAGCAAAGGGCCACATCCGCCTCACAGTTTGGAGACCGCTGATCGAATGTATAAAACACTTTGGACAATCGATATCACACGAGTCAGAATTCTGTAAAGCATTGAGGCAGTAATAGGGTTAAAGAGAGAAATTGGGCTGCTCCCACCCCTGTTTAGAAGGCAGTATGGGGGCATTCCGCTCTCCATGCGCCTGAAGAAGCTTCCGCCTCCCCAAGGGACAGTTTAATGTCCGTGTTCTCCTGTACAGGCAATGAGGCTCAGATATTAGCAACTTTTTCCAATTTCACACGGCACTGCGCCCCACTTCCTGCCTGGTGCTTGCATGGAGTTAATGGCCCGGGGGATATCCTTACGCGGTAACCTCAGTGTGAGGGCTCCCGGCCTCGACATGCCATGTGCTTCCCTCCTCTATGGCGGCACAGACCGTAAATCCAACCAGCAGCCTCCGACTCGTAAATGTCTTTCCCAATTGATTACACATGTGTGTGTGTGAGCCCAACAGACAGGGACCGTGTCCTATGGGGTGGTGACAACGGCAGGACGAGTGCGGCCTGCGCGCCATTACTGTACTCGCCAAGCGGAGTCATAAAGTTACAGGTAAATTTGCAGCTCCACTGACACGACTTACATCGTCGCTGTGGATTTACCCGGGCGGGGGGGGGGGAAAGTAATGCAGATCCGTCACAGGAATCGCCTGAGAAGAGTTTTATCGTTTGTTTTATCAAGTCCGGTGAGAGCGGAAAGAACCGCCACTCCGGGAATCTCAAGATGTCTCAATATGTATAGTTAAAGAGGACCTGTTAAGTGCCGTCCTCCATTTGTGGAATGAACATTTCTAAGCCTCTTTAATAAAACAGGATTGAGCTAATCGTGCCATGGACAATCATTTGAAAGCTGATTTTTTTTTCTTTTCTTCCAGTCAGAGTGATGGTTGCTCATTCTTAAAGAAGTCTTAAGCCTCGTACACACGATCGGATTTTCCGACGGGAAATGTGTGATGACAGGCTGTTGGCGGAAAATCCGACCGTGTGTACGCTCCATCGGACAATTGTTGTTGGATTTTCCGCAGACAAATGTTGGATGGCAGGTTTTAAAGTTTTCCGCGGACAAATGTCTGTTGTCGGATTTTCCGATCGTGTGTACACAAGTCCGTCGGACAAAAGTCCAAAGTACAAACACGCATGCTCGGAAGCAAGGACGAGCCGGAAGCGGTCGGTCTTGTAAACTTGCGTTCGTAATGGAGAATTAACATTCGTGACGCGGCAAATTATGAAATCTGGAAATGCAGCGCACAATTCTCTTCTTCTTTAATGGGATAATAATGAAGCTGCTTTGCTGGTGATATTGATGGAGTTATTGCAAACAAATTTTCAAAGGCGTCAAGAATAATATTATTATGCTTGTTATTTTTTTTTTTTTTATTTGGGCAAATTACCACAACACCATCATCCCGTAGTTTATAAGATAAAAGATACAACTATGTTGGTGTCTCTTGTCAATGTTACATTGTATTATTATAAATGTAACTTCCTACTCCCAAACTGTCATTTGAAGTAAAACACAGAGCCAAGTATTATTCTACACAATTTTTTTTATTGTGCATTAAAAAAAGAAAACAAATAAAATTAGACATGAAATCTGCCAATAGAACTTAACCAAAAAGTGCATTCTATGCATCCAAAAATATGGAAAATATACCAAATCAAATCATTATTATTCAACCAAAAAAATAATGTCAAAGCAATAACTCCAAGGCCAATAATAAATAACACGTTATCTCCTCTGATTCCATAACATGGCTGGTTGATGAACGGCCGTTCAGAAACGAACTGAAAAGCACAAAATGAAAAGCGCAAAATGAAAAGCGCAAAATTAAAAGCGCAAAATTAAAAGCGCAAATCAACACTCACCAAACTTCTACTAACACAAAATTAGCAGAAGGAGCCCAAAGGGTGGCGCTAAAGTGCTGAAAAACAACGTAATATGTCACTACGTTCGTAATTGTTGGCCGTCAATTGTGTGCCGTGTGAATGCAAGACAAGTTTGGACCAAGGCCCTTCGAACAAAAGTCCACGGTTTTGTTGGCCAATAATCCGATCGTGTGTACGAGGCTTTATGTGACAAACCCAACCAGGACAAGGGGCTTTTGGAGGGGACTGCAGGGTGGCCTGTTGCCTGCTGACTATCGGCCCTGGCTTTTAAGGGAACACTACTCTTTGGGAGGCGTGTGCCTGGGGGACCCTTGGAGTGGTCTTGTTTCTGATTCAAGTCCATGTCCCCCCAAAGCACTCAGACTCTGGGAACTGGAGAACCCAGATCCATATTTATGACCTCTATGCCCAAAACCAGCAATGGCTGCTTTAGATTGTGATATCCAGAGCAGATGTTAATATCATCAGCTTTAAGTACCCTGATTCTGGGGTCTCCTGATATAATCTGTTTAACCACTTCCTGCAAAACGACGTACCTGCCCGTCGCTTTGAGGAAGTGGTTGTACCGGGGTGATGCTTGTAGCTGTAGGCTTCACCCCGGTACCGTTTTTTTTTTAGAGCTGGCAGTCGGCTTTCTGGTGATAACAACTGATGCGGCTCAGCAGAAGCTCTGCCGTTATTACAAGCAGCGGGAGGGGATTCCCCCCCCCCCCCCACTGTCTTCTGCCACCCCGCCCAGGTCTCCTGTCCCACCAGGAGACCCGAGCGACCAGCTGGCACGACGTCATGTCCAGTGTACTCAGCTGCCAATGGCACCGATTTTAAAACAATCTACAGTATTCCAAAATGCAGATTTTGGCGTTTTGAATACTTTGAAGTGTAAAGGAGGGATTGGGGGTCTTTTCGACCCCCGATCCCTCCATAAAGAGTACCTGTCACTGACTATTACTGTCACAAGGGATGTTTACATTTCTTGTGACAGCAATAAAAGTGATAGTAAAGTGAAAGTAATTTTTCTTCTTCACTGAAGGGCACTGATGAGGCTGCGCTGATGGGCACTGATGATGCTGCACTGATGGGCACTGATGACGCTGCACTGAAGGGCACTGATGAAGAGGCACTGATGAGGCAGCTCTGATGAAGAGGCACTGATGAGGCAGCACTGATGAAGAGGCACTGATGGGAACTGATGACGCTGCACTGATGAGGTTGCACTGATGGGCACTGATGAGGCGGCACTGATGAAGAGGCACTGATGAGGCCGCTCTGATGAAGAGGCACTGATGAGGCTGCACTGATGGGCACTGATGAGGCTGCACTGATGGGCACTGATGAGGCGGCACTGATGAGGCAGCACTGATGAAGAGGCACTGATGAGGCGGCACTGATGAAGAGGCACTGATGAGGCTGCACTGATGGGCACTGATGAGGCTGCACTGATGGGCACTGATGAGGCGGCACTGATGAAGAGGCACTGATGAGGCGGCACTGATGAAGAGGCACTGATGGGAACTGATGACACTGCACTGATGAGGCTGCACTGATGGGCACTGATGAGGCGGCACTGATGAAGAGGTACTGATGAGGCGGCACTGATGAAGAGGCACTGATGAGGCTGCACTGATGGGCACTGATGACGCTGCACTGATGGGCACTGATGAGGCTGCACTGATGGGCACTGATGAGGCGGCACTGTTGAGGCGGCACTGATGAAGAGGCACTGATGAGGCGGCACTGATGAAGAGGCACTGATGAGGCAGCACTGATGAAGAGGCACTGATGAGGCGGCACTGATGAAGAGGCACTGATGATGCTGCACTGATGGGCACTGATGAGGCGGCACTGAAGGGCACTGATGAAGAGGCACTGATGAGGCTGCACTGATGAGGCTGCACTGAAGGGCACTGATGAAGAGGCATTGATGAGGCGGCACTGATGGGCACTAATGAGGCAGCACTGAAGGGCACTAATGAGGCAGCACTGAAGGGCACTAATGAGGCTGCACTGATAAGGTGGCATTGATGGATACTGATAGGTGGCACTGATGGGCATTGATATGCTGCACTGATGGGCACTGATATGCTGATTATCAGTGTAAGTGCCTCTGTCACCTCAAGAAAGCCGGTTTTTGGCTTTCCTTTCCTCAGACAATGACAGCGCTGAGTAAAGGAAATGCTGATAACTGGCATTTGTTTACATGTGATCGACTGGGATTGGACACAGCTGATCACATGGTAAAGAGCCTACGTCATTGGCTCTTTATCGTGATTTGCGTCATCTGACGTCCTCCCAGAACAAGCGCAGTCCCGCCCGACCATCATTTTACAATACAGTGGATGGGAAGCAGTTAAAGTGGTTCTAAAGGCAGAAGGTTTTTTTTTTTTTTTTTTTTACCTTGGTGGTGGTTGTAAACCCTTCCACAGGTGATACTCAGGTGATACACAGAGAAACAAATCTATCTACATAAGTTGTACCTGTCTATCTACAGTCTTCTCTTCTTTATATCCCTTCAAAATCTAACATTTGTAAAGCTTATCTTCAGAAAGCAAGGGGCGGGGAGCAAGCAGCTTGTTATGGGGGCACTCAGCAAAGGGGAGGAGCCAAGAGTACCGGCGGATGACCCGAGAAGAGGAGGCTCAGGGCTGCTCTGTGCAAATCCATTGCACAGAACAACTATGTATAACATGTTTGTTATTTAAAAAAATAATAATAAAAATAGGTTTATCAATCACTTTAACCCCTTCAGCCCTGGAAGGATTTACCCCCTTCTTGACCAGGCCATTTTTTGCGATATGGCACTGCGTCGCTTTAACTGACAATTGCGCAGTCGTGCGGCGTTGTACCCAAACAAAATTGACGTCCTTTTTTTCCCATAAATAGAGCTTTCTTTTGGTGGTATTTGATCACCTCTGTGGTTTTTATTTTTTGCGCTATAAACAAAAAAAGAGCGACAATTTACAAAAAAACACAACAATATTTTTTATTTTCTGCTATAAAACATCCAATAAAAAAAATAATAAAATCGAATTTCTTCATCAATTTAGGCCAATTTGCGTTCTGCTACATATTTTTGGTAAAAAAAAAAAAATCCCAATAAGCGTATATTGATTGGTTTGCGCAAAAGTTATAGCGTCTACAAAATAGGGGATAGATTTACGGCATTTTTATTATTTATTTAAATTTTACTAGTAATGGCGGTGATCTGTGATTTTCAGCAGGACTGCGACATTGTGGTGGACAGATTGGACACCAAACGGACATTTTTGACACTTTTTTGGGAATCAGTGACATCAGGGGCGTTGCTAGGTCTACAAAAGATCTGGGGCTAGAGCCCATAGCAGCGTAGTAAAGAAAGTCATACGCTTGGGCGGGCATACACATGTATATACAGTAATATACGTGTGTGTATATCCCTAGAGAGCCCCCCACTTACATCCGGGTCCCCAGAGAGCCGCCCACTTACATCAAGGTCCCCAGAGAGCCACCCATTTACATTAGGGTACCCAGAGAGCCTCCCATTTACATTAGGGTACCCAGAGAGCCTCCCATTTACATTAGGGTACCCAGAGAGCCTCCCATTTACATTAGGGTACCCAGAGAGCCTCCCATTTACATTAGGGTACCCAGAGAGCCTCCCATTTACATTAGGGTACCCAGAGAGCCTCCCCCTTAAATCAGGGTCCCCAGAGAGCCTCCCCCTAAATCAGGGTCCCCAGAGAGCCTTCCCCTTAAATCATGTTCCCCAGAGGGCCTCCCCCTTAAATCAGGGTCCCCAGAGAGCCTCCCCCTTACATCAGGGTCCCCAGAGAGCCTCCCACGTACATTAGGGTCCCCAGAGAGCCTCCCCCTTAAATCAGGTTCCCCAGAGAGCCCCCCCCTTAAATCAGGGTCCACAGAGAGCCTCCCCCTTGCATCAGGGTCCCCAGAGAGCCCCCCCTCCCCTTGGGGACCTCTGCAGAGACTCGGGGCTATGGGCCCCAGATTCTGGGCTATAGCCCCAAAAGCCACCCCCTAGCGACGCCACTGAGTGACATTATTACAGTAATCAGTGGTAAAAATAAGCACTGACATTGTACTGTCACTTGCAGGGAAGGGGTTAACATCAGGGGAGATCAAGGGAATAAATGTGTTCCCTCAGTGTGTGTTCTAACTGTAAGGGGGATGGGCTGCCTGGGACAACACACAGATCCGTCTTCCTGCTTAGCAGAAGGACAAGATCTGTGTGTCATGCCCGGTCAGAACGGAGATCTGCCTTGTTTACTTTGACAGATCCCCGCTCTGTCACTGCACGGACATCGAGTCTGCCAGACCCACTGATTGGCATGTGACATCACATGGGGGGTGGGGCCAGCAGGTAATGTAGCTAGGTGGCCCCGCCCCTTACCTATATAAAAAAAAATGTCAAAGCGGAGAGAAGGCATTCGGCGGGAAGCCTTCCAGGAAGCGGGAGCGTTTTTATTTTATTTTCGGTCCGGTCCGGCAGGCGGCGTGATTGACTATTAATTTACATTGAGGGACACTATTGAAGGAAATAAAAAAAGGATTTATCAAAAACCGTCTCTTGTGTTTATTACTTTTTGACACTTTTTTTGGTGAATGGGTAGAGATACCCATTCACGGGGCGGGGGGGGGACGGGGACTTGGGGGCTGGGATCTGGGGGCTTCCAGGTTCCAATAAGCCCCCTGCCTGCAGACCCTGACAACCACAGCCCAGGGTTATCAGGTTGAGGCCCTTGTCCCCATCAACATGGGGACATTGGGCACAGCTTTGCCCAATCAGGGTGCAGAATGCACTGTGCAACGCTCAGCGCATTGCAAGTTGTTCGCCGGGGGGGGGGGGGGGGGGGAGCAAAGCCCTGCAAACTCAGGTGTTTGGCGAATAGCTGAATGGGGCAAATGTTCGGCCCCAACTGTTCACCCATCTCTAGTGATGAATAAACAGAAGGATACAAAATGAAACAATGTTTCTGTTTATCTTTCTGTTTCAGTGGCTGAACAATGTTGTTGATAAACATTGTCAGGATGCTTGTTTTTTTTTTTTTTTGCCAGCTAGAAATTGCTGGGACTTCCTTTACACTTCAGCTGTCAACAGGGAAACCCAACAGCGGGTGGAAGGGGAACATGTGCTAGAAGCAATCCCCCTCCAGTGCAGCCAGGGCAGCCAGAGGGAGGGAGAGGAGGAGAAGCTGGCAGTAAGAGACAGAAGAGGATTGGTGTCTGCAATAAGACAGTACAGCTGATCCTCCTGCTCAACAGGTGCCCCCCCTCTTTTGAAGTGATGGGGCCCGGGCCCAGTACAGGAGGGCCGGCTGTACTGCCTTATCAGCGGCCCTGCACTGACACATTGCCGAGCACGCCGCACCTAACACGAAAACGACGCCGCATGACAGGTCCACTTTGAGCATCAAAACTGTCAGTTCTGGAAGGAGCTCAAACAAAACTTTGGAAGTGCGCTGACCACACAAAATCCTCGTGTAATCTGAAATGAGATCCAGGTCTTATCTCGTTTCCTCTCTGCTTTCCAATTCACAAGCCTCCCCGGCTCCAGCACTGACCGGCTCCGCTCATCAGATCTGCGCGACTAAAACGAATTGCAATCCCTCCGTTTATCTGCTGGTCTTGGGAGGATGCCCACCTTCGGCGTCACGTCCAACCATTAATCCGCCGACGGGGAGATTGGTCTAGGAAGGCAATTCACTAACCAAGGCAGAGGAGACGGACGCAGATAGGAGAAGCTGCTCTCTGCAGACCTGTAATGATAGCAGGCGCAGCGGCGGAGTGGTTAGCGCTTCTCCCCTGCAGCGCTGGGTTCAAATCTCAGCCAGGACATTATCAGCATTGAGTTTGGCTCTCAGTTTTCGCCTGCATGCTGGTAGGTTATGTGGCCTTAGTATGGGAGATGGGGAGCTTAGATTGTAAGCTCCTTGACGGCAGGGACTGATATATGTTAACTGGTGCATAGACTGTTGTTGCTATGTTATGTTATTTTTTCTCCAGGTCGAATGTTATTGATTTATAAGGAAGAGAAACAACCGGGAAAATACTGCATTATGGCCACTAGATGGAGCTGAGGACCTCAGGAAATAAATACTTATTTCCTGTGATCCCCTGCTCCATCTAGTGGCCATAATGCAGTATTTTCCTGGCTTATTTCTTTCCCATAAAAATCTGTATATTTGATGGAGGTGACGACTAGATGGAGCTGAGGGCCATAGAAAATATTTTCTATGATCCTATTAGATTGTAAGCTCTTCTGAGCAGGGCCCTCTTAATCCTCTTGTATTTTATTGTATTATAACTGCATTGTCTCCCTTTTATATTGTAAAGCGCTGCGTAAACTTTTGGTGCTATATAAATCCTGTATAATAATAATAATATATTGATTTATATGGAAAAGAAACAGCCAGGAAAATACTGCATTATGGCCACTAGATGGAGCTGAGGACCTCAGGAAATAAATACTTATTTCCTTTGACCCCCAGCTCCATCTAGTGGCCATAATGCAGTATTTTCCTGGCTTCTTTCTTTTCCATATGAATCAATATATTTGATGGAGCGGAGGAGTTGATGGAGCCGAGGATCAAAGGAAATAAATACTTATTTCCTATGATCCCCAGCTCCATCTAGTGGCCATAATGCAGTATTCTCCTGGCTTCTTTCTTTCCCATAAAAATCAACATATTTGATGGAGGTGAGGACTAGATGGAGCTGAGGGCCATAAATACTTATTTTCTATGAATCCTATTAGATTGTAAGCTCTTCTGAGCAGGGCCCTCTTAATCCTCTTGTATTTTATTGTATTATAACTGCATTGTCTCCCTTTTATATTGTAAAGCGCTGCGTAAACTGTTGGTGCTATATAAATCCTGTATAATAATAATAATAATAATAATAATATATTGATTTATATGGAAAAGAAACAGCCAGGAAAATACTGCATTATGGCCACTAGATTAGGCTGGGGATCAAAGGAAATAAGTACTTATTTCCTAAGGTCCTCAGCTCTTTCTAGTGGCCATAATGCAGTATTTTCCTGGCTGTTTCTTTTCCATATAATTCAATATATTTGATGGAGCTTAGGACTAGATGGAGCTGAGGGCCAAAGGAAATAAAAACTTATTTCCTTTGATCCCCGGGTCCATCTATTGGCCATAATGCAGTATTTTCCTGGCTTATTTCTTTCTACTTTGATGGAGGTGACGACTAGATGGAGCTGAGGGCCATAGAAAATATTTTCTATGATCCTATTAGATTGTAAGCTCTTCTGAGCAGGGCCCTCTTAATCCTCTTGTATTTTATTGTATTATAACTGTATTGTCTCCCTTTTATATTGTAAAGCGCTGCGTAAACTGTTGGCGCTATATAAATCCTGTATAATAATAATAATAATATATTCATTTATATGGAAAAGAAACAGCCAGGAAAATACTGCATTATGGTCACTAGATGGAGCCGGGGGTCAAAGGAAATAAGTATTTATTTCCTTTGACCCCCGGCTCCATCTAGTGACCATAATGCAGTATTTTCATGGCTGTTTCTTTTCCATATAAATCAATATATTTGATAGAACTGAGGACTAGATGGAGCTGAGGGCCACAGGAAATAAACACTTATTTCCTTTGACCCCCAGCTCCATCTAGTGGCCATAATGTAGTATTTCTGAACAAACGCTATTCTTTTATGAATGAATAACATTCAATGTTACATTTCAAATGCAGCTTTATGGATTCACATACCTCCTTAGATCCAGTGGGCAGGGCCGGGACAAGGGATAGGCGGAAGGGGAGGCTGCCCTGGGCACTGTGAGGTGAGGGGGCGTAATAAGAGATTGGAGGGGAGGGGGAACGTTGGAAAGGGGAAATTGGGGGGCGGCAGTGGATAAGTATTGTTCTAGGAGGGGAAATTTTGGGGGGAGGGGGTGCTAAGAGTGGTGATTTAGGGAGATTCGTGCTGATTAGCTGCTAGATCGCTTTTAGAAGCAGCGGGAGGGATCTTAAGGTTCGCGTGGCTGGTTCGTGAGGAGTTCCCAGATCATCTCTGATCGCCTCTATGGCCTTGGAGGACTGGAGTGACGCCATGACGTCACTTCCAGTCTAGGGCAAAGTAAACTATTTTTTTTTAAAGCAAAAGATTGCATTGTTTTTTTGTTTTGTAATCTTTTGCTTTTAAAGGTAAAGGAAAGATTTGGGGTCTTATTGGGACGCCTGCCTTTACTTGAACTTTAATGGCATCCCAGTCTTAGTCTGTACAGTTCAATATTGAGTTGGCCCACCCTTTGCAGCTATAACAGCTTCAACTCTTCTGGGAAGGCTGTCCACAAGGTTTAGGAGTGTGTCAATGGGAATGTTTCATCCCAAAGGTGTTCTATCGGGTTGAGGTCAGGACTCTGTGCAGGCCAGTCAAGTTCCTCCACTCCAAACTTGTCTTTATGGACCTTGCTTTGTACACTGGTGCGCTGTTGGAACAGGAAGGATCCCCAAACTGTTCCCACAAAGTTGGGAGCATGAAATTGTCCAAAATGTCTTGGTATGCTGACGCCTTAAAGTGGAGTTCCACCCGTTTTTTCAGTTTATTAAAAGCCAGCAGCTACAAAAAGTGTAGCAGACAGACCTGTCCCACGGTCCAGCGATGCGGGTGCCCGGAGCCTCGCTCCTTTCCCCCTCCTCTCCGCGACGCCGTCATAGCAACTGTGGGCACCCAGCCATGACAGCTTGCGGCTTCACGGCCGGGCGCGCACTGCGCATGCGGGAGTCGCGCTGCGCTCTGCTATTGGCCAGTCAACCTTCTGGGACCTCCGATGTGTCTCAGAAGATCGCTGGCAGGGAGGGGCCACCTAGGGCGAGAGGAGGAGTCGCCTAGGCGGCCGAGAAGAGGAAGAAGGAAGTGGGACAGGAAGTCCCACTAAAAATAAGTTACCCACGCCCCCCCCCCCCAAAAAAAAAATTACATGCCAAATGTGGCATGTAAAGGGGCGAGGAGTGCTTAAAGCGGAAGTTCCAGTTTTGGTTGAAACTCCGCTTTAAGAGTTCCCTTCACTGGAACTAAGGGGCCAAGCCCAACCACTGAAAAACAACCCCACACCATAATCCCCCCTCCACCAAATGATTTGGACCAGTGCACAAAGCAAGGTCCATAAAGACATGAGTCCTGACCTCAACCCGATAAAACACCTTTGGAATGAATTAGAGCGGAGATTGCGAGCCAGGCCTTCTCGCCCAACATCAGTGCCTGACCTCACAAATGCTCTTCTAGAAGAATGGTCAAACATTCCCATAGACACACTCCTAAACCTTGTGGACGGCCTTCCCAGAGGAGTTGAAGCTGTTATAGCTGCAAAGGGTGGGCCAACTCAATATTGAACCCTACAGACTAAGACTGGGATGTGGTCAAAGTTCATTTGTGTGTCCCAATACTTTTGGTAATATAGTGTATGTATCTGAAAAAAAAAATGAAAATCCACCATTTCCCATCATTGAGGAAGCCTGTGTGTTTCTGTTGCTCTAATTATAAGGAAGACCAGTTAAGGAACGGACGGAAAATCTGATTTTGCAGATCCAATTTTTTTTTTTTTAATCTGCTGCTATGAAGGAGGAGAGGGGCGGCGGTGAGTCGCAATGTGCGCCTTGTGATGGGATAAGCGGGTTATCGATGTCTCTGCTCTCGGCTGGTGACACCATAAAATAGATACACATTACGATACATAAACAGCCACCTTATATACCCCGTCCCCGCGCTGGGTGGGAGCATTAATCAAAACCCATGCAACGCGCTGGTGGGGGAGATTCATCACGTTCTCCCACTTGTGATGGAATTAAATTGCCTTCTGTGGGAATCTGGCTCTCAACATCAATCTGCGATTTTTTTTATTTTCTACCGGGGATCATAGGACGCCGATTAATAACCTCTACATTGTATTTACTTGTCTGGAGGATCTTCCATCTTGGGGGATGAGAAGTGCTCTTCGAGGATTTAATTCAGAGACTTCTAGTCCTTCCATACAAGGTCCTGAATAATGCTCCTCAACCCACCTCTCCTCCTTCCGACCGCTTTATAATCTAAAGCCAGACTTCTATTGTGCTGCACCTTTAGATGGAACTTGTGTCTGATTCTTTGGCTGTACAGAGAATTCCAGAGATGATAATCGCACAAAGACAACTTTTTTTTCTGCCAAGAAAGCTAAAAACTTGAATAGGTGCAAGAAAATGCATGGTGGCCAGGACAGTCCTGGATCTTGAACCCCATTTCTCTCAATGCTCTGTCCCGGGCTATGTCCAGGGATCACAGCATCAACCCTAATTAGTTACTACCAGAGAATAGGTGCTGGTACTCCCCCCTTCTGAGTCACCCCTTGTCTCCACCCCCTCCCACCTCCGAGCACTGTCTCTTGGTTCCACCCCCCTACCTACCACCCAGTACTGCCCCCAAAGCTGGTACTTCCCCCTTCTGAGTCACCCCTTGTCTCCACCCCCTCCCACCTCCAAACATTGTCTCTTGGTTCCATCCCCCTACCTACCACCCAGTACTGCCCGCAAAGCTGGTACTCCCCTCCCCTTTCTGAGTCCCCCCTTATCTCCACCCCCTACCCACCCCTGAGCACTGTCTCTTGGTTCCACCCCCCCTACCTACCACCCAGTAATGCCCCCAAAGCTGGTACTCCCCCCTTCTAAGTCACCCCTTGTCTCCACCCCCTCCCACCTCAGAGCACTGTCTCTTGGTTCCACCCCCCTACCTACCACCCAGTACTGCCCGCAAAGCTGGTGCCCCCCCCCTTCTGAGTCACCCCTTGACTCCACCCCCTCCCACCTCCAAGCATTGTCTCTTGGTTCCACCCCCTACCTACCACCCAGTACTGCCTCGAAATCTGGTACTCCCCCCTTCTGAGTTACCCCTTGTCTCCACCCCCTCCCACCTCTGAGTACTGTCTCTTGGTTCCACCCCCCTACCTACCACCCAGTACTGCCCCCGAAGCTGGTACTCCCCCCCTTCTGAGTCACCCCTTGTCTCCACCCCCTCCCACCTCTGAGCACTGTCTCTTGGTTCCACCCCCCCTATAGGGTGACAACGTGTCTCGGATTGCCCGGGATTATCCCGTAATCTATATTTGTGTCCCGTGTCCCGGGCACCTTCATTCCGGGACAATGCAGTGTCCCGGAATGAAATAAGGACTGCCTGCCACTGTAATAAAAGATTGCCCAACTGGTTGCTAGGGCCGCCCCGCCTGGCGTGTAGCAACCAGTGACGTCACATTTGCAGAGTGTCTCAGTATCAGAGCAGAGGGAGGCGGCCGGCCGAGGGAACAAGGCTTTTACCCAGTATTGTACTGCGCTCTCCTAGTCCACCCACCACCTCTCCTCAGCGGCAGCATCAGTCATTTCTGACTCCTCCGACCTCCAGTGACCTCTCGGCGCAGTCGGCGGGCGGCGGCATTCTGCAGTGCCAGTGCTGGCTAGCCTTAGATCCAGGGCTCGGCTGTTCCCGGTCCCGACCTCCCGCAGTGCATTGCAGGCTGCAGCCCGCGACATCTCCGACCTCCTCCATGCTCCTCCTCCTCCCGCCCGAGCGGCCCGACTGCCTGCCTGGACCAGTTGTCCCTGAATGGCAGTTTGGAAATGTGGTCACCCTATCCCCCTACCTACCACCCAAAACTGCCCCCAAAGCTGGTACTCCCCCCCTTCTGAGTCACCCCTTGTCTCCACCCCCTCCCACCTATGAGCACTGTCTCTTGGTTCCACCCCCCTGGGTTTGCCAGGACAGTCCTGGATCTTGGACCCCATTCCTCTCTATGCTCTGTCCCAGGCTATGTCCAGGGATCACAGCATCAACCCTAATTAGTTACTACCAGAGTATAGGTGCTGGCCTGATACTCCCCCCTTCACCCCTTGTCTCCATCCCCTCCCACCATTCCACCCCCCTACCTACCACCCAGTACTGCCCCCAAAGCTGGTACTTCCCCCTTCTGAGTCTCCCCTTGTCTCCACCCCCTCCCATCCCACCTCTGAGCACTATCTCTTGGTTCCACCCCCCTACCTACCACCCAGTACTGTCCCCAAAGCTGGTACTCCCCGCCTTCTGAGTCTCCCCTTGTCTCTACCCCGTCCCATCTCCGAGCACTGTCTCTTGGTTCCAGCCCCCTACCTACCACCCAGTACTAACCCCCAAGGCTGGTACTCCCTCCTTCTAAGTCACCCCTTGTCTCCACCCCCACCCACCTCAGAGCACTGTCTCTTGGTTCCACCCCCCTACCTACCACCCAGTACTGCCAGCAAAGCTGGTACTCCCCCCCCTTCTGAGTCTCCCCTTGTCTCCATCCCCTACCCACCCCCGAGCACTGTCTCTTGGTTCCATCCCCCTACCTACCACCCAGTACTGCCCCCAAAGCTGGTACCCCCCCCTTATGAGTCACCCCTTGTCTCCACACCCTCCCACCTATGAGAACTGTCTCTTGGTTCCACCCCCTATCTACCAACCAGTACTGCCCCCAAAGCTGGTACTCCCCCCCCTTCTGAGTCACCCCTTGTCTCCACCCCCTGCCACCTCTGAGCACTGTCTCTTGGTTCCACCCCCCTGGGTTTGCCAGGACAGTCCTGGATCTTGGACCCCATTCCTCTCTATGCTCTGTCCCAGGCTATGTCCAGGGATCACAGCATCAACCCTAATTAGTTACTACCAGAGTATAAGTGCTGGCCTGATACTCCCCCCTTCACCCCTTGTCTCCATCCCCTCCCACCGTTCCACCCCCCTACCTACCACCCAGTACTGCCCCCAAAGCTGGTACTCCCCCCTTCTGAGTCTCCCCTTGTCTCCACCCCCTCCCGTCCCACCTCTGAGCACTATCTCTTGGTTCCACCCCCCTACCTACCACCCAGTACTGTCTCCAAAGCTGGTACTCCCCCCCTTCTGAGTCTCCCCTTGTCTCTACCCCGTCCCATCTCCGAGCACTGTCTCTTGGTTCCAGCCCCCTACCTACCACCCAGTACTAACCCCCAAGGCTGGTACTCCCTCCTTCTAAGTCACCCCTTGTCTCCACCCCCACCCACCTCAGAGCACTGTCTCTTGGTTCCACCCCCCTACCTACCACCCAGTACTAACCCCCAAGGCTGGTACTCCCTCCTTCTAAGTCACCCCTTGTCTCCACCCCCACCCACCTCAGAGCACTGTCTCTTGGTTCCATCCCCCTACCTACCACCCAGTACTGCCCCCAAAGCTGGTACCCCCCCTTCTGAGTCACCCCTTGTCTCCACACCCTCCCACCTATGAGCACTGTCTCTGGGTTCCACCCCCTATCTACCAACCAGTACTTCCCCCAAAGCTGGTACTCCCCCCCTTCTGAGTCACCCCTTGTCTCCACCCCCTGCCACCTCTGAGCACTGTCTCTTGGTTCCACCCCCCTGGGTTTGCCAGGACAGTCCTGGATCTTGGACCCCATTCCTCTCTATGCTCTGTCCCAGGCTATGTCCAGGGATCACAGCATCAACCCTAATTAGTTACTACCAGAGTATAAGTGCTGGCCTGATACTCCCCCCTTCACCCCTTGTCTCCATCCCCTCCCACCGTTCCACCCCCCTACCTACCACCCAGTACTGCCCCCAAAGCTGGTACTCCCCCCTTCTGAGTCTCCCCTTGTCTCCACCCCCTCCCGTCCCACCTCTGAGCACTATCTCTTGGTTCCACCCCCCTACCTACCACCCAGTACTGTCCCCAAAGCTGGTACTCCCCCCCTTCTGAGTCTCCCCTTGTCTCTACCCCGTCCCATCTCCGAGCACTGTCTCTTGGTTCCAGCCCCCTACCTACCACCCAGTACTAACCCCCAAGGCTGGTACTCCCTCCTTCTAAGTCACCCCTTGTCTCCACCCCCACCCACCTCAGAGCACTGTCTCTTGGTTCCATCCCCCTACCTACCACCCAGTACTGCCCCCAAAGCTGGTACCCCCCCTTCTGAGTCACCCCTTGTCTCCACACCCTCCCACCTATGAGCACTGTCTCTGGGTTCCACCCCCTATCTACCAACCAGTACTTCCCCCAAAGCTGGTACTCCCCCCCTTCTGAGTCACCCCTTGTCTCCACCCCCTGCCACCTCTGAGCACTGTCTCTTGTTTCCACCCCCCTGGGTTTGCCAGGACAGTCCTGGATCTTGGACCCCATTCCTCGCTATGCTCTGTCCCAGGCTATGTCCAGGGATCACAGCATCAACCCTAATTAGTTACTACCAGAGTATAGGTGCTGGCCTGATACTCAACCCTTCACCTCTTGTCTCCACCCCCTCCCACCTCCGAGCATTTTATCTTGGTTCCACCCCCCTACCTACCACCCAGTACTGCCCCCAAAGCTGGTACTCCCCCCCCTTCTGAGTCATCCCTTGTCCCCACCCCCTCCCACCTCCGAGCACAGTCTCTTGGTTCCACCCCCCTACCTACCACCCAGTAGTACCCCCAAAGCTGGTACTCCCCCCCACCTGAGTCTCCCCTTGTCTCCGCCCCCTACCCACTCCTGAGCGCTGTATCTTGGTTCCACCCCCCTACCTACCACCCAGTACTGACCCCAAAGCTGGTACTCCCCCCCTTCTGAGTCACCCATTGTCCCCACCCCCTCCCACCTACGAGCACTGTCTCTTGGTTCCACCCCCCTACCTACCACCCAATACTGCCCCCAAAGCTTGTACCCTCCCCTTCTGAGTCTCCCCTTGTCTCCACCCCTACCCACCCCCGAGCGCTGTATCTTGGTTTCACCCCCCTACCTACCACCCAATACTGCCTCCAAAGCTGGTACTCCCCCCTTCTGAGTCATCCCTTGTCCCCACCCCCTCCCACCTCCGAGCACAGTCTCTTGGTTCCACCCCCCTACCTACCACCCAGTAGTACCCCCAAAGCTGGTACTCCCCCCCACCTGAGTCTCCCCTTGTCTCCGCCCCCTACCCACTCCTGAGCGCTGTATCTTGGTTCCACCCCCCTACCTACCACCCAGTACTGACCCCAAAGCTGGTACTCCCCCCCTTCTGAGTCACCCATTGTCTCCACCCCCTCCCACCTACGAGCACTGTCTCTTGGTTCCACCCCCCTACCTACCACCCAATACTGCCCCCAAAGCTTGTACCCTCCCCTTCTGAGTCCCCCCTTGTCTCCACCCCCTCCAACCGCCGAGCACTGTCTTTTGGTTCCACCCCCCTACCTACCACCCAGTAGTACCCCCAAAGCTTGTACTCCCCCCCTTCTGAGTCTCCCCTTGTCTCCACCCTCTCCCACCTCCGAGCACTGTCTCTTGGTTCCACCCCTACCTAACACCCAGTACTGCCCCCAAAACTGGTACTCCCCCCTTTATTCTGAGTCTCCCCTTGTCTCCACCCCCTCCCACCTCTGAGCACTGCCTCTTGGCCCCCCCCTACCTACCACCCAGTACTGCTGATGGCGGCGAGCTGTGGGACAGGCAGCGATGAGCTGTGGGACGGGCGGCGGCTCCTGTGTCCTCCCTGTTTCCACCGTGCATCTCTTCTTTCTTCCTGCTAGGCGTCCAATAGGATCGCCTGTCCTTTCAGCCATTCAGGTGATGGGTTTCCTGATTGGCGGAGAGACGGTTCAGTGTTAAAAAAACTAATAGTCATTTGCTTTTCTAACACACCTGGGTCGGCTCCGAACGCAATGCTCTGCGCTCCGAGTCCACCCTATTTTGAAGCCTATTAGAGCCTATGGCTCTAATCAGGTGCTCCAAAAATACACCCCTGCTGCTGTCATTCCGGCGCCCGGTGTCCTAAAAGGGGCCGAACGCCTGAATAAGGGGTGGCCGCAGCGCCCATGGATAGATTCATGCTATGCATGAATCTATCCATGACACATATAGGGGGGGGCGTTATAGAGGGGGCGGTGCCCTTAAAGGATGGGCCGCTGTGAACAATCGTAGCGGGGTGCCAGCCGGGGAGCGTGCGCGATGCACGACCTAATCCCAGACGTAGGCAGCAACATATGGGTACGTCGTTTTACCTAGTCTCCAGTACATTGCGGGTGGGCAGTCTGCAAGAGGTTAAAGTGGACCTTCATCCTTCCCTTCCACGTTCTATCATCTCACCCTTACCCTGTCCTCTCTTGGGCTCGGTTCACACCGCCACTTGCTCGTGTTCCCGCGCGCGGTTTATGCGGATTACCCCGCGTGCGCGCGGGGGCCCGCACGTCCGCCAAAAAAAGCAATGTATTTCTCTGCATGTTGGGAAAGCGCGTGATTTTGCTTAGGGGAGAATGGTGTACACTGTAGCCACGCGAACCGTGAAAACAGAGCTCCAAATCATCAGTTTAAAAGGCCATAAAACCTTTATTCTTGATAATGGTGCAACGACTGGTAGAAATACGGCATTAACGCGTTTCGGGAGCCAAAAACTTCCCTTCATCAGGGCTGCAATTTAACTGCTGGGGCTCCTGATATGGATTGTATTAATAAACCTGAAAAGGAATATCTTGAGAAGGAAGTGTGCAGAGATCATAGGCTGTATGATGGTGTAGCCGCAGCTATTGAGCTCCGTGCACTTCCTGTTCAAATCTGCATGAATAAATTCCGGACATGTCACAATATACAGCCACAGCAATATTATTTTTCAGAAAAGCTCCGCCTTTTACCATTAAATAGCCACCCTTAAGCTCAAGTCAGGGACTTTTGCCTGTCATCAGTCTGCTGCAGGCTGGAGGGAGCATTTCCTCAATCTCCTCTTCCCCACTGATCAGACTGCAACATTGTAACTTTCTATCAACCTGCTGCAGCAGGGAGCTAATCTATGTCTGAAATTGTGAACACAGCAAAGCATAGCTTCCAACTGTCCCCGATTTCGAGGGACTGTCCCTGATTTGGAGCAATGTCCCTCTGTCCTTCTTCTCCCCTCATTTGTCCCTCAAATTTTGGTCTGATCTATATAGTTGTATATAAAATGCACTTGTTTCCTTTCAAAAAGTGTTTCCCAGCGCTAAACCTTTCATCCAAATTCTAAATTGCTGCAATTTTAAATTTTAGAAGCCAATATAAAGGAATTGTAGTGGTAAAAAAAAATCCCTTGTGGATTGAATTAACCTTTTGTTTTTGGTTAATTCTCCTTTAAGGGGGTGTGGCAGGGGGCGTGTCCTATGCCTACATACGTTTGCTAGTAGGTGTCCCTCATTCCCATCTCAGAATGTTGGGAGGTGTGAGCAAAGTACTGCAGTCACCATGCTTGTGTCATCACTGAGCCGGCATCTCAGTCCAGGAAGTAGGCGGTGACCCTGGATGACGCCTGAATAAAGTTGGCGCCGTCCTTCTGAATCCACTATGGATTACTCTTCTGAGGAGCGTCAGGGGCTGCCCCAAATGTAAATGATCCCACGTAGATCACTAAATAAAATACAATGTTACGCGCCGACCAGCCTCACCAATGTCTGAAGATTCTATGTAATCTTTTTAACCCGGAATCCTTCTTTATATTAAATTCTCACCCTCTTTTAATATACACAGGCCACTTTATTAGGTACACCTGTTCAAATGCTTGGCAACACAAATTGCTAATCAGCCAATCACATGGCAGCAACTCATTGCATTTAGGCATCTAGACGCGGTGAAGACGACTTGCTGAAGCTCAAACAGAGCATCGGAATGGGGAAGAAAGTGACATTGAACGTGGCATGGTTGTTGGTGCCAGACAGGCTGATCTGAGTATTTCAAAAACTGCTGATCTACTGGGGTTTTCACGCACAACCAGCTCTCAGGCTTACAAAGAATGGTGGGAAAAAGAGAAAATATCCAGTGAGCGGTGGTTGTGTGGAGGAAAATGCCTTGTTGATGTCAGATGAGAATGGGCAGACGATAGAAAGACATCAGTAACTCAAATAACCCCTCAATACATCCAAGGTATGCAGAATACCATCTCTGAACGCACAACACATCGAACCTTGAAGCAGATGGGCTACAGCAGAGGACCACACCGGGTGCCACTCCTGTCAGATAAGAACAGGAAACCGAGGCTACAATTCGCACAGGCTCACCAAAATTGGACAAAAGAAGATTGGAAAAACGTTGCCGGGTCTGATGAGTCTCGATTTCGGCTGCAACATTCAGATGGAGGGTCAGAATTTGGCGCATGGATCCATCCTGCCTTGTATCACCGGTTCAGGCTGGTGGTGGGGGTGTAATGGTGTGGGGGATGGGGTATCACCGGTTCAGGCTGGTGGTGGTGGTGTAATGGTGGGGGGGATATTTTCTTGGCACACTTTGGGCCCCTTAGTACCAATTGAGCATGGTATAAACCCCACGACCTACCTGAGTATTGTTGCTGACCATGTCCATCCCTTTATGACTACAGTGTCCCCATCTTCTGATGGCTCCTTCCAGCAGGATAATGCACCATGTCACAAAGCTCCAATCATCTCACCACTGGACAATGAGGTCCCTGTACTCCAATGGCCTCCACACTCACCACATCTCATCCAATAGAGGGCCTTTGGGATGTGGTGGAATGGAGATTGGCATCATGGATGTGCAGCCGACAAATCTGCAGCAACTGCGTGATGATATCATGTCACTATGGAGCAAAATCCCTGAGGAACGTTTCCAACACCTTGTTGGATCTATGCCACCAACAATGAAGGCAAAAGGGGGTCCAACTCGGGCAACTAGCAAGGCGTACCTAATAAAGTGTCCGGTGAATGTAAATACTCCTGTATAACAGTGGTGGCCCGTCCATTAGGGGCCCTCCTCGCCACCCCCCCTATATGCAATGGATAGATTCATGTATAGCATGGATCTATCCACGCCGGTCACGGCCGCCCCCTATTAATGCATATGGCCCCTTTCAGGGCGCATGAATTACAGAGGCAGGAGGGTTTTTTAAGGTAAAAAGAATGAAGGCAAAAAGCGGGTCCAACTCGGGACTAGCAAGGTGTACCTAATAAAGTGGCCGGTGAGTGTAAATTCTCCCCCCCCCCCCCCCCCTTTACACACCAGCTGAAATTTCACCCTGGCTGACAGTCGGAGCGCCTGTCCCGGGCTGCCATAGCACAGGTGGAAAAAAAAAATTAAGACGTTTTACCGGTAGCGGACATCGCAATGTTTTTTTTTTTTTTCTGTAGTTGTGTCTAAAGAGAGACGTATCTCGGCAGAGCTTCAGGATTCCGGCGCCTCGTTCACCTTCGTTCACCGACGTAGTCGTTCGTGACGGACAATGCATAAAGAATAGAAAAGAAAATTCCTCTTCGGAGGAGTCAATAACTCTATTATGGCTTTAATTAAAAATAAACAGCGACGGCGCCCGCTGCCCAGAAGTGCGCACTTCAATCAGAAGACTATTGGCGCTCGCAAAATCTTTTTTTTTTTTACTCTTTTTTTCCCCGTTCTCTCTGCGGCTTTGACCTCGAGCGCGGAGGATGAGATTTTTTTTTTTTAAAAAGTATAAAAGTAAAAGGCGAAAGAGGCTCTCTAAGCTGTCCCTTTTGTTGCGTCCGATCTGTTTAGAGCCGATAGTAAATAGAGATGTTTTTTTCTTTTATAGAAGGAGCGCGCTCCGTTGTGAATTGAACCCTTCGGAGCGGGTGACCTCCATTTATTTCAGCCATTGTGCTCCATTCTCAACTCTCCCCGCAGAAACAAAAGAAAAGCCTCCTGACAGGTAAAAAAGGGGGGGGGGCGGCTGCCGCGTGACGACGCTGCCCCCTTGTGGCGCTGCGCCGGCGCTGCTCTCCCTCTTGTCAGTAAAGGATAAAAAATGTGGCGAGGGGGGTCAGGCTCTGCTTCTATTTTTCATTTGGAAAACCAATCTCGGTGATACCTCTGTGGATTTTTGGTTTTATTTTATTTTTTTTCCCCAGCGCAGATCAGGCGGTAGTAATGAGTTTTCTTTTTTTTTTTTTTTGTGTCATCTGAAGAATGAGGCTACGCCCTTCTGACTTATTCAACGGGTGGCGAAGAAGATTGCTGCGTTTGTTTAATGAACCGCCGCCGTGGCGCTCTTGTTTATCTGTTTGCAGTCAAGGCTAAGACGCTGTTATACACGAGGGCGGGAAGACGAACGCCAAGTGCGAGATTGGCGCTTTCTTTATTCTTTTTTTTTTGCCGGGTGGTGGGCAAGAAAAGCGGAGGAGAGGTGACGTTGGAGCAACCCACGGGGAAGGGGGGCGTTTTTCGGGGTGACAGCAGATGCAAACCCGAGCTTTTTTTTATTGACATTTCAAAAATTAAAATTCGAATTTTTAAAAAAATTTGCAGCTTTCGTTAACCTCTTGCTGCCCGCGTGACGCAAAAGAAAAAGGGTGGGCTTTAACACCCATGAGCCGCACATTTGAGTCCAAGGGCAGCCGGGGGTTATCTGCGCTGAGAGCACGCTCACTGCACGCTCCCGGCACAGTGACCCAACAGCTCCCAAATTTCTAGTAGTAATCAGGAGTCGGCAGGACCAGCCAGGGTCGGGACAGGGGGTGGGCAGGAGGGACAGGTGCCCTGGGCGCAATGGTTTACTGTTGAGGTGAGGGCGCCTTCCTTTTGTTACAAGGCTGACAGTGGCGGCCCATCTATTAGGGGCGCCCTCTATTCCCGCCACCCCCCCATATGAATAATGAATAGATTTGCGTCCTATTCAGGCGTCTGGCCCCTCTCAGGACGCTGGGCGCCTGAATTACAGCAGCGGGGTAGTTTTTTTTTAAGCACCTGATTAGAGCCTCTGGCTTCAAAATAGGGTGGGAGAGGAGAAGACTCCTGATTGGTCGCCGAGAAGGAGGGAAGAAACAGAAGCCGCTGTTTAGAGCAGGGGAACGGGAGGCCGTCGCCGAGCATGGGAAGCCACGAAGGGGTAAGTGCGACTGACCGTCCCACTGACCGACGGACGGGGGTGGGGGGCTGGGGGTGTCAGTGGCATAGTGCTTGCCGCCCCCCCCCCCAAAAAAAAATCCACCGGCCGCCACTGGACAGGAGTAGAGACATCAGCAGTGGTTTTGACAAGCAGGAGACTTCTTTATCCCCTAAGCTCTCACATCATGAACGGGGGGAGGGGGAGGCGCAGTTTGACCTCTTTGCCCTGGGAGCTGGATGACCTTGTCCTGGCACTGGGACAAATGGTCGATCATGTGACCACAGTGGTCACGTGATCGGGAAGACGTTTCCACCTCCCCGGGTGTAATAGCCCAGGTAAAGGGACACCGGGGCTGAGTGGAAAGGGTTAAAATATTTCCTGCCATGAAAGTCTTTGTTCAGGCACTTCCTGTTATAGGGTGACAACGGTTTGTTCCCATCTCCCCAATTATGCTCCTGCATTGTCACCTATCACATGGATGCATGGTGGGTACATGGTGCTCAGGCTCTGATGATGGGGAGTACATGGTACACAGGCTCTGATGAAAGGGAGTACATGGTACACAGGCTCTGATGAAAGGGAGTACACAGTGCACAGGCTCTGATGACGGAGAGTACATGGTACTCAGGCCCTGATGATGGGGGTACATGGTGCACAGGCTCTGATGATGGGGGGTACACAGTACACAGGCTCTGATGACAGGGGGTACATGGTGCACAGGCTCTGATGACGGGGTATATGGTGCTCAGGCTCTGATGATGGGGGTACATGATGCACAGCCTCTGATGACAGGTGGTACATGGTGCACAGCCTCTGATATTGGGGAGTACATGGTGCACAGGCTCTGATGTTGGGGGGTACATGGTGCACAGGCTCTGATGTTGGGGGTACATAGTGCACAGACTCTGATGTTGGGGGGTACATGGTGCACAGCCTCTGATGTTGGGGGGTACATGGTGCACAGCCTCTGATGTTGGGGAGTACATGGTGCACAGGCTCTGATGTTGGGGGGCACATGGTGCACAGGCTCTGATGTTGGGGGGTACATGGTGCACAGGCTCTGATGTTGGGGGGCACATGGTGCACAGCCTCTGATGTTGGGGGGTACATGGTGCACAGGCTCTGATGTTGGGGGGTACATGGTGCACAGGCTCTGATGTTGAGAGGTACATGGTGCACAGGCTCTGATATTGGGGGGTACATGGTGCACAGCCTCTGATATTGGGGGGTACATGGTGCACAGGCTCTGATGAAGGGGGTTACATGGTGCACAGGCTCTGATGACGGTGGGTACATGGTGCACAGGCTCTGATGTTGGGGAGTACATGGTGCACAGCCTCTGATGTTGGGGAGTACATGGTGCACAGGCTCTGATGTTGGGGGGTACATGGTGCACAGGCTCTGATGTTGGGGGGTACATGGTGCACAGGCTCTGATGTTGGGGGGTACATGATGCACAGTCTCTGATATTGGGGGGGGGGGGTACATGGTGCACAGCCTCTGATGTTGGGGGGGTACATGGTGCACAGCCTCTGATGTTGGGGGTACATAGTGCACAGGCTGTGATGAGAGGGGGGTAGATGGGTGGGGGGAGGGGTACATGATAGACATCAGGAGGTTACAGAATAATGAATATAATAGATACAATCACACTATGGTGAGTGGCTGAAGACGTACCGCATTTCCTCTGCACTGGGAAGGAGAGGGGGAAGATATATTGCACTGAGCCATGACATTAAATTAAATTACTAATTGGCTCGGTGTCTCTGCAATGCAAATCTGACAAAAGGAGAGAAGGAAGCAGAATTAGCAATTAAGTTGTAAAATGTCACTTCTGAGATATTCTGCGTCTTTTTTTTTTTCTTTAGTCGAAGGTTTTTCTGAGATTAGAGGTCTCCAGCTCAATGTGATAGAGTTCTGCTTCTTCCAGAGCCGTCCCCGGCTTCCATGGACAGACCCGGACTCACAAGGCTCGTCCCTGGAAATGCCCCGGCCAACTTCCCCGATTCCCTCCTTGGTGAATGAGTCAGCTCATATTATCCAATCCTTCTAAATTAAAGTGCAACTTTCACATTTCTGTACAGAAATTTACATGTAAGTCTCCTCCAAATCAAATTGACATACAGTATAGTACAGGATTCTGTGCATAACGAATGTTTGAATGGGGACAATACAGCATTATGGTCACTAGATGGCGCTGAGGAGCATACTTACTTCCTATAGTGATCAGTGCCATCTAGTGGCCATAATGCAGTATTATTCACACATTCACACATTCGTTATGCAGAGTATATAGCCTGAGAACATTTGATTTTTCCTCATTCGCACAAAACAAATGTAAATGCAGTTTTGATAGAAGAACAGCTATGAACAAAAATAGAAGCAAATAAAAAAAACAAAAGCTGAATTTGTTTTAAAGCTGAACCTGAATACAATTAATGCAGCTCTGTATTTATTAAAGCAGTTTTAAACCCAAAAACAAAAACGTGGCTCATCAATCATTGGATGTGGAGGCTGCATTAGTTTTCTTTTCTTTGACTTTATTTTGCCCGGTTTTCACCTGGTGATCTGGTCAGTAACACGCCTCCTGTATTAGAGAGTCCCCACTCAGGATGAAGGAGCACAGGGGGCACCTTTGGACAGCAGCATTGTCAGCCTGGGGGGAAGGGAGTGTTAAATAGACTTTGGATACACTAAGCCAAACCCCAGCTCTGGTCCAAGAAACCATGAAGGGCCCCCCTGGCCCCTGACCAGGGCCCTTAACACTGATCCTGGGGCCCGTTGTGGGACCCTTTTTATTATGGTCCTGCAGTGGGCCACCTTCCTGTTGTTTTGGGGTCCCCCCACGGTGGTGGAACTAGGGTTGCCACTTTTTCTTCAAGCCAAATACTTTAGCAGCTCACAGAAAAAAAAAAAAATAATTTGTATACACTATAGGATAACAAACCCGGGACACCTTTGGGCATGTCAGAGAGAATAGTAATGCAGCACACATAGTGCCCCCCCCCACCCACCTGTCAGGCTCTGTTCCAAGCTACATTCATGTCTGAATAATGGGTCCGGGTTTCAGGGCGACTGAAACCCGGGCACATGATTCAAAACCCGAACTGTCCGGGTGACCCTAGGTGGCATGCCAGAGCCTAGTCACAAGTTTGACCTTTGCCACCCTGGTAGTTCAACCACTGGGTGTCAATAGTTTTTTATTTTATTTTTTTACCATTTTATTTTATTTTTTACAATTTTATTTTTTTTTTATTATTTCTTTTACCATTTTTTTTATTTTATATGTTTTTTTACAATTTTATTTTTTATTATTTTTTCATATCTTTTAGGACCCCCATTGGGAGGCTCTGGTGAAATATCAGGGGGAGTCTCACCTTTGAGAGAGAGAGAAAGGGACTGAGGACAGATTCCTTTTCTCTGTAGCCTCAGCTACGCAGAATGAATGAACAGGAATAGCTCTGTACAGAACTTCCCGTTTATTTATAAACTGATGCATAGTAAACACAGCTTACTATGCCTCAGCTTTAAATGAATAAAAAAAAAGGATCACTGCCTCTATTTATTAAGAAAATGAAGGGGCCGGGATATGACACATTTACCGGCTCCTTCCCTGCTCTCCACCCTGACAGATTAACCGCAGCAGCCGGTGGGAAGTGGGGGGGTGGGGGGGAACCCCAGCAGCGCTGCAGGGGGGGAGGGGCAGGGAAGCACACAGGGGCACAGGGTAGCAGGACAGGAATAGGGAGGCGGCAGAAGCAGCATTTGGAGGAACCAATGCCATTCATTTTCCACCTGCAGCCGCTGAATGTCTGAGGGAGAGGAGGAGAAGCGGGCATTCAGCGGCTACATGGAGGAATCGGTTCCTCTACATCCCCCCACATTCATGTGTATGGGGGGGGGGCCCCATGGAGCATGGAGGCGGGTCTCAATGGCGACCCCTGCGACCCCTGTATGTACGCCCCTGCACCAGCTAACACTTTATAAGCAGTTACAGCAAATCATTTCCCTTTTGTGATAAAAGTTTTACATAAATAAATAAAAGCTGATCATCCTAGGCACTCCTGTCAGTGGTAAGTGGTTTGTTTCATCCATGCAAACTGATACATTCTGCTGGAGAGCTTGTGCTTGTGAAAAAACAACAGGCTTGGTGGCTGGACGAATGTGACCTAGTATAAGGCCTCCTGCAGTCCCTGGACAGCAGAGCTCAGACCAGAAGAGGGAGAAGCTCGCCGCTTTAAAATGCTCTGAAACATTTGTCAAAAAACAAACCAAGACATGCATTCCCAGGCACACCTGTGTGTATTCTTCTCATTTTAAAGCGGAACTTCAGTCATTTTTTCACCCTCCCATCTATTAAATCTTCTGCTCTTGTTGTTGTTTTAACTTTGGATATTAAAACATTTTTTTTTCTGCCAGTAAATCCCTTATACAGCCCACTTCCTGTTTCTTGTCTGGTCATTAGCCTAGACTTATGACATCATACACAGATCTCTCTATCACTCACTCTTTGCCAGGAAGGGAGGGGGGATGAGTCATAAGAGGGCAAATGAGAGCTGCAGAGCTGGAGGTGTGCCTCTGTGTAAATCCAGGAAGTGAACAGGCAGCAGCTTCAGCTGCCCACAGTTAAAATGACTGCAGCCAAACTCAGTGGAGGGAGATTTCTGCAGCATATTTGGCAAGTACAGAATCACAGTATATATAAAATAATATGCAAAGTGGTTGGAGGGAGGCATCAGAATGGCAAAGATGTTTTCATTACAAATTATGTGAGCAGATTGCAGTTCCTCTTTAATGCTTACTGCATACCTCCCAACATTTTGAGATGGGAATGAGGGGACACCTTTCAGTAAAATTATACAGGCATAGGACACACCCCTTGCCACGCCCCCTTAAAGGAGAACTGTACAAAAAAAAACAAGATTGGCTAAACCCACAAGTGCTTTTTTTTACCACTACTATTCCTTTATATTGGCTTTTGGAATTTACAAATGCAGCAATTTAGAAATCAGATGAAAGGTTTAGCGCTGAAAAACACTTTTTGATAGATAAAAAGTGCATTTTTTATACATCTATACAGATCAGACCAAAATGAGGGACAAACGAGGAGGAATGAGGGACAGAGGGACATTGCTCCAAATCAGGGACAGTCCCTCGGAATCAGGGACAGTTGGGAGCTATGTTACTGTTCCACATTTAGACTCGGTTCACACTGAGAGTTCAAAGTCGCACCCCCTTAACGTCAATGGAATCATTCTAATCGGTGCGACTCAAGTCATAGCGACTTAGAAAAAGATCCACTTGGGGGGGGGGGGACGTCATTGTGACTTGCATTGATTTCTGTCGCCAGCAAGCTGCAATGAAGTCGCACAGGATGTCGGGATGTCAACCTTGTGCGACTTTGATGCAAACCGGCACTAAAAGAGTGTTTGCTCCTCCATACCTGGCTCAGGGCCAGATCCAGAATGTCATGTTCTATTACCTGGTCTACAATGCGTTACTAACTCACCGTGTCTCATTTTCTGTTGTCACCCCTCGAGCCGGCTTCCAGTCCAATCATCCCAACTCTGAGAGAGGCTTAGAAAACAATTTACCGCCGATTCTCACACCGCAGATGCGTATAATGCAGACGTGCTCGGCGCCAATCCCTCGCCGGTCGCAGCTCGCTGCCCGTCTGCTTGTCAGGCGCTCCCCTCAGGGATTTGGTCTCCACCTCCAGCCCGTTCTCACCTCTAAAGCTGAGCAGGTTGTCGCTGACAGTCACCGAAGTCAACGGTTAAAGGAGACAGCGAGATTGTAACCGATATCAGCAAAAATGTGTCCGTTCCTTTGGATGGATCATTCAGAATGTTGCGGTTTAATTATCCACTTCAATACCCGACACTTTCACCCCTCTTCCTGCCCAGGCCAATTTCCAGCTTTCAGCGCTGTCGCACTTTGAATGACAATTACTCAGTCATGCTACACTGTACCCAGATGAGATTTTTTTATCTTTTTTTTTTAGACATATAGAGCTTTCTTCTGGTGGTACACCGAGGGAAAAAAGTATTTGATCCCCTACGTTTGCCCACTGACAAAGAAATGATCAGTCTATAATTTTAATGGTCGGTTTATTATAACTGCGAGAGACAGAAGAACAACAAAAATATCCAGAAAAACGCATTTCAAAAAAGTTATAAATTGATTTGCGTTTTAATGAGTCAGAGAAAATTGAGTACTGCCCATGATACTTTTTTTATACAGCTACAATCACCTCATTTTAATGAGTGAAATAAGTATTTGATCCCCAATAATCAGAAAGATTTCTGACTCCCAGGTGTCTTCTATACAGGTAACGAGCTGAGATTGGGAGCACTCTCTTAAAGGGAGTGCTCCTAATCTCAGCTTGTTACCTGTATAAAAGACACCTGTCCACAGAAGCAATGAATCAGATTCCAATCTCCCCACCATGGCCAAGACCAAAGAGCTGTCCAAGGATGTCAGGGATAAGATTGTAGACCTACACAAGGCTGGAATGGGCTACAAGACCATCGCCAAGCTGGTGAGAGAGTGACAACAGTTGGTGCGGATTATTCGCAAATGGAAGAAACACAAAATAACTGTCAATCTCCCTCAGTCTGGGGCTCCATGGAAGATCTCACCTCGTGGAGTTTCAATGATCATGAGAACGGTGAGGAATCAGCCCAGAACTACACGGGAGAATCTTGTTAATGATCTCAAGGCAGCTGGGACCATAGTCACCAAGAAAACAATTGGTAACACACTACACCGTGAAGGACTGAAATCCTGCAGCCCCTTCAAGGTCCTCCTGCTCAAGAAATCACATGTACAGGCCGGTCTGAAGTTTGCTAATGAACATCTGAATGAATCAGAGGAGAACTGGGGGAAAGTGTTGTGGTAAGATGAGACCGAAATCGAGTTCTTTGGCATCAACTCAACTCCTCGTGTTTGGAGGGGGAGGAATGCTGCCTATGACCCCAAGAGCACCATCCCCACCGTCATACATGGAGGTGGAAACATTATGATTTGGGGGTGTTTTGCTGCAAAGGGGACAGGACAACTTCACCGCATCAAATGGACGATGGGCCATGTATCTTTAACTCTTGGGTGAGAACCTCCTTCCTTCAGACAGGGCATTGAATCGGTCATGGGTGGATATTCCAGCATGACAATGACCCAAAATACAAGGCCAAGGCAACAAGAGTGGCTCAAGAAGAAGCACATTAAGGTCCTGGAGTGGAATAGCCATTCTCCAGACCTTAATCCCATCGAAAATATGTGGAGGGAGCTGAAGGTTCGAGTTACCAAACGTCAGTCTCCAAACCTTAACGACTTGGAGAGGATCTGCAATGAGGAGTGGGACAAAATCCCCCCTGAGATGTGTGCCTGGTGGGCAACTACAAGAAATGTCTGACCTCTGTAATTGCCAACAAGGGTTTTGCCACCAAGTACTAAGTCATGGTTTGCAAAGGGATCAAATACTTATTTCACTCATTAAAATGCAAATCAATATATAACTTTTTTGAAATTAGTTTCTCTGGATATTTTTGTTGTTATTCTGTCTCTCACTGTTAAAATAAACCGACCATTAATATTATAGACTGACCATTTTTTTGTCAGGGGGCAACCGTACAAAATCAGCAGGGGATCAAATACTTTTTTCCCGTCACTGTATTTAATCACCACTGGGTTATTTATTTTCTGCTAAAAGAAAAAAAAAATTACTAAAAATTAAAAATAAAAACAAGCTTTTCTTTTGTTTCTGTTATAACAGTTTGCAAATAAATAATTGTACTTCATAAATTTAGGCCCAAATGTATTCTGCTACATTTCTTTGGTGAAAATAACCCAAATCAGTGTATATTATTTTAGTCTGTAGGAAAGTTATAGAGTCCGTAAAACTATGGTATAGATCTGAAAATCGACTAATCCTGATCTACTGATGGCCTACCTCATTTCTTGAGGTTTGCAAAAATGTCACATGAACACTACAAATATCCCCGAAATTAGCCATTTTTTGGAAGGTAGACAGTCCAAGGTATTTATCAAGATGAGTTTTTTCATGTTGTAATTTTTTTTCTCAATTTTAGGGAAAATTAAAAAAATAAATAAAATCTTTTTTTTTCCAATTTTTTTTTGCATACTGCCACCAAAGCAGTACAGGGTCATCATATGACCATCGTGACAGTGATCAGGGATAGTGTAAGGCGACAGTATGTAAAAAAAATAATAATAATAATTATAATAATAATAATAAGAAGAAGAAGAATTTGTTAATAATAATTTGTTTTAAAAAAATTTGAATACCTTTTTATTATTTTTTTTTTTTTTGTGACCAGAGCAGTGCAGTGTTACCATAGTGACAATGTACTGCTCTGGGGAGGTGATCAAAATTTTATTTTTACACTATGATTGCTGAGAACAGTGATGCTCACTGTTCTCAGCAAATCATTTTCATAAATGGCATCCGTTCATCCAGTGTGTACTATTGTGAAAGCTGTGATTGGCCACAGCAATCACATAATACAGATGCACTGCGATTAGCCCTGTCTGTACCATGTGATTACGCTGACCAATCACAGAGATCAACACAAAAGTACACAATGAATGGCTGTGAATGAAAGCTATGGGTTGTATACAACTGTCAGGTGATTGGTCACAGTGATCACATGGTACCAGGGCCAACCCCAATACTCTGATCAGTCATCCACTGTGTCCGTTGGACACAGCAGGTGACAGATTGTACCGCAGCGGAGATGTGACCAGGCTGTATTGCCTAATTGCAGCTGGCAAAGTTCAGGTTGCTCTCCTCCTGGCTCTTTTGTCTGGTAGGGCTCAGGACTGGAAGAGTTGAAAGACAAAACGGCTCCCGTATATGATTGCCCGGAAGTCAGTAATAAAAGCATTCATTTTGTGGCTCGTGCTGTACTTATATTACAGTGGAACCTTGGATGACGAGCACAATCCGTTCCAGGAGAATGCTTGTAATCCATAGCACTCGCATATCAAAGTGAGTTTCCACATAGAAGTCAATGGAAAGGAAGATAATTCCTTCCGCATTGACCTCTATTGCATGCAATACCGCATGTGGCCAGAGGTGGGGGGCGCCGGAGAGCCTCTCAAATACTCAGGGACAGCTCGGCTCAGTTCCCAAGTATTTGCGAGTGTTTTTGAGTATTTCCAAACGGCTCCGAACCATTCCGAGTGTCACCAGCGCCCCCCCACCTCTGGCCAAATGCTGTACTGCACACCACATTAGCTTGAATCCTGCTCGTTTTGTGAGACAACACTCGCAAACCAAGTCAAGATTAAAAAAAAAAAAAAAAAGCTGCCAAAGCGCTCGTTAACCGCGTTACTCGTTAACCAAGGTTCCACTGTATATTATGAATTGAATTTTCATTAAGGCTTCAGAAACAGGTGCAGGGGTGGGGTAAGACTATGGGGCACCCGAGTCATATATCTTCAGTGATTGTGGGTGGTGGCCACATATGGACATCCCAACCTTGGAAGAGGAGTCCCCATGGTCCAATGGCACAGAGGCTCCATTAAAAGATCAACATTAGCACAAGGTGCCCCTAAAGCTGGTGGTCCAGGTATGGGGGGGGGGGGGACTGCGGGGGGGGCGGCAGTACATTGGCTCTCCGCATTATTGAAGCCTTACAGGTTATATAAGGAGTTTTACTATGGTCTGTAATAGGGAAGGGTTACCATTGCAGTGCTGTCAGAGGGGCCCCTTATTAGACATGTACTCAATGCTGAGGAATTTACATTAAAATACTGATAGAGCAAAACTCTGATAACAGTGCGAGTCTTCGTCTGAGCACGATCCTTACATGACCACTGGAATGCTTTAGTAATGTTCACCTGCTAATTCAAAAGTGGCATTTTTTGTGGACTCCTGCTACATGTGCTCTGTGCACTCTGTGCTACGTGTGGTTTTTTGTGTTTGCTCTATGCTGTGTTGCATGCTGTATGTGCTCTGTGTTGTAAACTGTGTGCCTTCCCTGCTCTGTGTGCTCTATGCTGTCTGCACCCTTTGCCATTTGCACTTGGTGTAGTCTATGATCCGTAGGTACTCTGTGCACTATACAGTACAGTGCCTTGTAAAAGTATTCATACCCCTTGAAATTTCCCACATTTTGTCATGTTACAACCAAAAACGTAAATGTATTTTTATTGGGATTTTATGTGATAGACCAAAACAAAGTGGCACATAATTGTGAAGTGGAAGGAAAATGATAAATGGTTTTCAAAATGAATTAAAAATAAATATGTGAAAAGTGTGGGGGATACATTTGTATGGCGCCCCCCGGAGTCAATACTTTGTAGAACCGCCTTTCTCTGCAATTACAGCTGCAGGTCTTTTTGGGGATGTCTCTACCAGATTTGCACATCTAGAGAGGGACATTTTTGCCCATTCTTCTCTGCAAAATATCTCAAGCTCTGTCAGATTGGATGGAGAGCGTCTGTGATCAGCAATTTTCATGTCTTGCCACAGATTCTCAATTGGATTTAGGTCTGGACTTTGACTGGACCATTCTAACACATGAATATGATTTGATCTAAACCATTCCATTGTAGCTCTGGCTGTATGTTTCGGGTCGTTGTCCTGCTGGAAGGTGAACCTCCACCCCAGTCTCAAGTCTTTTGCAGACTCTAATGCCGCGTACACACGGTCGTACTTTTCGTCTACAAAAGTCCAACGGACGCTGACGGACTAAAGCTGGCTGGTAATCCGATCGTGTGTGGGCTTCTCCGGACTTTCAACTGACTTTTTTAGCCTCAAATCCGACGTACTTTAGATTTGAAACATGCTTTAAAACTTTACTTCGTAACTACGACGGACCCCGAAATCCGCTCGTCTGTGTGCTAGTCCGACGGACAAAAAGCCACGCTAGGGCACCTATTGGCTACTGGCTATGAACTTCCTTATTTTAGTCCGGTGTACGTCATCACGTACGAATCCGACCGACTTTTGTGTGGTCGTGTGTAGGCAAGTCCGTTCGTTAGAAAGTAGGCCGCAAGTCCGCCGCAAGTACACCGAAAGTCTGCCGGAAGTCTGTCGGACAGGCTGTCTGACTTTTGTAGACGAAAAGTACGACCGTGTGTACGCGGCATAACAGGTTTTCTTCTAAGATTGTCCTGTATTTGGCTCCATCCACCTTCCAATCAACTCTGACCAGCTTCCCTGTCCCTACTGAAGAAAAGCATCCCCACAACATGATGCTGCCACCACCATGTTTCACGGTGTGGATGGTGTGTTCAGGGTGATGTGCAGTGTTAGTTTTCCCCACACATAGTGTTTTGCTTTTAGGTCAAAAAGTTTAATTTTGGTCTCATCTGACCAGAGCACCTTCTTCCACATGTTTGCTGTGTCCTCCACATGGCTTCTCGCAAACTACAAACAGGACTTCTTATGACTTTCTGTTAACAATGTCTTTCTTCTTGTCACTCTTCCATAAAGGTCAGATTTGTGGAGAACACGACTAATAATTGTCCTGTGGACAGATTCTCCCACCTGAGCTGTGGATATCTGCAGCTCCTCCAGAGTTACCATGGGCCTCTTGGCTGATTCTCTGATGAATGTTCTCCTTGCCCGGCCGGTCAGTTTAGCTGGACGGCCATGTCTTGGTAGGTTTGCAGTTGTGCCATACTCTTTCCATTTTCGGATGATGGATTGAACAGAGCTCTGTGAGATGTTCAAAGCTTGGGATATTTTTTTTATAACCTAACCCTGCTTTCAACTTCTCCACAACTTTATCCCTGACCTGTCTGGTGTGTTCCTTGGCCTTCATGATGCTGTTTGTTCACTAAGGTTCTCTAACAAACCTCGGAGGGCTTCACAGAACAGCTGTATTTATACTGAGATTAAATGACACACAGGTGGACTCTATTTACTAATTAGGTAACTTCTGAAGGCAATTGGTTCACCTAGACTTCAGTTAGGGGTATCAGAGTAAAGGGGGCTGAATACAAATGCACGTCTCACTGCTGTGTACGCTCTGTGCAGGCTACGCTGTGTACGCGATATGCTATGTGTGTATGCTCTGTGCTGTGTGAGTGTGCTCTGTGCTGCTTACGCTTTGTGCTCTCTATGCTGTGTGTGCTCAGTGCACTATACAGTACGTTCTCTATGCTGTGAACACTTTGCTGTGTGCACTCTGTGCTACATATAAAATCCCAGCAGTTGCCAGTGATTGATCAATGTTTTAGGAATTCACAAAAGACAAAACTGTTGCACAGGAACATAGGTGTGCGCAGCCTATTGCATTAGGGTGTGCACCCCAAAGTTCCAACACACATAAATGCCACCTTCTGTCACAGGAAGGGGGCTCTGGTGGTGGGAGGCAGTCGATTGGGAGCATATTATGGTCACCCTAAATACTGGTGTAACGTGTTCCTAAAGTTGAACCTAGACTTTAATATAATGGGGGCATTTACACTGGCCACTGGCACCCCCAACCACCCACCTGGTGCTGCTTCTGGATAATGCTAATGCACATGGGGTGATTAGGGTGTGCCCAGGCACACCCCGCACACCCTGTAGGCACGCCTATGCACAGGAAAGATGTGACCCTCCAGCATACACACAGACCATAGTTGCCAACAGTCCCGATTTTCCTGGGACAATCCCGATTTTGGGACCCTCGTCCCAATCGGAGGCTGTCCCGAATCGGGATTTTCGGGAAAATTGGGAATGTTTGGTTTTTATTTTTTTTTTCTGAGCAGCTGGCTCCAGCAAAATGCCGCTAGATCTTCCCCCTAGTGTTCAGTGGAGAGAGGAAGGGGGCGATCCATGCAGCCAATGAATCGGCTTCTTTAGCTGCACGGATTGGCCCCTCCCCTCTCCACTGAACACACGGCGCCGGCGGCCAGACACAGCACAAACACGGCCCGTCAAGAGAGAGGAAAAGTGAGAGAAAGTACAAGTTCCTCCCAGGGGCCATAGTGCTGCCAGTCAGTCCCACTGTCTGCTCTAATGGACATGTCATGTGCTGGGAGCGTTATGGGTGGTCTGCACTGATGGAGGGGGATCTGCACTGATGGAGGGGGATCTGCATTGATGGAAGGGGATCTGCACTGAGGGGGTCTGCACTGATGGAGGGGGATCTGCACTGATGAAGGGGGATCTGCACTGAGGGGGTCTGCACTGATGGAGGGGGATCTGCACTGAGGGGGTCTGCACTGATGGAGGGGGATCTGCACTGAGGGGGTCTGCACTGATGGAGGGGGATCTGCACTGAGGGGGTCTGCACTGATGGAGGGGGATCTGCACTGATGAAGGGGGATCTGCACGGATGGAGGGGGGTCTGCACTGATCCAGGGGGGACTGCACTGAGGGGGTCTGCACTGATGGAGGGGGGTCTGCACTGAGGGGGTCTATACTGATAGATGGGGGAACCGCACTGAGAGGGGTCTGTACTGAATGGGTCTATACTGATGAGGGGGGGTCTATACTGAGGGGGGTCTAAACTGATGGAGGGGGTCTGTACTTAGTGGGGGGTCTGTACTGAGGGAGGAGGATCTATACTGCTGGGAGGGGCGGTCTGTACTTAGTGGGGGGGGGTCTTTACTGAGGGAGGGGGGTCTGTACTGCAGTTGGACCATAGTTGGTGGAGGGGGGGTGACACCATTATTTTTTTTCGCCTTGGGTGACACCAGCTGTAGTGATGCCACTGGCTCTTGTCTCTGCAGCAATTTAACTTTAATGTACAGGGGGGGGGGGGGTAACTATATACAGGAGGGGGAGGGTTAACTATGTACAGGAGAGGGGAGGGTTAACTATATACAGGAGGGGGGGGGTAACTATTTACAGGAGGGGGTTAACTATTTACAGGAGGGGGTTAACTATGTACAGGAGGGGTTACTATGTACAGGGGGGATACTATGTACAGGGGGGGGGGGGTAACTATGCACAGGAGGGTAATTATATACAGGGGGGTAACTAGGGGGAGAGGGGAAACTATGTACAGGGGGAGGGGGTAACTATGTACAGGGGGGGGGGTAACTATGCACAGGAGGGTAATTATATACAGGGGGGGTAACTAGGGGGAGAGGGGAAACTATGTACAGGGGGAGGGGGTAACTATGTACAGGGGGGGGGGGTAACTATGGCTCTGCCTGGGACACTGATTTAAGGACTGAGGCTGGGAACACCTGGTGTAAAGACTGACTCTGCCGGGGGCACCTGATACGAGGACAGACTCTGCTGGGGACCCCTGATGCAAGGAAGATCTTTGCTGGTGGCAGGCGACATGGCTAGTGACACGTTCAGGGATCCCACTGATTCGGCATTATGGTAAGTTGAATGATTTCATTTTATATTACAATAGTAATAGTAGAAATAATGCTCTTCAATCATCCTGACACCATAACAATCATGGTGTCGGGATGATTGAAGTGCTAACACCAGGTGTTTGGAGTATCTTTATCTGCTGATTGTTAAACTTTCTAGAATACACATATTTCTATTGTTGTGTAGGATCTGGGGCTGCTGTCCCTTCATTCCTCTCTCCCCCTTTCCCTCTCCATCCCTTATTCATCTCAGACTCTAACCACACACCCTTTGAGCCACGCCCATTTAAGCCATGCCCACTATTGCGCGTAAACCACGCCCATTTTTCGCCGCGGCGCGTTTTATTTATTTTTTGCTAAGCCACGCCTACAAACGCATGCCCCCGCCCTCTAATTAATATACGCCTCCGCCTACAACCAAAAAAGTGTCCCACATTTTTTTTTGCAATGTTGGCAACTATGACAGACGCCGGCCTGTGATGTCTACCGGCCCCGTCTAGCCATCGCACACAATGGGCACAAGAGTGGCCCCTCTGATCCCTCCTAATCAGAAACCTGTTGAATGGTTTTGTGCTCTCTGTACAGTGCTGCAGAATATGTCAGCGCTATATCAATGAATACAGCAAACACATCAGCCACTTCACACGACCTCTGTCTGGAAAATATCAGTATTTACTTTTCAAGCAGTCCCAGCGCCATCTAGAGCACCACAGGAGGTAGTGAATTTCATATCATCTCTGAAAGTGATTCTCAGGGGTTGATTTACTAAAGGCCAGGCCCGGTACAAGGGGTGGGCAGGCGGGGCTTCTGCCCTGGGCGCAATGTGGGAGGGGGCGCTAGGTTGTGAGCAGAAAAATCTGTCCACAAAATGTAGCTGTAAAACTTGTATGCCCCTGTTGCCTGCCTAAATGAAGGATTATGCGCTCCTGCTCACTGCTCTGCGGCAGCAGATGCACCCTTTTCCAAGCTCCCTTCTTGAGTTCCTATGAGTGTCCCCCCCCCCCCCCCACCGGAGCTGGTACAGTCCCAGTGAAAGTGCATGTGGGCGGAGCAGGAAGAGAACCTCACATTGCAGCATCGATCTTTGGTTCCCGCCCAGCACACAGCAGAGCGCTCCTCCAGAGCAGGGTGAAGATGTGTAAATCACGGATGACAGACTGGATCCTCTTCTACAGTGAGTGCTAACTGCTCTGCATTCCACACTGTGATTATAAACGTGCCCTGTACTTTTCAGTGCAGGTTTATTGAAAGTGAAAGTAAAAGTAAAATTCTTGAACAGGTTAGGAATTAGTGTGACATTTCAGGTGCTACATAGATGTAATCCACATAATATCTTCTAAAAAGAATGATAGATATGAAAGATATAATGTGTATGTGGATTACATCTATGTAGCACCTGAAATGTCACACTAATTCCTAACCTGTTCAAGAATATAAGCATTACAAAGCAAAGGATGTGATTTCTTGTCCCAGCCCAACTTCAAGAAAGTCCACTTTTGCAGTGTGGGGGAGGGGGGAGAAGGTGGGTACTGTATAGTCTTTTTTTTTTACATGTGAATCTATGCTTCAGCCAGCTCCAGTGCTCTCCTCCTCCCTATCACATATAGAGGAAGATTAACCCTGTATGGTCCAAAGTGGAGGCTGGAGTGTGACCACTGTCACTCCTGACACAGGAGCTGCAGGGGACCAGTAACAGAACTGCAGAGAGCCTGCTGAAGCAAAGGACAAGGTAAAACTGAGTACACAGTTCAGAATTCAGCAGGGGCTGAATTTTTGATCGGTGTGTAACCCTCTCTGTTAGACAGAAACCGATTGTTATATCCACTTCTGGTGGAAATCCTTGTTCAATTAGCTGTTTGCAGTACTGATCAGTGTATTCTGATAGGGGAGAATCCCTGCTGTCAGAATACAATGTCCCAGTGAGGGGGTATTCCCACGCCCACCCCACTTGTGTGGAGGGAGGAATCTGTCAGCCACTTGCTTGAGCCCCATCTCGATCCAGCAATGTGCACAAGAGCACTTGCTCTTTAATGGACTGTTTGTTTATAGTGCACTGTAATAGTACTTTGCACTGTGTGTCTGATTTGCAGCACTGGGAGTTTGGTAGTAACTCCAAAACCAAATTGTGTAAAAATGAACCATGAGAATTTGACTAGAGTTATTTGAATATTTGGGAGTTATTCACATTATATGTTATAGTATTTCATTTTTTTATTTACAGTACCAGGAGTGTGGTCTTAACTCCCTCACAACATGTTTTTGCAGCACAGGGAATTTGGTCCCACATACATGTGATATGTAATTGAATATTTATGCGTTGTTCGCATTATATGTTTTGGTATTCTACTTGCAGCACCGGGAGTCTGGGATTCGCCCCCTCACAATTTTGTTTGCTGCACTGGTATTTTGGTTCCATATTCATGTGATATAAAATTCACTTGGCCATATTTGATAATGGCACATACACTAAATTTGATATAATTTATAGGGGTACTGCTATGCACTAGGGTGTATATACTCCTGGTCTCTGTACCCTGCAGTTTACCGCTCTTGACTCCTGTACATTGTATATTACTGTACATACACCTTACCTCTGCACTCTGTATGTTTTCCTCTCCTAACTCCTGCACACGCTGCTCCTGATCATTGTACTTTGACCTCAGATAGATAGATATCAGGTGTGTAAAATAACTGGTCATGGGGGGGGGGGGGCGCAGCCCAGCATGTTCGCCCTGGGCGCTGGTTGACCTTGTCCCGGCACTGCTAAAGGCAATACTATAGGCTGTGAACTTTGCAAAGTGCAGTTGCTCCGGAGCTTAGTAAACAAGGTCAGGCTTAATTTGGCAAAGAATACCCAATCACATGCAAGGAAAGAAAAGAAAAAAAAAGCATTTTTGCTTGCATGTGATTGGATGATGGAAGTCAGCAGAGGTTCTGCTCATTTACTAAACTCTGGAGCAACTGCACTTGTAAAGTACACAGTCTATTTCCTTTAGTACATCGACCCCTTCCACACTGCGAGCGCCGACCGTTAGCGCTAAGGCACCGCTCTCTTTAGCGGCGCTTTAGTGCTGTTTAAGGAGTGCTTTTTAGCCGCTAGCGGGGTGCTTTTAACCCCAAAGAAGGGGTTAACCCTTTCATGACTAAGCCTATTTATTGACATTTGCTGTTTACAAGTTTTTTTTTTGTTTGTTTAATAATTGTTTATTAAGGAATTTTACAAAAAGAAAAATAAAATAGACAAATAACATACTATAAACAATCTTATGAGAGAAATACAAAAGGTTCATTGTGCACCTAATCTCAGCATAAAGCAACATTTAAATCAATGCCACTGTAAGTGCGTAACGGGAAGAACGGACAAATATAGCCATAGACTGAGCAGAGGCTTATAACTTGTGTGAACATAATAATCAATCAAGAAATAAGATTGTAACTAAATAAAGTAAGTGTTTACAAGTTAAAATCCGTATTTTTTGCTAGAAAATTACTTAGAGCCCCCAAACATTACATATAAATTTTTTAGCAGAGAATCTAGAGAATAAATCGGCGATTTTTGCAATATTTTAGGTCACACGGTATTTGTGCAGCGGTGTTTTAAACGCAATTTTTGGGGAAAAGGGACACTTTCATGAATTAAAAAAAAAAAAAACAGACAGTAAAGTTAGCCCAATTTTTTGTAAGATGCTGTTACGCCAAGTAAATAGGTACCAAACATGTCACGCTTTATAATTGCACGCACTCGTGGAATGGCGACAAACTACGGTACCTAAAAATCTCCATAGGCGACACTTTAATTATTTTTTTTGGTTACCAGGTTAGAGTTACAGAGGAGGTCTAGTGCTAGAATTATTGTTCTCGCTCTGACGATCGCGGCGATACCTCACATGTGTGATTTTAACACCGTTTACATATGTGGGCGCGACTTCCGTATGCGTTTTTTCTTTGCTGCGCGAGCTCGCTGGGACGGGGGGCGCTTTAAAAAAAAAAATTTCTTATTTGTTTTTATATTAATAAATTGTGTTTTATATAAAAAAAATTTTTGATCACTTTTATTGATGTCACAAGGAATGTAAACATCCCTTGTGACTGTAATAGGTGGTGACAGGTGCTCTTTATCGATGGATCGGGGGTCAAAAGACCCCCCGATCCCTCCTTTGCACTTCAAAGTATTCAGATTGCCGTTTTCGTTGATTCTGAATACTGTGTATTTTTTTAAAACCGGCACCATTGGCAGCGGAGTAAAGGGAAGTGACGTCATGACGTCGCTTCTATGTTTACTATTAGGAGGCTGGAACCAAGCCGCTCATGGCTTTGTTCCGGACTGTCAGCAGCCGCCGGAGGCGGCAGATTGGTGATCGGGCCTCCCGATGGAACGGGAGGCCCGGTAAGAGCGACGGGAGGCGGCGAGAGGGGGGGACGTCCCCTCCCGCTCCTTCGGTATAACAGCCGAGCGGCTTTTAGCCGCATCGGTTGTTATCCTTGATAAGCCGATCGCCGGCTCTAAAAAAAAACAGTACCGGGATGATGCCTGCAGCTGCAGGCATCATCCCGGTATAACCCCCGAAAGCCGAGTACGCACATCTGCGTACGCTCGGCGGGAAGGAGTTAAAAACGCCTGTGCTGCGCTTTTCAGGTGCTGCCCATTCATTTCGATGGTCAGGGCGTTTTGGGAGCAATGCATACAGCGTTCACAAACCGCCCCAACGATGCTGCTTGCAGGACTTCTCGGAACGTCCCCCAAGCGCACCGCCCCGTAATGAAAAAACACACTGCAATGAACGGGAGGCGATTTTCAGGCGCTAGTTAGAGGCTATTTTGAGCGCTAAAACGCCTGAAAACTGCCTCCATGTGAAAGGGGTTTTAGGGGTCTTAGTGTCGGGTAACTGTAGGCCAGGGGCGGACTGACCATTCGGGCACTCGGGCACTGCCCGAGGGCCCCATGCCACTAAGGGGCCCCATCAGGGTTGCCAGCCTCAATAAAACCAGGGACAGTATGTAAAAATCTGTTGTTTTTTTTAAAATCCCAAGATTATAGCTTCCCCGCCTCTCCAGTACCTTTTCAGTGTGTGTATGTGTATTCTGTGTGTGTATATTGTGTGTCTACTGTATGTGTGTGTATGTATACTGTGTGGCCCCATAATCTCCTATTGCCCGGGGGCCCCATGTTGTTGTCAGTCCGCCCCTGCTGTAGGCTGCATTTTATAAGACAAGAGTCCGCTCACAATGATGCACAAAACAAAGCAGGGTGGCCTTTTATTATGAACGCCCCGCCAACGCATCTAGGCAGCACAACACATTTGCGATTTTGCACACGTGAAACATTTATAATGCGTTATAGCGTAACAAAAAATCCTGCAAGTCCTCTGCAAATGCTGCGTCCACTAAAATGTGCGTTGGCAGCCCATTGATAATAAATGGTCTTATCACGGAGCGGTAACGCACTTTAACGCACCGCACTGGTGTGGAGGCGGCTAATTGGTTCTGTCCAAGGAAAGGATCCACGGCAAATTATGTGTGTATTTATTTGTTATTCTAAATGCAAGAATTTCTACAGAGGATTAATAAAGACGATTCCACCCAGCCTCACAGTTGATTTGGAGGAATGAGAAGCAAAGAGAGCACCAAACCCTCCAACTTGCATTCGGTTCCATTTAGAAGTATTTTTTCTATGTTGTGTTGAACAGATTCAGGTCACTATTGTTCTGTACAATGCTGACATCTAGTGGTGGTTTAGGACCATTACAGTGGGGTTGATTTACTAAACTTATTAAAGTGATATTAAAGCGGAGTTCCATCCACAGTAGGGATGCACCGATACCATTTTTTTTTACGAGTACCGATACTTTTTTTTCTAAGTACTCGCCGATACCAAATACCGATACCTACTGCAACTGTTTTGTTTTCACTTCAGCTGTCAGCAATGGTACAAAGCATCGAAAAGTTATTTACAAATAAAATACATTTTATTTTTAATTTTGCGCTTTTTCAATGTGAAATGTGTAAATATATATGTGTAAAAATATTCACTAACCAAAAAAAAGTTTTAATTGTTTATCATTTATAAAATAGACGTGAAAAAATTTAAAAAAAAGCAGGAAAATAATTAAATGGAGGAGAATAGGGAGTTAATTAAGGCTGATTAGAGTAAATTAAGGATTATTAAGAGGTTAAACAGAGGAACATTTGTTCATCCCTTTGATCTGCAGATGAAGAAACAGAAAGATTCAAAAAGAAACGTTTCTTTTTATTTTAGTGTTTCAGTGGCTGAGCAATGTTGTTAATAAACATTGACGGCTGCTTTTTTTTTTTGACAGCTCCAATTACCGGACTTCTCCACTTAAGGACTAGCCTGGTTTTGAGATTTTGGTGTTTACAGGTTTAAAACAGTTTTTTTTTGCTAGAAAATTACTTAGAACCCCCAAACATTATATATTGTTTTTTTTTTCCTAACACCCTAGAGAATAAAATGACTGTCATTGCAATACTTTTTTTCACACCATATTTGCGCAGAGGTCTTACAAGCGCGTTTTTTTTGGAAACAATTAACTTTTTTGAATAAAAAAATAAGACAACAGTAAAGTTAGCCCGGTTTTTTTTCATATTGTGAAAGATAATGTTACACCGAGTAAATTGATACCCAACATGTCAAGCTTCAAAATTGCGCCCCGCTCGTGGAATGGTGTCAAACTTTTACCCGTAAAAATCTCCATAGGCGACGTTTAAAAATTCTACAGGTTGCATGTTTAGAGTTACAGAGGAGGTCTAGGGCTAGAATTATTGCTCTCGCTCTACCGATCACGGCTGTACCTCACATGTGTGGTTTGACCACCGTTTTCATGCGTTCGCTTCTGCGCGCGAACTCGTCGGAACGGGCACCTTAAAAAAAAAAATGTTTCTTATTTATTTTTACTTGATTTTATTTATTTTTTCACTGTTTAAAAAAAAAAATGGGTCACTTTTATTCCTATTACAAGGAATGTAAACATCCCTTGTAATAGAAAAAAAGCATGACAGGACCTCTTTAATGTGAGATCTGGGGTCAAAAAGTCCTCAGATCTCATATTTGGACTTAAAGTGGTGTTCCGGCCGAAATAATACTTTTTAAATAAAAATACCCCTATAATACACAAGCTTAATGTATTCTAGTAAAGTTAGTCTGTAAACTAAGGTCTGTTTTGTTAGTTTATAGCAGTAGTTTGTTATTTTATAAACTTACAGCAGGCAGTGGCCATCTTAAGTGTGGGCATCTGAGGCCAGACTGTATTTCTTCCTGGATCTCATCCTTGCAGATCTCGCACATGCTCAGTGCAGCACAAGCAGTGTAATAGGTTTCAGGTCAGGTTTCCATAGCAACGGCAGTTTCAGAGGAAGTTGCCGCCCCTTCCCAGAAGGCATTGCAAACAGGAAATGATGCGATGGGCCGCGGCCAAGGAGGAGGAAGTGAAAAATGAATACAGCAGACATACAGAAGGTGCTGAGAAAAAAAATTGAAAAATATCCAATTGGTTTACAGTGCGCAGTTTAGTGAGGGATGCTGAAGAGTTGTAAAAGTGGGTGGAACTCCACTTTAAATGCAATAAAAAAAAAAATTGGCATTTGAAAAAATGACAGCAGTAAAATGTGCCTTTAAGACGTATGGGCGGAAGTGACGTTTTGACGTCGCTTCCGCCCTGCTATAGTATGGAGATGGGTGGGGGCCATCTTCCCCTCACTCACCTCCATACCCAGCCACGGACAGGTCCCGATCGCCTTCGCCGCGGCTCCTGGAGGGGGGGGGTGGCACCTCTCCCGCCACCAATAACAGTGATCTCGCGGCGAATCCCCCGCAGAGACCACATTATTGTAAGCAGGACCGCCGGCTCTAAAGATGGATACCTCGGTTGTGGCCGCAGCTGCCGCTGTTACCGAGATATCCATCTTCAAACTGTCGATGTATATGTACAGGCGCAGGTCGGTAAGTGGTTAACGCTTCAGCTGTCAACGGGGGAGACCCCACTGACAGCTCAAAGAACAGAGCCTGAAAGTATCGGTTTCAGGTATCGGTGCATTTGCGCGTGTACTGATATTTGTGAAAATACTCGGTATTGGCACCGATACCGATACTAGTATCAGTGCAACCCTAATCCACATTTTTAACTTTTTACCATCCAGCAGTAAAGGGTGCATTCATTGCAATTTGGCATATCACTTACTGCTGTATTTCTTCATAGTATTCCTACTTCCTCCTCCTCAGCCGCGCGTGTCATTTCCTGGCTTTGCAATGTCTCCTGGTATATGTGTGTCATCAATCCCAGGAGACAACAGGCATCGCCGGTGTTAGGCCACTACCCATCAGAATATGCAACCGAAGTGACTTTGCATCTTGGCCATCTTGGTACACCCGCGCTCACCCGCAGTAAGCCTAGAGTTAGAAGTCGGCAAGCGGACATCTTTATACACCCACTGGAGTCTTTTCACAGTTATTTTTAACAGTAAACTCAGCTTATATAGTGAAATACAGTGTATATATATATAAGCTGAGTTTACTGTTAAAAATAACTGTGAAAAGCAAGACTTTCGGTGGGTGTATAAAGATGTCCGCTTGCTGACTTCTAACTTTAATCTTACTGTGGACGAGTGTGGGTGTACCAAGATGGCCGCGACACAACGTCACTTCGGTTGCATATTCTGATGGGTAGTGGCTTTCTGACAGGACACCGGGTCGAAGCAACGAGAGATCAAGCGGTGCATGCTGGGCATACAGCATCACCATATCCCCAAAAGACTGCTAGTGGGCTTCACATGCCCACAGTAGAGATGGAAGCGCTCTGCAGAGCAAAAATGAACCGTAAGTCATTTAAAAAAAACGGGAATTGAGCGGCGATATGTTAAAGGACATGGATTTAATGTTTTAATATAGTGTAAAAGAACGGATTACATTAAAAAAAAATCGGGGTGGAACTCTTCGCTTCCAAGTCTTGTTTTTTCTGTTGTCGCTTAAAAATAACAAACATGTCATACTTACCTCCTCTGTGTAATGGTTTTGCACAGAGCATCCCTGACCCTCCTCTTCTCGGGTCCCTCTTCAGCGTTTCTGGCTCCTCCCTCCTGCCCCCCACAGTCAACAGGTTTCTATGGGGGCACCCGAGTTGCTGCTCTGTGTCCATTCAGACTCGGCTCCACCCCCTCTCCCTCCTTATTGGCTCACTGACTTTGATGGACATTGGCTATCGCTGCTGTCTCAGCCAATGAGGTGGGAGAGTCCCCGGACTTCGTGGCTCTCGTGCAACATTGCTGGATTGAGATGGGGCTCAGGTACAGTGGGGCAAAAAAGTATTTAGTCAGCCACCAATTGTGCAAGTTCTCCCACTTAAAAAGATGAGAGAGGCCTGTAATTGTCATCATAGGTATACCTCAACTATGAGAGACAAAATGTGGAAACAAATCCAGACAATCACATTGTCTGATTTTTGAAAGAATTTATTTGCAAATTATGGTGGAAAATAAGTATTTGGTCAATATCAAAAGTTCATCTCAATACTTTGTTATATATCCTTTGTTGGCAATGACAGAGGTCAAACGTTTTCTGTAAGTCTTCACAAGGTTGTCACACACTGTTGCTGGTATGTTGGTCCATTCCTCCATGCAGATCTCCTCTAGAGCAGTGATATTTTAGGGCTGCCGCTGGGCAACACGGACTTTCAACTCCCTCCAAAGGTTTTCTATGGGGCTGAGATCCGGAGACTGGCTAGGCCACTCCAGGACCTTGAAATGCTTCTTACGAAGCCACTCCTTCATTGCCCGGGCGGTGTGTTTGGGATCATTGTCATGCTGAAAGACCCAGCCATGTTTCATCTTCAATACCCTTTCTGATGGGAGGAGGTTTGCACTCAAAATCTCACGATACATAGCCCCATACATTCTTTCATGTATACGGATCAGTCGTCCTGTTCGCGTTTGCAGAGAAACAGCCCCAAAGCATGATGTTGCCACCCCCATGCTTCACAGTAGGTATGGTGTTCTTTGGTTGCAACTCAGCATTCTCTCTCCTCCAAATACGACGAGTTGTGTTTCTACCAAACAGTTCTACTTTGGTTTCATCTGACCATATGACATTCTCCCAATCCTCTTCTGGATCATCCAAATGCTCTCTAGCAAACCTCAGACGGGCCCGGACATGTACTGGCTTAAGCAGTGGGACACGTCTGGCACTGCAGGATCTGAGTCCCTGGCGGCGTAGTGTGTTACTGATGGTAGCCTTTGTTATGTTGGTCCCAGCTCTCTGCAGGTCATTCACTAGGTCTCCCCGTGTGGTTCTGGGATTTTTGCACACTGTTTTTGTTATCATTTTGACCCCATGGGATGAGATCTTGCGTGGAGCCCCAGATCGAGGGAGATTATCAGTGGTCTTGTATGTCTTCCATTTTCTAATTATTGCTTCCACAGTGGATTTCTTCACACCAAGCTGCTTGCCTATTGCAGATTCAGTCTTCCCAGCCTGGTGCAGGTCTTCAATTTTGTTTCTGGTGTCCTTCGACAGCTCTTTGGTCTTCACCATAGTGGAGTTTGGAGTGTGACTGTTTGAGGTTGTGGACAGGTGTCTTTTATACTGATAACAAGTTCAAACAGGTGCCATTAATACAGGTAATGAGCGGAGGACAGAGGAGCCTCTTAAAGAAGAAGATACAGGTCTGTGAGAGCCAGAAATCTCGCTTGTTTGTAGGAGACCAAATACTTATTTTCCACCATAATTTGCAAATAAATTCTTTCAAAAATCAGACAATGTGATTGTCTGGATTTGTTTCCACATTTTGCCTCTCATAATTGAGGTATACCTATGATGACAATTACAGGCCTCTCTCATCTTTTTAAGTGGGAGAACTTGCACAATTGGTGGCTGACTAAATACTTTTTTGCCCCACTGTAAGTCTTATGCCGCGTACACACGGTCGTACTTTTCGTCTACAAAAGTCAGACAGCCTGTCCGACAGACTTCCGACAGACTTCCGGCAGACTTTCGACGGACTTGCGGCGGACTTTCTAACGAACAGACTTGCCTACACACGATCACACAAAAGTCCGTCGAATTCTTACGTGATGACGTACACCGGACTAAAATAAGGAAGTTCATAGCCAGTAGCCAATAGCTGCCCTAGCGTGGGTTTTTGTCCGTCGGACTAGCATACAGACGAGCGGATTTTTCGACCAGACTCGAGTCCGTCGGAAAGTTTTAAAGCATGTTTCAAATCTAAAGTACGTCGGATTTGAGGCTAAAAAAGTACGTTGAAAGTCCGGAGAAGCCCACACACGATCGGATTACCAGCCAGCTTTAGTCCGTCAGCGTCCGTTGGACTTTTGTAGACGAAAAGTACGACCGTGTGTACGCGGCATTAGGATAAGATAAGATGAAAAACCTTCTGCCTTTTCAACAAGTTTAAACTGGCTGCATTCGTTTTTTTTTTTTGTTTTTTTTTATAGGCTTTCCCCACCCTGGTGATCTGGCCAGTAATACACTTCCTGTATTAGATTGTCCCCACTCTGGATGAAATAGCGCAGGAGGCACAGCAGACCCCAGCATTGTCAGTCTTGGGGGGGGGGGGGATAGTGTTAGATGGATTAGCAGATTTAAATATTATTATTATTATTATACAGGATTTATATAGCGCCAACAGTTTACGCAGCGCTTTACAATATAAAAGGGAGACAATACAGTTATAATACAATAAAATACAAGAGGATTACTAGGGCCCTGCTCAGAAGAGCTTACAATATAATAGGGTGGGGCAGGTGGTACAAAAGGTTGTAACTGTGGGGAATGAGCTGATGGAAGTGGTAGAAGATTAGTTGGAGATGTGATCGGCTTTCCTGAAGAGATGAGTTTTCAGGGATCGCCTGAAGGTAGCAAGAGTTGGGGATAGCCGGACCAGTGGAGGTAGCGAGTTCCAGAGGATGGGAGAGGCTCTGGAGAAATCCTGGAGACGAGCATGAGAGGAGGAGACGAGAGAGCTTGAGAGTAGGAGGTCTTGAGAAGAGCGGAGGGGACAATTTGGGTGATATTTGGAGACAAGATTGGTGATGTAGCTCGGGGCAGAGTTGTGAATGGCTTTTTATGTTGTGGTTAGTATTTTGAATTGAATTCGCTGGGTGATTGGGAGCCAGTGTAGGGATTGGAGGAGAGGGGTGGCAGACACTGAGCGGTTGGTAAGGTGTACACGAACAAATTGAAGCCAGGTTCTGTAGGAATAAAAGATGATCATTGTAAGCACCCCTCAGTGTTAGGTGGTGTATCTCATCCATGTAAACCGATACATTCTGCTGGAGAGCTTGTGCTTTGGGAACCAATAGATTTGCTGGTTAAAAATAGAAGCTAGAAAGCATGAAAATAGAAAATGAATGCGGCCATCACATCTAAGAATCTGTCAGCTGCAATGTAATAAAATGTTTGCTTTTGAGCCCAGGGTGAACATGCCAACCCCTCCCCCCAAGATGAACGAGCATTATGTGTCAGCACACCCCCCCCCCTAACAAAAAAAAAATTGTGCACTAATCTGCATGCTTATTACCTGAGCATCCCGCCTCCTCCAAGTACAAATTCACCACCCCCCTGCTGAAATCCCCCCCCCTCCCAGCATAAATCTTTGTCCCCCAAATCCCCCCCCCCCAGCACAAATGCCCCCTCCTAAAAAATAAATAAATAAATCACCCCTCCCAGCACAAATCCGCCTCAAATTTCCCCTGCAAGTACACATCCTAACCGCCCCCCTCCTAGCACAAATACCTCCCAATCGCCCCTACAAGCACAAATCCCCCCCCCCCCCCCCAAAAAAAAGCAAAAATTCTTTGTACAATTCACCTCACACCATATTACCTCTTCTACAACCCCTGGCAAAAATGATGGAATCACCAGTCCCTGAGGATTTTCCTTCAGTTGTTTATTGTTGTAGAAAAAAAGCAGATCACAGACATGGCCAAAAACTAAAGGCATTTCAAATGGCAACCTTCTGGCTTTAAGAAACACTAAAAGAAATCAAGAAAAATAATTGTGGTGGCCAGTAACAGTTAGATTTATAGAACAAGCACAGGGAATAAATTATGGAATCACTCAATTCTGAGGAAAAAATTATGGAATCACCCTGTAAATTTTCATTACAAACACTAACACCTGCATCAGATGAAATCTGCTTGATAGTATGTAGGTAAAGAGGGTAAATCATCCCGCAGTGTTGCACAAGATGTTGGTTGTTCACAGTCGGCTGTGTCTAAAATAGGGATGAGCTTCGCGTTCGAGTCGAACCCATGTTCGACTCGAACATCGGCTGTCCGGTCGTTCGCCGAATTGCGAACGATATGGGCCGTTCGCGCCAAATTCGTGTGGCGCGTCACGGCCCATAATTCACTGCGGCATCGCAGTGCATTGCTGGCTGATGATTGGCCAAGCATGCACTATGACCCGCATGCTTGGCCAATCACAGCGCCGCCTGAACAGAAAGCCGTAATTGGCCAAAGCCAAGGAGGCTTTGGCCAATTATGGCTCAGGGGATTTAGTACACGCCCCACACTATATAAGGCCGCCTGCACGGCGGCCCTGTGCAGTGTGTTCCAGTGTGCTTAGAGAGAGAGAGAGAGACAGACAGTGTCATTTGATTTGAGTTAGATAGATTAGGCAGAACAGTCAGTCAGTTAGCTGCACTTACAGTGTATTGTGTATATATATGCATCCCAGGTGTTGCATATATATATATATACACTGTATTCAGTTTAGCTAGATCCGTTCCTGTTATCTTCTTATTGACAGACAGGCTTGTCTTGTTACAGTATATACAGCTACCTGAAGAAAATTACTGGTGTTCTTTTGATCCAATTAGTACCACAGTCAGGCAGCTAGACTATTTACAGTTAGTGCAGTGCAACCTGCTCACAGTGTTCAGCTAAACCTACAAGTTAGTGGGGTGCGTCCTGCTCACAGTGTTCAGCTAAACCTACAAGTTAGTGGGGTGCGTCCTGCTCACAGTGTTCAGCTAAACCTACAAGTTAGTGGGGTGCGTCCTGCTCACAGTGTTCAGCTAGATCCGTTCCTGTTATCTTCTTACTGACAGGCAGGCTTGACTTGTTACAGTATATACAGCTACCTGAAGAAAATTGCTGATGTTCTTTTGATCCTATTAGTACCACAGTCAGGCAGCTAGACTATTTACAGTTAGTGCAGTGCATCCTGCTCACAGTGTTCAGCTAAACCTACAAGTTAGTGGGGTGCGTCCACCTCACAGTGTTCAGCTAAAGCTACCTGTAGAAGGTTGGTGGTGTTCTCATACTACAGGCAGGCAGTTGATTTTGCTAGCTGCAGTATCAGTACATATATATATATATATATATATATATATATATATATATATATATATATCCCAGCTTAGTGCAGCTACAGGCCATTAGTATGTCTGGAAGGCCAAGAAGGAGAGGCAGACAGTCACAAGCCAATAAGAGAGGGCAAGCAGGCTCTGTGTCTAGTGCTGGTCGTGGAGACGGTGCATCCTCATCAGCACGTGGCCGTGGGACACACTTGGCCTTTTTTTCGGCAGCTGGCCGTGTTGAGCCGAAACATGCGGAAGACTTGGTCGAGTGGATGACCAAGCCGTCCTCATCCTCCTCATCCTCTCTCACCCATGCCCAGGGTACTTTGTCTGGCAAAGCAGCGGCCTCTTCCCTCGGCTCAATGTCATCAGTGACTCCTTCCCTAGCCCCACCATGTCCTCCTGAGGAGTCCCTCGAACTGTTTGACCACAGTGTTGGGTACATGCTCCAGGAGGATGCCCAGCGTTTGGAAGGCTCGGATGATGATACTGAGCTCAATGAAGGCAGTAACATGAGCACGGACAGAGGGGTGCCCAAGAAGGACAGCAATCTGGCAGTCATGCTCCCCCTGCTGCAGCATACTGCCAGGTTTGCTCCAGTGATGAGGAGGGAGGGAATGATGAGGTCACTGACTCAACGTGGGTGCCTGATAGGAGAGAGGAGGAGGAGGCGGCACATCACCAATGAGGCAGGATGCCCTCCAGGGGCCAGCCTAAGGGCAGCACATTGACTGCATCACACCCCAAAGCTCCACATGTGCAGGGCGCTGCAGTCTCTGCGCGTTATTCAAAAAGTTCTTTGGTGTGGGCCTTTTTTGAGACGAGTGCATCAGATCGCACCGCTGCTATTTGCAACATATGTGTCAGGGATCTACCAGTACCAGACCGGGGCGCTTGCATGCGCCTATGCGCCGGGGCGCCCCTGTTCAGACACGGCATCAAGCTGCTACTGTTGCTGTGCATCAGCGCGGCGCTCGGGCGCGCGGGAGCGCGGGCGCGTTCGCGTTAGCGCCGGTTTGGCGCCAATTAGCACATAAAAGTTCCCCTGTTCCATGGGAACATCGCTGCTTCGTCTCAGCTCTGTGACCCTGCCTGAACCTGTATTCTGATTGTCTGCTACCTGATTTGACCCGGCTTGTTTGACCATCCGACCTGCTCCGATCCCGACCCGGCCTGCCTGACCACTCTGCTGTCTGTACCTGCTACCGTTGCCGACCTCTGCCTGTGCACCGACTCTGCCTTTGCCTGCTGTGATTACCTGTGCCAGTTTCCTGCCGACCCGGACTGTCTGACTCTGCTTGTGCCTGCCGCTCTACTTGCTGTTGCACCTTCAGCTTCAGCTCCTGTGATCCCTCACCTCCAGTTTGTCAAGTCTGCTGCTGTTCCAGTCTCCACTCACCTGCAGTCCTGCCATCCCAGGAGGGATCTCTGCCTCTACATCAAGGACTATACTCCAACAGGCACTCCTACCCCACTGCGCTCAGGAGACCACTGTCCCCACTCCAGTGGCTCCTGAACCAGCGTTGTATGAGAGGTCTTCTCCTACAGTCAGGCTCTCCTACCAGGTACATAACAGTACGAAGCAGCCATGACTGAGCCTGCAGGAGATACCTCTCCATTGAAAGAAATATGCACCCACCTTGCGGCCCTCACTCAAGCCGTTCAATCCCTCCAGGATAACTACAACAGATTGGAGGGGCAAGTCCAGAACCTTGCAGGACCTAACCCCCTGGCCTCCTCCTCAGCCGCAACCCCGGCACAGACGGTTCCTGGTCCTTCCGTTGTAATGCTTCCACCTGAACCAAAGGTTCCCACTCCTGATAGATTCTCTGGAGACCGGGCCAAGTTCCGGGCCTTTCGCAACGCATGCAAGCTCTTCTTCGCCTTACAGCCCCGAACTTTCTCACTGGAGGCCACTAAGGTGGGGTTCGTGATCTCCCTCCTACAAGGGGAACCTCAGACCTGGGCTCATCGTCTACTTGAGGGGGACTCAGCACTAACCCAGTCCTTATCTTCCTTCTTTGAAGCCATGGCTCAAATATACGAAGACCCTCAACAGACTGCTACAGCTGAATCAGCTCTGTTCACGCTCCAGCAAGGCCGCAGACCTGCGGAGGACTATATCATGGACTTTAGACGTTGGAGTGCAGACACTCTGTGGAATGATGCGGCTCTGCGTCACCAGTTCCGCTTGGGTCTATCTGAAGGGTTAAAGGACGAACTTGCCCGAGTGGGTGTACCAAACACTCTTGAGGCTTTGATTAATCTGACTATCCAAATCGGCCGACGTATTCGGAAATGTCGATCTGAACGATCTGCTCTACAAACCCGCCCGATTTGGATGACAGCCAGAGCACCACTTCCAGCAACATGCTATGTACCCCCATCCAGTGCAAATCCAGCCAATACCACACCTGATTCCGCAGAACCTATGCAATTAGGACTGATGCGACCTGCCTTGTCGCCTGAAGAACGGGCCCGACGCCGGCAACTCAATCTGTGCCTCTACTGCGGTGGGACTGGGCACTATGTCCTGAACTGTCCAGTCAAGATAAGTAAGTGCCCGTCTTCTGTGTATACCAATCTCTCTGCTCTGTCTGCGAATTCTACCCACATTGCCCTTCCTCTGTCTTTACAGCTGCAAGAAGGGACAATAACGATCAACGCCATCATTGATTCCGGAGCATGCAGTTGCTTTATTGATTCAAACTTTGCCAGCCAGCATAACATCCCATTACGAACCAAGACCCATGGACTCGCTGTATTTCTAGCTGATGGATCCCGCATCAGATCGGGACAAGTAACCCAGGAAACCCTGCCTCTGCCTGCTTCTACTTCCTCCCAACACAAGGAACTGCTGGTTCTTGATGCCATCTCCTCTCCTATGTTTCCCATCATCCTGGGCATTCCTTGGCTGCAGGCCCACAACCCATACATTCATTGGACATCTGGAGAAGTGAAATTCTCATCTTCTTACTGTCATGAACACTGTTTTAAGAAAGATTCGGATTCCTCTTCTACCCTACTTTGTTTGGACACCGACCAGAAACTTTGTCAGGTCATACCTAAACAGTATCATGAATTCATTGATGTCTTCAGTAAGAAGGGGCAGACTCTCTTCCACCTCATCGCCCCTACGATTGCCCCATTGAATTGCTGCCAGGATCCGAAATACCATTCGGACGCATTTTCCCATTGTCAGAGAAAGAACAGGAAGTACTAAAGACATATATAGATGAGAACCTGGCCAAAGGTTTTATACGCCACTCTACCTCTCCAGCTGGTGCCGGAATATTTTTCGTCACAAAGAAGGACAAGTCTCTCCGTCCGTGTATAGACTATCGTGAACTAAACAAAATCACGGTCAAAAATCGGTATCCTCTACCCTTGATACCTGAACTCTTCCAAAAATTAAGGACTGCCGTCATTTTCACTAAACTTGACCTGAGAGGGGCATATAATTTGATCCGTATCCGGGCTGGGCATGAGTGGAAGACTGCATTCCGAACCCGATTCGGGCATTATGAATACCTGGTCATGCCCTTTGGACTCTGCAATGCCCCCGCGACCTTTCAACACCTGATTAACGATGTCCTCAGGGACTTTTTAGATGTGTTTGTAATCGCATACTTGGACGATATCTTGATTTTTTTCAGAATCCCGTGAATTGCATCAGGAACATGTCCGCAGGGTGTTGGGTCGTCTCCGCTTACACAGTCTGTACGCGAAAGCGGAGAAATGTGAGTTCGAACAACAGAGCATTCAGTTTCTGGGGTTAATAATCTCTGCAACAGGCATCAAGATGGACCCACAAAAGGTTTCCGCTGTTCTGTTCCTTGGACAAGAAGGGAATTCAGCGGTTTGTGGGGTTTGCGAACTTCTACAGAAAGTTCATCAGGGGGTTCTCAGCCATAATCGCACCCATCACGCAGTTAACTAAACAGAATATCCGTTTTTCCTGGAACCAACTTGCCCAAGACGCTTTAGAAAATCTCAAAAGACTGTTTACTTCAGCACCTATCCTCAGTCACCCTGAACCATCTCTACCGTTTATTTTAGAGGTTGATGCCTCCGAGATTGCGGTAGGTGCGATTCTTTCACAACGCAAAGGTAGCAAAGAGATAATGCACCCTGTGGGGTTCTTCTCCCGTAAACTCTCCCCTGCGGAGAAGAATTATGATGTTGGTGACCGAGAACTGCTCGCCATTAAGACTGCACTGGAAGAGTGGATGTACCTGTTGGAGGGGGCTATGCATCCAGTACTAATTTACACTGACCATAAAAACCTGGAATACTTACGATCCGATCTGCCAAACGGCTGAAGCCTCGACAAGCCCGCTGGGCTCTGTTTTTCTCACATTTTTCCTTCCATATCACCTACCGTCCAGGCTCAAAAAATATTAAACCAGATGCATTATCACGTATGCACGACAATCCTAAGGACTTATCTACTCCTGACACCATCTTACCCGCAAACAGTTTTTTACTGCTACAAACAGATTTACTCTCCCAGATTAAGGAAGCATCCTCTGAGTCAGCCAGGCCTACTGGAATTTCTTTAGTAAGTAGAGATGGTCTGTTCTGGAGGGGAAGCCAAATTTTCGTTCCTGAAAATGTTCGGGTCAGGGTTTTGACGCTTCTCCACGATCATCCACTGGCAGGCCACTTTGGAGTTCGCAAGACCCTGGAACTAGTGCAGCGTACATTCTGGTGGCCCAATCTGAAAGACTTTTGTGAAAAGTATGTCAGTTCCTGTCCCATCTGCATTCAGAATAAGTCATCCAGGAATCGAGTTTGGGGCCTATTGAAACCATTGCCTGTACCCGACAGACCATGGAAAATGATTTCTATGGATTTTATTGTGGAGCTTCCATGTTCTGAAGGGTGCTCAGCCATCTTTGTAGTAGTGGACCGTCTAACCAAAATGGCTCATTTCCTACCTTTAAGGGGAACCCCGTCTGCCACCGAAACTGCTCGCATATTTGTCAAGGAGATCATCAGACTTCATGGAGTACCTGTAAACATAGTTTCGGATAGAGGGGTTCAATTCACCTCACGTTTCTGGAGATCCCTGTGTGAAACCCTAAAGATTGAATTGGCCTTGTCCTCGGCCTATCATCCTCAAACGAACGGTCAGACAGAAAGGACTAATCAGACCCTGGAACAATACATCAGATGTTTCACATCGTTCACACAAGATGATTGGGTATCTCTACTACCCTTAGCAGAATTTGCTTACAATAATGCCAAACATTCTGCCACCGGTCAATCTGCTTTTTTCGCCAATTATGGCTTTCACCTAACCTTTCTACCTGATTTCCTTTCAGAATCTTCGGTTCCAGCAGTACAAAGTACAGTGGAGTTCCTCAGTCACAACAGCCGGATGTTGCAGGAAACAGTGTCCAAGGCTCAGGCAGATGGTAAGAGAATCTTCGACCGGAAAAGAAGGGGGGAGCTGAACTTACAAATTGGTGACCAGGTGTCCTTCTAAGAAGTTGGCACCTAGATTCATGGGACCCTTTCCAGTTAGAAGGAAAATCAATGAAGTGTCTTATGAACTGACTTTACCTGATTCATTTAAAATTCATCCGGTATTCCATGTATCTCTGCTCAAACCTGCTGTACCTGATCCCTTTCCTGCTAGAGGGACAAGACCTCCTGAACCTGTTGTAATTAATGGCAGCGAGGAATTTGAGGTTGAGGCTATCCTTGATTGTAGAAGAAGGCAAGGGCAAAACCAATTCTTAATCAAGTGGAAAGGCTACGGCCCAGAAAGTAACTCGTGGGAACCGGACAGTAATGTGCATGCTAGGCGTTTAGTGCGTGCCTACTTCTCTACTCATCCTGAGAAGAAGAGGTTGTTGGGCATCCGGAGGCTGCCCCTTGGGGGGGGCAATGTCAGGGATCTACCAGTACCAGACGGGGGCGCTTGCATGCGCCTATGCGCCGGCATGAAGCTGCTACTGTTGCTGTGCATCAGCGCGGCGCTCGGGCGCGCGCGGGTGCGCGGCGCGGGCGCGTTAGCGCCGGTTTGGCGCCAATTAGCACATAAAAGTTCCCCTGTTCCATGGGAACATCGCTGCTTCGTCTCAGCTCTGTGACCCTGCCTGAACCTATATTCTGATTGTCTGCTACCTGATTTGACCCGGCTTGTTTGACCATCCGACCTGCTCCGATCCCGACCCGGCCTGCCTGACCACTCTGCTGTCTGTACCTGCTACCGTTGCCGACCTCTGCCTGTGCACCGACTCTGCCTTTGCCTGCTGTGATTACCTGTGCCAGTTTCCTGCCGACCCGGACTGTCTGACTCTGCTTGTGCCTGCCGCTCTACTTGCTGTTGCACCTTCAGCTTCAGCTCCTGTGATCCCTCACCTCCAGTGTGTCAAGTCTGCTGCTGTTCCAGTCTCCACTCACCTGCAGTCCTGCCATCCCAGGAGGGATCTCTGCCTCTACATCAAGGACTATACTCCAACAGGCACTCCTACCCCACTGCGCTCAGGAGACCACTGTCCCCACTCCAGTGGCTCCTGAACCAGCGTTGTATGAGAGGTCTTCTCCTACAGTCAGGCTCTCCTACCAGGTACATAACAATATGTCTCAAGCGTATCTCGCGTGGCCAAAACATCTCCCGCTTGGGTACCACATGCTTGACCAGACATATGTTGACCTGCCATGCAGTTCGTTGGCAAGCGTATCTAAAAGACCCACACCAAATAACAAAGAGGACCTCTTTTTGCTCCTCATCAGCTGAGATTTCCAACCCCACTATACCTTCAGTCCTCTCTGAGACCTGCACTTAGAGGAATGAAGGTGTAGAATTAGGTGTGTCACAGCCAAGTACTTGTGGGCAATCTGCTTTTGGTACACCGACGTCAGATTGTACCAGGCAAATTTCCCTGCCCCAGCTGCTGCACTGCCGAAAGAAGTTTGCTCCCAGCCATCCACATGCCCAGCGGTTGAATGCTAGCTTGGCAAAATTGCTAGCACTTCAACTGCTGCCTTTTCAGTTGGTAGACTCTGCCCCCTTCCGTAAGTTTGTGGAATGTGCGGTTCCTCAGTGGCAGGTACCCAAACGCCACTTTTTCTCACGGAAGGCGATTCCGGCTCTCTACCGGCATGTGGAAGGCAATGTCCATGCCTCGCTGGACAGGGCGGTCAGCGGTAAGGTGCATATTACCGCTGACTCATGGTCCAGCAGGCATGGACAGGGATGTTACCTAAGTTTCACGGCGCATTGGGTGACTCTGCTGGCAGCTGGGAAGGATGCAGGACAAGGTGCAGTAGTGTTGGAGGTTGTTCCGCCACCACGCCTCCAAAATGCTAATGATTGTGACACACCTCTCTCCTCCACCCCCTCCTCTTCTTCTTCCTCCATGGCCTCTTCCTGTGCTTTGTCCTCGGAACCAGCGGTGCTCCGTAGCCGTTCAAGGGGCTACGCAAGTATGCAGGCCAAAAGATGCCATGCGGTGCTTGAGCTGGTGTGCTTGGGGGACAGGAGCCACACTGGGGCAGAGGTTCTGTCAGCTCTGCAGGGGCAGGTTCAGAGGTGGTTAACGCCATGCCAACTTAAGGCAGGAATAGTGGTTTGCGACAATGGCACCAACCTCCTCTCTGCCCTCCGACAGGGACAAATGACCCATGTGCCCTGTTTGGCTCACGTCCTTAACTTGGTGGTGCAGCGGTTCTTGGGCAGGTACCCGGGCTTACAGGATGTCCTGAGGCAGGCCAGGAAAGTCTGTGTGCATTTCCGCCGGTCATAAGATGTCAGTGCTCGGCTGATGGACCTCCAAAAGGAGTTTAACCTGCCCAAGAACCGCCTAATCTGTGACATGCCCACCAGGTGGAACTCAACGTTGGCCATGCTGCAGCGGCTGCACACGCAGCAGAGGGCCATCAATGAGTACCTGTGCGACTATGGCACCAGGACAGGGTCAGGGGAGCTTGGTTTTTTTTCCCCACGCCAGTGGGCCATGATCAGGGATGCATGCACTGTCCTGTCACCATTTGAGGAGGCCACGAGGATGGTGAGCAGTGACAGTGCATGCGTCAGTGACACTGTCCCCCTTGTCCACCTGTTGGAGCACACGCTGCGTGGAATAATGGACAGGGCACTTGAGGCAGAACAGAGGCAGGAAGAGGAGGACTTCCTTAGCTCTCAAGGCCCCCTTTATGCAGACAGTGTTCCTGCATGCCCGCCGATCACACAGGAAGAGGACGAGGAGGGGGAGGAGGAGGAAGATTGTGTCAGTATGGAGGTGGAGCCTGGCACTCAGCATCAGCAGCAGTCTTTAAGGGATCAGTCCCAAGAAACACATGGACTTGTACGTGGCTGGGAGGAGGTGGCTGCGGACCATGTCGTCCTTAGTGACCCAGAGGACTCCGGACCGAATGCCTCAGCAAACCTACGCTGCATGGCCTCCCTGATCCTGTAAAGCCTGCGTAAGGATCCTTGTATTCGTGGTATCAAGGAGAAGGACCAATACTGGCTGGCAACCCTCCTTGATCCACGTTACAAGGGTAAGGTTGCGGACCTTATCTTGCCATCGCAGAGGAAGCAGAGGATGAAACATCTTCGGGAGGCCTTGCAGAAAGGTCTGTGCAACACGTTCCCAGAGACTGGGAGGTTACAAACTCCTGTTTCTGGACAACGTGTTGCTGAGGCTTCGGTCAGTCAAAGAAGGAGCGGTGGAGAAGGTGGCCGTCTGACCGATGCGTTCAGACAATTTTTTGGTCCGCAGCCCCAAGGTATGATCGGTTCCAGCAACCATCGCCAGCGTCTGTTTTACATGGTGCAGGAATACCTAGGGGCAAGATCAGACTTGGACACCTTTCCCACCGAAAATCCTCTGGGTTACTGGGTCTTGAGGATGGATCACTGGCCAGAGCTTGCACAGTATGCAATTGAGCTACTGGCCTGTCCTGCATCCAGTGTTCTTTCGGAACGCACATTCAGTGCTGCTGGAGGCGTGGTAACCGATCACAGGGTGCGTCTGTCCACCGACTCGGTCGATCGGCTGACCTTCATAAAAATGAATCAGTCTTGGATCACCACCAGCTACCAAGCACCTGATGCTGATGTAACCGAATAATTTTTTTTGAAATCTCAGATCCCTTCAAAGACTGCCTATGCTGATGCTGAGTGACTATCCCTGAGTAATTATCCTCTTCCTCCTCAATGATCACGCTGATAGCTTGTAAGAACATTTTTGGTTCTGGGCGCCACCACCAGTGCCTAAGGCACAATTTTTCAGCCCCTGTTTAACAGGGGCGTGTAATTACAATTTTTGATGCAATACTTTGCAGCAGGGCTCGTTCCTGCGTTCCAACTAGAGTGTCTGTGAGGGGTTGCAGTGTTGTGGCACCAGCACCAGTGCCTAAGGCCTAATTTTTCAGCTCCTGTTCAACAGGGGCGTGTAATTACAATTCTTGATCTAATATTTCACAGCAGGGCCCTGTGAGGACTTACAGTGTTGTGGCCACAACAACACCTAAGGCCCAAATTTCTGCTGAGTATATAGGACAGGACCCTACTTTCAAACATCCAACTTACAAACGACTCCTACTTGCAACCGGAAGGAGACAACAGGAAGTGAGATGAAATCTACCCCTAGGAAGGGAAATTCTCTCCTGTAAGAGTTAATATGGGAAAAACTTTTTTTCCTTTCCACTGATGCTTTCCAATCCTTGTTCCACAAAAAACCCCAAATTTTCAAAAAACATTTGTCATTGGGACAAAAAGTGAGGTGAAATCTTCTGAAGAGGAGGAAAGACAGCAAAACAAATGTCACAGGGGTGATAACCCTTCCTTATGTTTTCCAAAAAGCTTAAAAAAGATTTTTTTGGCTGGAGCTAAACAAGCTAAAAATGTACCCGTTCAAAATTACAAACAGATTCTACTTAACAACAAACCTACAGTCCCTGTCTTGTTTGCACCGCCTGTATACTGCTGTTCAGAGTATATAGGGCCTGGTGGCCCCACACCTTTTCCTTATTTTAATTTGGGTGCGGGGTTCCCCTTAATATCCATACAAGACCCAAAGGGCCTGGTAATGAACTGGGGGGTACCCATGCCGTTTGTCTCACTGATTTTCATCCATATTGCCAGGACCCGACATGACATTAAACCCGCAAGCAGTTTTAAATGAGATTTTTTCCTTTAAAAATGACATTTGGTGCAGGGACTGTTCTAAACCCGGGAAACATGCGCCACTTTACAGGCATACTATAGACACCCCCCAGGTACGATATTTAAAGGAATATTTCACTTTTTTTTTTTTTTTTTTACTTTAAGCATCTTTCAAATCACTGCTCCCGAAAAAAACGGCCGTTTTTAAAAGTTTTTTTTGCATTGATACATGTCCCCTGGGGTAGGACCCGGGTCCCCAAACCCTTTTTCGGACAATACCATGCAAATTAGCCTTTTAAATGAGCACTTTTGATTTCGAACATTCGAGTCCCATAGACGTCAATGGGGTTCTAACATTCGTGCGAATTTTCGGTCCGTTCGCAGGTTCTGGTGCGAACCGAACCGGGGGGTGTTCGGCTCATCCCTAGTCTAAAACATGGACCAAATACAAACAACATGGGAAGGTGGTTAAAGGCAAGCATACTGGTAGACCAAGGAAGACATCAAAGCGTCAAGACAGAAAACCTAAAGCAATATGCCTTGAAAACTGAAAATGTACAACAAAACAAATGAGGAACAAATGGGAGGAAACTGGAGTCAACATCTGTGACCGAACTGTAAGAAACCGCCTAAAGGAAATGGGATTTACATACAGAAAAGCTAAAAGAAAGCCATCTCTAACACCTAAACACAAAAAAACAAGGTTACAATGGGCTAAGGAAAGGCAATGGTGGACTGTGGATGATTGGATGAAAGTCATATTCAGTGATGAATCTCCAATCTGCATTGGGCAAGGTGATGATGCTGGAGGAGCCTGTGACGTCCCCAGCATCTGCAATGTGTGAGATAGCGGTGGTGAATGAAGCGCCTCGCCGCTGAGCTCTTTTGCAGCTGATCAATACAAACGCGATCCCATTTAGGAGAGTATGTGAGTGAAACATCTTTAATCTGACATATAGTGTCCAAAGGTTGTTTAATCTCTGTGCAATGGATATATAAATTCTCTCTTTACATGTCCGGGATTTGAATGGAGGAGCGATTATAATTAAAGAAGAAGTGAAAGAAGTAAAAGTAAAAAACTTGTTTGACACTATTACTATTTTTGTTTCAATATTGTCACAATATAACTGACACTGATTGGTCTGGTTATAAACACCTGATGAACTGTGAGCACTTTATATGAAGGATTTTTTAGGAAAAGGAAGATATTTTTGCATATTTTTGCACATTTGTATTTATTTATATTTTGGAAGTTTCAAGTGGCACGGTATACATTTATTTAGATATATTTTATATTCCTTTCAAAAGTAGCAGATATGTTTTAGAGCACGTGCACATTATAGTAAGTTTTATCACTTATGCATTTTTTATGAGCACATCACGCTTATAATGGTGGGATAAGCTTGATTTATATTCCACTTTAAACTTTATAAGAATTTTTAGAATAAGAACATTTGGAGGTGTTTTTAGAAGTAATTTTTGATTACCTTTCACTAATTATAATGGGAATATGAGGATAATATGAGCGCAACTAACTACTTTACTATTTATTGATTTTATCACTTATTTTGGTTGCAGCTATATTATTTGGCCATCTCATATTAACCATTTGGTTTCCACAGCAGTAATTTTTTAACCACGTCAGCGCTTGAGCTTTTCTTATATTTTATTATAGGAACTTTTGTTTGGTGCCGTTCCAATGAGATTTATGCAGACGACTGTCTGAAGAAAACATGCAAATTTCCACAGTCAGTTATGATATGGGGCTGCATGTCAGGTAAAGGCACCGGGGAGATGGCTGCCAATAAATCTTCAATAAATGCACAGGTTTACATTGAAATTTTGGACACTTTTCTTATCCCATCTATTGAAAGGATGTTTGGGGATGATGAAATCATTTATCGAGATGATAATGCATCTTGCCATAGAGCAAAAACTGTGAAAAAATTCCTTGAAGAAAGACACATAAGGTCAATGTCATGGCCTGCAAACAGTCCGGATCTCAATCCAATTGAAAATCTGTGGTGGAAGTTAAAGAAGATGGTCCATGACAAGGCTCCAACCTGCAAAGATGATTTGGCAACAGCAATCAGAGAAGGCTGGAGCCAGATTGATGAAGAGTTCTGTTTATCACTCATTAAAGTGGAGTTCCACCCACTTTTACAACTCTTCAGCATCCCTCACTAAACTGTGCACTGTAAACAAATTGGATATTTTTTTATTTTTTTTCTCAGCACCTACTATATATCTGCTGTATTCATTTTTCACTTCCTCCTCCCTGGCCGCGGCCCATCACATCATTTCCTGTTTGCAATGCCTTCTGGGAAGGGGCGGCAACTTTCTCTAAAACTGCCGTTGCTATGGAAACCTGACCTGAAACCTATTACACTGCTTGTGCTGCACTGAGCACGTGGGGCGGCAACTTCCTCCGAAACTGCCATTGCTATGGAAACCTGACCTGAAACCTATTACACTGCTTGTGCTGCACTGAGCATGTGCGAGATCTGCAAGAATGAGATCCAGGAAGAAATACAGTCTGGCTTCAGATGCCCACACTTAAGATGGCCACGACCTGCTGTAAGTTTATAAAATAACAAACTACTGCTATAAACTAACAAAACAGACTTTAGTTTACAGACTAACTTTACTAGAATACATTAAGCTTGTGTATTATAGGGTATTTTTATTTAAAAAGTATAATTTTGGCCGGAACACCACTTTAAGTCAATGCCTCAGAGACTGCAAGCAGTTATAAAAGCCAGAGGTGGTGCAACAAAGTACTAGTGATGTGTTGGAGTGTTATTTTGTTTGTTTGTTTTTCATGATTCCATAATTTTTTCCTCAGAATTGAGTGATTCCAAAATGTATTCCCTGTGCTTGTTTTATAAATCTAACTGTTACTGGCCACCACAATTATTTTTCTTGATTTCTTTTAGTGTTTCTTTAAGCCAGAAATTTGCCATTTGAAATGCCTTTAGTTTTTGGCCATGTCTGTGATCTGTTTTTTTTCTACAACAATAAACAACTGACGGAAAATCCTCAGGGACTGGTGATTCCATCATTTTTTGCCAGGGGTTGTAGCACAAACCCCTAAATCCCCAACCTAGCACAAATCCTCTACCTCAATCCCCCCCCCCCCCCCCTAAACACAAATCCCTCTGAATCACTACTTATAGCAAGACCCCCCCCCAATATCCCCTTCTAGAACAATTCTTAACCCCCTGCCACCCCACAAATCCCCCCACCTCACATGATACCCCTGCGCCCAGGGCAGCTGCCCCCTTCTGCCCACTTCTTGTCCCAGCCCTGCCAGCACCACACTATAAAGCATCAGCACCAATGACTCGCATCTCTCTGTATGCGCCAAGCTTCTGTAAAAAACGCATCTACGACTAAAGCGCAGCTCCTCCGTAAAACAGAAGTAGCCCCTCCCCTCCCCCCCCCCCCCCCCCGCCATCTTTCATTGATTCACCACGTCTGTTAGTTCCAAGGTTGTTGTTGTTGTTGTTGAACAAACTTTCCTCGGTATTTCCGTCACATAGAGCACATTCTCCACCCGCCACATTCTTCACATAAAGCATCTGCTATTTCTTCTGCTAAAGTGCAGAGGATCCGAACGCCCACTTGAAGCCGTCGTTGCCACAAACAAGCCTATTCAGGAAGGCGCCATTAAAAGCCAAGCAATGAGCGGGGAGGAAAGGTCATCGATTGTGCCCGAAACAAAACACTATAAAAGAAGAAGACGCTATTTGTTTCTTTTGTACAGAGATTGTTGGTAAAGCGGGAGGACGGGGTGAGGGCGCTTTCAAGAGGCTTTAGAATAAATCGCCTTTATAGGAATCATCGTTGTGTTTACAAGCGCTTTCAGCGGCACACAGCATTCTCTGTGGTACTGTATGTATAGAGAGAACAGGTTCGATAAGAACGGGCTGCTTGTAGAAAGTGTTATTTGATGATGGTTGGGTGGCATTACTACAGGAAAACTGTAGAAAGGCCGGCAATAAAATTGTTGACATGGTTTTCTGGAGTATGTACATCACATTCCTCGCAAATTCCAACCGAGCAAATGATGAAAAACAGGAGCAGCGGTCACAGTTTGTGAAAAGCCCACAGCAAACTAACGAGGTTGCTGGGCCCGGGACCCAAGACACGTGCCCTCATTTTTCTATCGGGTGCATTGAGGCTACCTTCACCAAGCCTCTAGTTATGCTTAGGAGTAGCCCAACCCTTTACATTGCTGTGCCCAAGACATGTGCTCCAATTCTTCTATCAGGTGCATTGGGGCTACCTTCACCAAGCCTCTGGGTATGCTTGGGAGTAGCCCAACCCTACTCTACTCATTGCCCATAGTGCTTGGCCCGGGACCCAAGACACGTGCCCTCATTTTTCTATCGGGTGCATTAAGGCTACCTTCACCAAGCCTCTGGTTATGCTTAGGAGTAGCCCAACCCTTTACATTGCTGGGCCCAAGACATGTGCCCCAATTCTTCTATCAGGTGCATTGGGGCTACCTTTACAAAGTCTCTGGTTATGCTTAGGAGTAGCCCAACCCTACTCTACTCTACACATTGCCCATAGTGCTTGGCCCAGGACCCAAGACATGTGCCCCAATTCTTCTATCAGGTGCATTGGGGCTACCTTTACAAAGTCTCTGGTTATGCTTAGGAGTAGCCCAACCCTACTCTACTCTACACATTGCCCATAGTGCTTGGCCCAGGACCCAAGACATGTGCCCCAATTCTTCTATCAGGTGCATTGGGGCTACCTTTACCCAGGGCTTTTTTTTCTGCCGGAACGCAGTTCCGCCACCTCAGGCAGCCCTCTCCTCTGCAGTCTGTCACATAGAACAGAAGCCGGTAGAGGAAGTTTTCTATACCAGTCACTTCCTTCACCATCTTCTTTATGCTAGGCATCCAGGGAATGTGCTCCACAGCTGACTGATCGGATTTCAGAGGCAGCTCTCCCCGCCTGCTGTCTGTCAGATCCGTGTAGCACGGAGCCTGAAGCTCTCTGAAACTCCTCCTCGGTTCTGTGCTACACTGATCTACTGATCTGACTGGCGGAGCTGCACGGAGGAGACTGCACAGTGAGCTGAGGGGGGGGGGGGGGGGGCCTGATTTGACAGAACGGAAGTCTGCTCAGCAGGGCTCTAATGAAGGTGAGAGAGCTGTGGAGGGAAAGGGGAAGTAAGGAGGGCTGGTTGTGCAGAGATTAGAGACTGAAGTTGTGGATGTTCTGCAAAGGTCAGAGCTGGGGGGGGGTTAGATTGTGCAAAGTGAGAGTTGTGGGCAGGGGAAATGTATACAGGGTCAAGAGTGCTGGGGGAGGGCTTGGGGTGCAGAGGTGGAAGATGGGGGGGTTGTAGAGAGTTAGAGCTGTAGATGGGGGCGCAGAAGTGAAATGTGGAGGGGGGAAGATAGGCTGTGGATGGGAGTGCAGAGGTGATTGTGGACTGGGGGTGTAAGCTGTGGATGGGGGGTGTGCAGAGGTGATATGTTGACAGAGGTTAAAAGGGAAATTGTGGATGGGGGGAGGGGACTGGCATGGTAATGTGAATTGTGAAATGTGGGGGTGGAGGGGGTGAGCTGGCTGAGGATGGAGGGGGGTGAACTGTGGAGAGGGGGGAGAGGGTGAGCTATGGGGGGAGGTGAACTGTGGAGAGGGGGGAAGAGGGTGAGCTATGGGGGGAGGTGAACTGTGGAGAGGGGGGAGAGGGTGAGCTATGGGGGGAGGTGAACTGTGGAGAGGGGGGAGAGGGTGAGCTATGGGGGGGAGGTGAACTGTGGAGAGGGTGAGATGTGGGGGGGGTGAACTGTGGAGAGGAAGGGGGAGAGGGTGAGCTGTGGGGGAGGTGAACTGTGGACAGGGTGAGCTGTGGGGGGAGGTGAACTGTGGAGAGGGTGAGCTGTGAGGGGGGTGAACTGTGGACAGGGTGAGCTGTGGGGGAGGTGAACTGTGGAGAGGGTGAGCTGTGAGGGGGGTGAACTGTGGAGAGGGTGAGATGTGGGGAGGGGGGTGAACTGTGGAGAGGGTGAGCTGTGAGGGGGTGAACTGTGGAGAGGGTGAGATGTGGGGAGGGGGGTGAACTGTGGAGAGGGTGAGATGTGGGGGGGGGGGTGAACTGTGGAGAGTGTGAGCTGTGAGGGGGGTGAACTGTGGACAGGGTGAGCTGTGGGGGGAGGTGAACTGTGGACAGGGTGAGCTGTGAGGGGGGTGAACTGTGGAGAGGGTGAGATGTGGGGAGGGGGGTGAACTGTGGAGAGGGTGAGATGTGGGGAAGGGGGTGAACTGTGGAGAGGGTGAGATGTGGGGGGGGTGAACTGTGGAGAGGGTGAGCTGTGAGGGGGTGAACTGTGGAGAGGGTGAGATGTGGGGAGGGGGGTGAACTGTGGAGAGGGTGAGATGTGGGGGGGGGGTGAACTGTGGAGAGGGTGAGATGTGGGGGGGTCAACTGTGGAGAGGGTGAGCTGTGAGGGGGGTGAACTGTGGAGAGGGTGAGATGTGGGGGGGTGAACTGTGGAGAGGGTGAGATGTAGGGGGGTGAACTGTGGAGAGGGTGAGATGTGGGGGGGGTGAACTGTGGAGAGGGTGAGATGTGGGGGGGGTGAACTGTGGTGACGAAGGGGGAGAGGAGGAGCTGTGGGGAGGGGGGGTTAACTGTGGAGAAGGGGGAGAACTGTGGAGAGGGGGGAGAGGGTGAGCTGTGGGGGGGAGGTGAACTGTGGAGAGGGTGAGCGGTGGGGGGGGGGTGAGCTGTGGGGGAGTGAACTATGGAGAGGAAGGGGGAGAGGGTGAGCTGTGGGGGGAGGTGAACTGTGGAGAGGGTGAGCTGTGGGGGAGTGAACTGTGGACGAGAGAAGAGAAGGTAACCAGAGGGAGGAGGGGGTGAGCTGTGGAGAGGGGAGGGGGTAAACTGAGAAGAGAAGGTAAGCTGTGCATGGAGGGAAAGGTAACATGTGTGTGTGTTGGGGGTGGAGCTGTGGACGAGAGAAGAGAAGGTGACCTGTGGATGGGGAGGGAGAAGGTAAAGAACACTTTACTTCTCTTTCCCAAGGAATGGCAGTATTGGGGGCGGGAATAGGGGTGGAGTTGGGGGGCTGAGGGGGCGGAGAGTTGACTGGGGAGGGTGGGTTCCTGCACCTATTCTCTGAGAAAAAAAGCCCTGCCTTTACCAAGTCTCTGGGTATGCTTGGGAGTAGCCTAATGCTACTCTACTCATTGGCAATACTGCTGGGCCCAAGACATGTGCCCTAATTTTTCTATCGGGTGCATTAAGGTTACCTTTACCAAGCCTCGGGGTATGCTTAGGAGTAGGCCAACCCTACTCTTTTAAAACCACTTACGGACCACCGCACGCCGGTATACGTCCTAACTTTGAAGGGGAATATCGTTATGGCAGCAACTAGCTGCCATAACCCCCGGTATCCTCCTTTTTTCGTCCGGTGGTCCGGTTTCTGGTAATAGTGGTCTCTGCGGGAGAGTCGCCGCAAGATCAATTTTTATCGACGGGAGAGGACCCCCAAATCCGCCACGCTCTGGTGACCTCCGCCGCTTACCGAAGCCGTTGGAGGCGGTCAGATCCTTTCACATCAGTGGCATGGAGACGAATGAGGGGAAGATGCCCCCCCCTCCACCCCTCTCCATACCATTGCAGGGCGGAAGCGACATCAAAACGTCACTTGCGCCCATAGATCTTAAAGGGCCTTTTTTTTTTTTTTTTTTTTAAATGACATTTTTTTATTTAATTCTTATTGCATTTTAGTGCAAATATGAGATCTGAGGTCTTTTTGACCCCACATCTCAATTTTAAGAGGTCCTGTCATGCTTTTTTTTCTATTACAAGGGATGTTTACATGACTTTTTTTTTTTTTTAAAGAACAGTGTAAAAATAAAAAGGTAAAATAAATAAGAAAAAAATAAATACAAATTTTTTAAATGCGCCCAGTCCCGCCGAGCTCGCATGAAGAAGCGAACGCATACGTGAGTAGCGCCCGCATATGAAAACGGTGTTCAAACCACACATGTGAGGAAACACCGCGATCAGTAGAGCGAGAGCAATAATTCTAGCCCTAGATCCCCTCCAACTCAAAACATGCAACCTGTAGAATTTTTTTGAAACGTCGCCTATGGAGATTTTTTAAGGGTAAAAGTTTGTCGCCATTCCACGAGCGGCTGCGATTTTGAAGCATGAAATGTTGGGTATCAATTTACTCAGTGTAACGTTATCTTTCACAATATAAAAAAAGAATTGGGCTAACTTTACTGTTGTCTTATTTTTTTAATTCAAAAAAGTATTTTTTTCCAAAAAAAAGTGTGCTTGTAAGACCGCTGCAAAAATATAGTGTGAAAGTATTACAATGATCGCCATTTTACTCCCTAGGGCGTTAGAAAAAAAATGTATCATGTTTGGGGGTTCTAGCAAAAAAAAAAAAAAAAAGCAGTTTTTAACTTGTAAACAACAAATCTCAAAAAGAGGCTCGGTCCTTAAGTGGTTAAATTAGTCAAACTACTTAGGCCCAGGACACAAGACACGTGCCATATTTCCTCTATAAAGTGCATTGGGGCTACCTTTATCAAGCCTCTAGGTACGCTTAGGTCACAGGGGTGTCAAACCGGCGGCCCTCCAGCTGTTGCAGAACTACAAGTCCCATCAGACCTCTGCCTGTGGGAGTCATGCTTGTAATTGTCAGCCTTGCAATGCCTCATGGGAATTGTAGTACCACAACAGCTGGGGGGGGGGGGGGGGCGCCAGTTTAACACCTGTGGCTTGGGAGTAGCCCAACCCTACTCTACACATTGCCCATACTGGGCCCAAGACCAATGACATGTGTCCTGATTCTTCTAGGAGGTGCATTGGGGCTACCTTTACCAAGCCTCTGCTTATGCTTGGAAGTAACCCAACTGTACTCTACAGTTTCAATTGGCCATACTGGACTCCAGAAGAGCTTTGATCATCTCCCTCTAAGGAAGACATCCTCAACTAGGATTCCTCCATAGGTTGTTAGGGGCTCCTTGAGCTGTAGCTAATGGAAGTCCCATTTGATGGCGCCTTCATAGTTCCAGGGCCAACACCATTGGTAACATCAACAGTATGACCACACTTTTTTTGCAATCTCCAAAAGGAGGGTATCCTGACTAAAGTGTCAGGAGCATTCTCTCCCTCTAAAATCAGCTTTAGCGGGGGTTCCCTGGCACCTGAAAATAATTTCAATGGTTCTACTAGGGCAGTGGACTCCAAACTGTGGCCCTTTGCTTGCCTTTATCTGGTCCTTGGGGCACTATTCCTCCCAATGGTCCCAACAACGGGACAATATTCCTCCCAATGGTCCCAACGACGGGGCAATATTCCTCCCAATGGTCCCAACGACAGGGACAATATTCCTCCCAATGGCCCCAACGACGGGACAATATTCCTCCCAATGGTCCCAACGACGGGGCAATATTCCAACACATACTGACCACAGGTGCGATGTACATTATTTACTCCCACTGACCACAAAGACTAAAACCCTGTCTTCTCCCACTGATGCTGAGGCATTTACTACTCCCAGTGGTCACAGTCCACCCACCTAAAGTCTGAAGGGCAGTAAACTGACTCTTTGTTTAGAAAGTTTAGAGACCCCTGTTCTAGGGCTAAAAGGCTGCAAGCATACTTGGTGTTTAGCCCCAGTACGCAAGAGTCGGGCGTTCTGGTACGGGCGGAGGGCACAGGTGCACCATCCAGTCCAGCTGCCTGTAAAACTCTATGGGAAGCAGAAAAATGCTGCACCTGATGGTGCACCAAGTGGTACCAACATAACAGTAGCATGCACCCAGGAACAAACACTCAAAACGTAGAGTGCTTGCATTCCAGGAGTTAATCCCAGGGCACATACTGCCCTAAATATTGGTACACCATGGTCAGTAATGGCAAACATTGGCACCCCAGATGTTTTGGAACTACATTTCCTATGATGCTCATGCACTCTGCAGTGTAGCTGAGCATCATGGGAAATGTAGTTCCAAAACATCTGGGGTGCCAAGGTTTGCCATCATTGCCCTAGGTGCAGTCTAGCCCTGCCCAGCAGCAGAAGCTTTTCACATGGGCCTGCACAGGCTGCCGGCAGCGGGGCTGAATGGTGTGCCTGTGTCTTCCACAAGCACCAAAATGCCAGAATCGTGGGCACTGGGGCTAAACACCCAGCGTGTATGGACCCCAACATGTTTCACCCACAAAATATACACACAAAAGTAAAAACTAGCAGGTGCGCTGCTCAACAGTTTAGTATAGCCCTCCAACTGGCTATTGGTGACAAGTCAAAGGGTGCCGTGGATCCTCCGGGTGGCAGGAACACATCTAGACGAAAGAAGAGAGCGCAAAGCCACCCTAATGTGACTTGGATTTAATGTGGTAAAGTTAAAAAAACTACAATGGTCAAACTCGCATTGTGTGAAGATAGATACAGCATAAGGCACTGTGGCCGCACTCCAAAAACCACCTCAAGATCCCAACAGGGGAGGGGGGAGCCGTGGACGTTCAACCTAGGTGTCCGGATCCTGGCAGCACACACCTGAGGCTATCCACCACCAGGCTTGACGTGTGCAGATCCTAATGTGCATGCGCCCGTTGCTGCTCGCCAAGGACACACAAACCCACACAAGCAGGATAAGGGGGGGAGTGAGGACATCAGAGTTGCCATGACAACGCGTTTCGGAGGCATGACCTCCTTCCTCAGGTCACGCCCACTAACTCTGATCGAGACAGGGGAGGTGCCACCGTGAGCGCGTCTTTCTTCCCCTATAAATTGACACGTTACCAGCGAGTTAGTAGGCATGGCTTGAGCAAGGAGGTCCGATGCGTCCGAAAAGCTTTATCATGGCAACTGTGTGATGTCCTCACTCTCTTCCCCTATGTATCCTGCGCATGTGGGTTCGTGTGTCCTCGGAGAGCAGCACCCTGGTGCATGCGCATTAGGATCTGCACGTCGAGCGTGGTGGTGGTGATTAGCCTCGGATCCGGACACCTAGGTTGAACGTCCATGGCTCCCCCCTCCCCTGTCGGCAGGGGAGGTGGTTTTAGGAGTGTGGCCACAGTGAAATCCTTATGCTGTATCTATCTACACACAATGCGAGTTTGACCATTGTAGTGTTTTCAACTTTACCTTGATAGCTACGTTGTCAGATGACCAAGAGAGCAGGGGTGGAAGCACTGCCCATAACCTGGAGTTTCGGAGGAAGAGGTGAACCCTGGCTACTGGGAGGTAAGGAGGACAAGGTAAGTAAAACCCCAATCAATGGTACCCCAATCAAAAGCAAACAAGCATTTTTGGTTCAGAGGAAGCCCCACTGCTAAGGTAGTTCAGCTTTAAAAAACAGAACTCCAGACAATCATCTTTTTTGATTTGATAGTGGGGAAGGGTTAGATCCTCTGTTGGGTTTTGGTTGATTTGTCCCAATTGCAAAGACTTTCCCTTCATCACTGGGACAGGAACGGAGGGGAACTTTCCCCAAAGAGGACATGGAAACAAAAACCCAACTACGGTTCTAACTCTCCCCACTTAAAGAAAACGAGAAAAAAAAACAAAAATAAGCTGTGGTTTCCCCGTTAACCTTTACCTTGGCCACCATCACTGACCACAGCCTATTGCAAAAGGTACCTACAGACATGGAAGAAAGTTCCTCAACTCTGGTTGGATAAGGAAATGTTCTCAGGCAAATAGACAATTTCCAATGCTCTCTGGTAGTGCTCAGGGGATGGACTAAATGTCTGCCCGGCCCAACACTCCCTTGTCCCTCCTCCAGGGAACAGGTATGTGCATCATAGCTCAGAGGTGGGACCAGACTCAACCAGTGCCTAATGATACATCCAGGACAGATAATACTATTCCCCAGACTGGCTACTCATATCTATGAATGCCTAAAAGGTGACAAACTAAAAAAGTAACCACCACATTCCTCTGATATGCTTGTGTACTTGCCATTAACTGCCGCTCTGCAGCAGCTTGAGGAAATACAAAAATGGCGAGGAGTGAAACGGGACAAGTTTTAAATTGGTTGCTGGGAATAGGCCCACCACGAGCTGCTGTTTATTCCTAAAATTTCCACCCCCCCCCCAGCCATTTTATATATATATATATATATATATATATATATATATATATATATATATATATATATATATATATATATATATATATATATATATATATATATATATATATATACACATACATACATACATACATACATACATATATATATATACATATACACACACACACACACATACATATATATTTAATAGTAATAATAAAAACAATAATAATAATAAAATATATACATACACACACAATAATGATCATAATGATGATAATAATAATGATCAAGATGATAATCATAATAAGAAATACAGAACCGCTCAGTTTAATAATTTAATTACATTTTAATCATCATGATCAATTTACAAAAAGAAAGGCACACTGGAAGTTATAAATATAACATTTCTAAAAAGTCTTCATTTTGTTTTTGTTCCAGTTCCTTATAGCAGTGAGTGGAAAAAAGAGGTAGCAAGTGTAAAATGTAATGTATACTGGCAATTGCATAGATTTTACCTACAGGACTTAAGGTGCAAACCTTTTGTAATTGGGTAAGTATACATTGTAAGCTAAATTTAGTTTTGTCATTTTCAGCCAGTAGGTGTCACACCCAGTTTCTCTTTATGTTTACCTGTGTATTCTTAGCTACTCTGTTGTAGAAAAGGAGGAAGGAAGAAAAATGCCGACTATGACCCCAAGAACACCATCCCTACAGTCACACACGGAGGTGGAAACATGATGCTTTTGGGCTGTTTCTCTGCTAAAGGTACAGGCCGACTTTGCCACATTGTGGGGCCAATGTGTTGTAAAATGTTGGATGAGAACCTTCTTCCCTCAGCCAGAACACTGAAGATGGGTCGTGGATGGGTCTTCCAGCATGACAATGACCCAAAAACATACCGCCAAGGCAACAAAGGAGTGGCTCAAGAAGAAGCACATTAAGGCCATGGAGTGGCCTAGCTAGTCTCCAGACCTTAATCCTATAGAAAATGTATGGAGGGAGCAGAAACTTTGAGTAGCCAAGAGACAGACAAGAAACCTTAAGGATTTAGAGAAGATCTGTAAAGAAGAGTGGACTAAATTTTAAAATGCAAAAAAAAAAAAACCCTGACCACATCTGTAAAAACCCTGACTCAAGTCTGCGCACACTTTTGCTATAAAGTGTAAATGGCTCCTAGCCGTACCGCCATATCGATCACCGTCATAGAAAGCAACAGAGTTCAAGTTTGTGCTGACCACCCAGATTCAATATCCCATACAGACAATTGGAGTGTGTGTGAGCAGAACCCCTCCCTTTTCCGCTCCGTTAACAGTATAGCTGTAGTCCGCCCCGATCAGTACTACGGGTGCCGTCCAGAGCTTACAGAACTTTGGCTTTGACCATAAAGTTATCAAACTGTGCAAACTTAAATGAGGCGGTACCTATGGCGGCCCAGCCGTGAGTCGGTCCCACCGTAATCTCGCCTTTCCACAAAGGAAGGCCATTCAGGAGGCCGTAGGCACTGGAACCCTGGAAGGGAAATGAGAAAGAGGCGGCGTTATTCCATGTCTGCACACAGGATCTGCAAATAAAGCTTAGCAGAAATCCTTAACCCCTTCCTGCCTGGCCTACTGTAATACGACGGCCGAGCGGGAGCCCCATTATCCTGGGCGGAGGTCCTCCCAGAATTGGGCCGCGCTCCGGCGCGATCTGTCACCCGCTGCGCCCACCAGACATGGCCGATGACAGATCACTATACTGGTCCGCTGCCGGTACCATGTGATCGCTGTCGCCAATCACAGCAGATCACATGACAGTTGAACACATTGAAAGCTTTTTGATTCATGCCTTTCATTGGGTACTATTGTGATGAGCTCTGACTGGACGCAGGGATCACATGGTACAGACAAGGACAATCACAGCCCACAGGTACCAAGTGATTAGCTGTGGCCAAGTACTGAGAATCACAATAGTAAACAATGAATAGTTTTCATTCAAAAAAAAAAAAAAATGGTTGCTCATAACCGTAAAATTCACAGTTATAAGCAGTGTGTGTAAAAAAAAAATTATCCAATAAAAAAAATAAATAAATAATTTAATTTCTTCATCCATTTAGGCCAATATGTATTCTACTGGTACATGTTTTTGGTAAAAAAAAAAAAAAATCCCAATAAGCGTATATTGATTGTGGATGCGATAACTTTGGCACAAACCAAACTATAGGATATTTTTATGCATTTTAATTTATTCAATTTTTTTTACTAGTAATGGTGTCGATCAGCGATTTTTTTTTATTTTTTTTTTTTTTTTTTCTAGGTGGACTGTGACATTTTTTGGGAACCAGTGACATTATTACCGTGATCAGTGCTAAAAATATGCACGGTTACTGTACTAACGACACTGGCAGGGAAGGGGTTAACACTAGACATGTGCAATTCGTTAATTTTCCGATTTCCGAATTTTGAAAGTTCGGAAATTTTGAAAATCCAAAAATAAGAATGAAAAATCTGAACATTCAAAAGAATGAAAATCTGAAAACCCGAAAACCCGAAATAATATCCAACTAATAAATATTAAATTATAGGTATTGGCATTTCCTTTCAAATTTGGCTGTTAATAATAATGTAATGATCTAATAATAATAATAATAATAATAATAATAAATAACAATAATAATAATAAAACATTTTTATTATTTATTATTAATTTGTTCTATTTGTTTAGATGCGGAATTTGTTATTTCCGATAATTCGTAACTTCAGATAAATTCATATTCGTTACGTTCACAAACAGCCAAATTTGAAAGGAAATTCCAATACCTATAATTTAGTAGTTAGTTATTATTAGTTGGTTATTACTTCGAATTTTACTGATTTTCTTTCTTTTAAGATTTACGGATTTTCGAAAAAAGCAAAAAAAAAACCACACATTTTTTGTCAGTGCACATGTCTAGTTAACACCACAGGAGATCCAAGGGTTAAGTGTGCCCCTAGGGCACTGATGGTGAACCTTGGCACCCCAGATGTTTTGGAACTACATTTCCCATGATGCTCAACTACACTGCAGAGTGCATGAGCATCATGGGAAATGTAGTTCCAAAACATCTGGGGTGCCAAGGTTCGCCATCACTGCCCTAGGGGATGCTTTCTAACTGTGTGGGGGATGGACTGACTGGTTGAACACAGAGATCCATGTTCTTGCTTAGTAGGAACACAAGATCTCTATTTTCTTCCCTGTCAGAACAGCGATCTGCCTTGTTTACATCGGTAGACTGCCGTTCTGACTCTCTGGTGAGCGATCGTGGCTGGCCAGCGGACATTGCGTCCACCGAACCCCGCTGATAGAGCGCCCCCCCCCCACCTCTGGCCAATTGGCACAGGAGCGCCCCTACTGGCTATTGCACTAAATGGCGCACAGGCATGTCATTTCACGAGGTAGAGCCGACCTGCCGCAGTATATGTACTGGTCGGCAAGTGGTTCATTTTCCACAAAAATTGGGACAGAAAATTACAACTTCAAAAAACTCGCCTTGCCTTTTGCCAAATACCTTGGACTGTCTACTTTCCAAAAGAGAAAAAAAGGGGGGTGATTTTGGGGGTATTTATACTGTCCTGGCATTTTTGGGCCTCAAGAAATGAGCTGTCAGTATATCAGGATCGATTGAGGACTGTATAAAACGTTCCTACAGACTAAATAATATACAGTGGAACCTCGGATTACGAGCATAATCCGTTCCAGGAGAATGTTCATAATCCAAAGTACTCGCATATCAAAATAATTAGTTCAGTATTCACTTCAATGGGATGCAATACCGCATGCAGCCTGAGGCGGGGGGGAGCGCCGGAGATCCTCGGAAACGGCCACTTTGGCTGACCTCGGCAAACCTCGGAAAGACTTCCTACCCAAGATTTGCCGAGGTCAGACGTGCTGTACTCGGGCCTTTCCGTGCATTTCCGAACGTGACATTCGCCTCTGCTCGGCTCCAGCGCCGCCCCCCCCACCTCAGGCCAAAAGCGGTACTGCACACCGCTTTGGCCTGCATCGTGCTCGTTTTGCGAGACAACACTCGCAAACCGAGTTACGATCTTTAAAAATACAGTGCTCGTATTGCGAAACGCTCGTTAACTGCGTTACTCGCAATCCGAGGTTCCACTGTACACTGACTTGGATTATTTTCACCAAAGAAATGTAGCAGAATACATGTTTGGCCTAAATTTATGAAAAAATAAAATTTAAATCGAACAAACGCTGTATCGCGCACCACACTGCCCCCGCAACTGCAGCAGCTCTCCCTTGCTGTGTGCCTAAGGCATTTGCAAGTGGGGGCAGTAAAGCCAGGAAGCAAGAACAGATTGGCTATATACTTGAGGGCCTAAAAATGGCCATGGAATGCAACTACTTTTGGCATGATAAAAAATATTACGTACAAACGAAGGGAGTTGCAATGGGAGCACGCTATGCTCCTAGCGTAGCTAATTTATTCATGGACCTCTGGGAAGACAAATACATCTACAGCCAAAATATACCACAGATTAAGATGTATAAAAGATACATAGATGACTTGTTCATCTTATGGAATGGAACACCAGATAGTCTTACAAAATTCCTTGAAAACTTGAACAATAATAAGTATGGTATTAAGTTCACTGGGAAGTGGAGCTATGAGAAAATTGACTACTTAGATCTAGAAATTTTTAAGACAGGAGATAAGTTATCAACCCGCACCTTTTTTAAACCGACAGATAGAAACGGCTACATCACCATCTCCAGCTGTCATCACCCAAGATGGAAAAGCAATGTCCCTAAAGGACAGTTACTACGGATAAAACGCAATTGTGATATAGCCGAAGATTTTAATACACAGGCCGACATTCTAATCAAAAAATTCCAGGAGAAAAGGATATGATAAAGAAAGACTGCTGAAATTAAAAGCAGACATTATGAAGCTAGACAGAACCTCCCTGCTCTCCAATAAGAACAAAAAAGCCCAGAAGATGCCGGAAGTAGCATTTATTACAGGGTTCAACAGCCAGTTCAGAGATTTCGAGAAAATAATAAAGAAGTACTGGCCCATACTCAAGGAAGATCTCACCTTAACAAAACTCCTGCCAGCCAGACCCAAATTTATATACAGAAAGGCACCCAACCTAAGGGATCATCTAGTGAAGAATGTTATTGATCCCCCGAAGGCTATTAAAATATGTCCAGATTTAAAAGGATTTTTTAGGTGCCAGAGATGCCTACCATGCAAAGTATCAAAAAGACAACCTAGAAGGAAGAATACGTTTAAATCATGCACTGATCACAAAGAATATAAAATTAACCAACTGATTACCTGTCGTAGCACACATGTGACATATGTTGTGGAATGCCCCTGCCGCCTCCAATATGTGGGCAGAACCACCCGTCAACTGTTTGTCCGAATTCGAGAACACATCAAAAATATTAGGAAGGGGTTCCCTAACCACAGCCTATCGAGACATTTCGACGAGGTACATCACAGGGACCCTAGTGTACTTACTTTCTATGGGATTGATTCCGTGCAGGAACATTGGCGTGGAGGTAACAGAGAAACCTCAATCTCCAGAAATGAAACGAGTTGGATTTACCGTTTGGGCTCCCTTGCCCCCAAAGGGCTTAACCTCGATATAGATTTGAATTGCTATATAGCTAACCCATAAGTCTCTAAAAGAAGGTCCCGAATAGTCTTTTAAAAAAAAATTTTTTTAAATTTTTATATATAAAAATTTTTTTTAAGTAACAACAGTTTGATCCAGTTACATATATGAGGTATACGGGGGCATGTTGATACTTGGTGCTGACTGATACAGATGGAATCAGGGGTTTAGGGGTTGATTCATGGACACAACTAATGTAATGGGGGACCCCCCTTTCTCCCCCCCCCTCCACCTTACCCTTACCCCACATCCTCTTACAGTGCAACAGCTATTCAATCAGAATTGGTATATGTGCTTTGTCCCAATACTTTTGAATCCTGGGGCCAATCTGATATTTGGCATGAGGATATAGCACTTGCACTGACAACCTACTATTTTTTATATTTTTTTATATTTTTTATGTTGGGGTAGTCTTTTATGTTGGGGTAGTTTTTTGCACTTTTTGCATTGCCTATGACCCGATCGGTTAATGTATAATTACTCAACACTCCTTCATCCTAGGCTTGCCAATACATGCACTTTACAATTCATATTTTAACATTCGTCCATATATACCTGGAAATACATGCATTCTGACAATCACATTGCATTTATTATTTTTATTCATCATTTAAATGCATTTGCCTCTTTATATCATGTCGTCTTAATATAATGGTTTTAATAGCTCTCAATTAGACTCTGAAGAATTATGGCTACTGTGAATATTAAACTAATAATGTTGTGGGTTTTTTACACAGACCTATTTTTTATGTATTTTTATATATGTTTTTATGGATACTTCTTATATAACCTATACTTAGGGTTGCTTTTACCAACTGGCATAACCTAAGCAGCTAATGTGATTCTAGGTGTACTGATGCCTATTCACCGCTTTTTGTCTTCAATAATATATACTACACCAGGAGATTTTGCTCCCACTGTCATGGACAGGTGTGACCAGATTGTGTGGACTGCAAAGAGGAAACCAAAACGCATGTAAAGTGAAATAAGAATAATGTTTATTTAAGATAAGTGATATAAATAACAAACGCCCCAAATACAAATAGTGCTCAACCAACCAACAGAAACCCACAGACAACAGATAATATATACAGCAAAAGGGAAGTACCAAAATCAAACACGTAAGCCAGGCCAGGGTCATACACAGGGAGTCAGCAACTGAACAAGGGCAGGATAGGAGAGGGAGATAATGGATGGTATATGGATACAAGGGAATAGGAACACAGGAGGGACGGAATCAGGATCGGATCGGATACAGGCTCAGAAGCAGGCTCAGGTTCAGATACAGGTTTACAGGATACGGGATAACAGGTCAGGGCACAAGGAAGAAAGATACCAAGGCAAGCCTATGAGGGCTTGTCGGGTATTTATAAGGCTGTGGTAATTGACCTCATGTCACAGCTGATCGCAGAGTGTGCTGTTTGCTCCACACTGCCGGAGTGCACCCACTGGTGGACACCGGTACTACGGCCCAAGGATGCAACAGTGCCACCAGCAGGAGAGACCTCTTACTGCAGGTCCCAGGTGTTGGAAGACACCCGCTGGTGGACACTGGTACTGCGATCCAAGAGGCCGATAGCGCCACCAACGGGTAAACCCTCTCATGACAGTACCCCCCCCTAAAGGAGCGGCCTCCGGACGCTCTAACAAGGTGCAATTGTCCAAAGTTCATGGCCTCTAACCGAATAGATGAGGGCACATCAGGCTGGGCATCGGGTACATCAAACTGAACAGTGGGTACGTCTGAGAAGACAGCGGGCACATCCGAGATGACAGCGGGCAGGAACATACCGAGCTGGGCAGCAGACAGGAACAACTTGAGCTGGGCAGCAGACAGGAACAACTTGAGCTGGGCAGCAGACAGGAACAACTTGAGCTGGGCAGCAGTCAGGAACAACTTGAGCTGGGCAGCAGACAGGAACAACTTGAGCTGGGCAGCAGACAGGAACAACTTGAGCTGGGCAGCAGACAGGAACAACTTGAGCTGGGCAGCAGACAGGAACAACTTGAGCTGGGCAGCAGACAGGAACAACTTGAGCTGGGCAGCAGACAGGAACAACTTGAGCTGGGCAGCAGACAGGAACAACTTGAGCTGGGCAGCAGACTCCGGGTCATCAAGCTGGGCAGCTGGCATGGGCACTTCAAGCTGGGCAGCTGGCATGGGCACTTCAAGCTGGGCAGCTGGCATGGGCACTTCAAGCTGGGCAGCTGGCATGGGCACTTCAAGCTGGGCAGCTGGCATGGGCACTTCAAGCTGGGCAGCTGGCATGGGCACTTCAAGCTGGGCAGCTGGCATGGGCACTTCAAGCTGGAGGGCAGACACCCGGACATCAGGCTGGAGGGCAGACACCCGGACATCAGGCTGGAGGGCAGACACCCGGACATCAGGCTGGGAAGCTGGCACATCAAACTGGGAAGCTGGCACATCAGACTGGGAAGCTGGCACATCAGACTGGGAAGCTGGCACATCAGACTGAAAGGCAGGCACATCAGACTGAAAGGCAGGCATCGAGACATCAGGCTGGGAAGCTGGCACATCAAATTGGGAAGCTGGCACGTCAGACTGGGAAGCTGGCACATCAGTCTGGGAAGCTGGCACATCAGTCTGGGAAGCTGGCACATCAGTCTGGGAAGCTGGCACATCAGGCTGGAAGGCAAGCTTCAAGACATCAGGCTGGAAAGCTAGGACATCCGGCTGGAAGGCAGGCATCGGGACATCCGGCTGGAAGGCAGGCATCGGGACATCCGGCTGGAAGGCAGGCATCGGGACATCCGGCTGGAAGGCAGGCATCGGGACATCCGGCTGGAAGGCAGGCATCGGGACATCCGGCTGGAAGGCAGGCATCGGGACATCCGGCTGGAAGGCAGGCACATTAGACTGGATAGCAGGCGCATCAGACTGGACAGCGGGCACATCAGACTGTGAGGCAAAGACATCAAGCTGGGAGGCAGGCGCTGAGACATCAGGCTGGAAGGCAGGCATCAGGACATCAGACTGGAAAGCAGGCACATTAGACTGGAGAGCGGGTACATCAGGCTGGGAGGTGGGCACATCAGACTGGAAGGTGGGCACATCAGACTGGAAGGCAGAGACATCCAGCTGGAAGGCAGAGACATCCAGCTGGAAGGCAGAGACATCCAGCTGGAAGGCAGAGACATCCAGCTGGAAGACAGGCACTGCGACTTCAGACTGGAAAGCGGGTTCATCAGACTGGAAAGTGGACACATCAGACTGGAGGGTAGGCACATAAGACTGGAGGGCAGGCACCAAGACTTTGGGCTGTAAGGCAGGCATCAAAACATCAGACTGGGAAGCGGGCACATCAGACTGGAAGGAAGACACATCAGGCTGGAAGGCAGGCAGATCAGGCTGGAAGGCAGGCACCGAGACTTTGGGCTGGATAGCAGGCACTGGGTTGGTAGGTTTAGGTGGGTCATCAAGTTCAACTGGCATGAACGCAGGCTGGAACAGGTTGGTTGGTGTGGAAGCCAGTTGGGTTACTGGCAGGATTGTGTGAGTGGGGAAGAACTTCCGTTTCTTCTTTGGCTTAACTGTTGGAGATCTGTAGGTGGCTGTAGGACTGTAGACAGGAGGTGAGGCATACTGAAAGGAAGGGCTGGGATATTGCAAGGAAGGGGGAACAGCGGCCAGAGGAAGTTCTTGTGGGGAAGTTGCAGGTATTAGAGAAGAGGCAGGTGGGTTAAATGCAGGATAGGTGCAGGAAGTAGAAACAGGGCATTGATACTTGGTGGGGAGCAGGGTATATTGGACTGCAGCTGAGGTTGCCAGGGGTGATGGGAGAAAGGACATCTGAGCAGGCAGGTGTTTAGTAGCAGGTCTGGTTTGTGGAGAGCTGACAGAAGCTGGGCATAACAGGTCTAACCATGCCTGAAGTACAGGTAGCACAAAAGTGGTCTCACATTCCCTCTGTCTGACCAGCGACTGCACTTCATCTATACAATCTTTCAACAACTGTTTGGGACAAACCGAATAATGCTGAAAAAAGGATGCAGAGTCATCCTCCAACAGCCATACTAAGGACGCAACCTGGTTAATGCTGAAGGGGGGAGAAAAGTCATCATGGCCCTTTCGGATACAAGGCAGAGCCAGCTCTGTACACATTCCAATCAAAGGCTGAACATCCTCAAACCGTATACTGCCCTGATCGACCACAGAGTGAGCTAAACGGATAATCTCCAGCAGCTGATCACTGGACCACCCTTCCAATGTCTGGCGGAGATATTCAGAACTCTCTGTTGCCAGCAGAGCATAATAAGCAATTATATCTGAATTCATCCCAGTAATGTGCAACAGAACCGAGATGGTTCCCCTGTGCAGCCACTTCTGGTCAGAGATGGCCCTGGTATACTGTCATGAACAGGTGTGACCAGATTGTGTGGACTGCAAAGAGGAAACCAAAACGCATGTAAAGTGAAATAAAAATAATGTTTATTTAAGATAAGTGATATAAATAACAAACACCCCAAATACAAATAGTGCTCAACCAACCAACAGAAACCCACAGACAACAGATAATATATACAGCAAAAGGGAAGTACCAAAATCAAACACGTAAGCCAGGCCAGGGTCATACACAGGGAGTCAGCAACTGAACAAGGGCAGGATAGGAGAGGGAGATAATGGATGGTATATGGATACAAGGGAATAGGAACACAGGAGGGACGGAATCAGGATGGGATCGGATACAGGCTCAGAAGCAGGCTCAGGTTCAGGTTCAGATACAGGTTTACAGGATCCGGGATAACAGGTCAGGTCACAAGGAAGAAAGATACCAAGGCAAGCCTATGAGGGCTTGCCGGGTATTTATAAGGCTGTGGTAATTGACCTCATGTCACAGCTGATCGCAGAGTGTGCTGTTTGCTCCACACTGCCGGAGTGCACCCGCTGGTGGACACCGGTACTACGGCCCAAGGATGCAACAGTGCCACCAGCAGGAGAGACCTCTTACTGCAGGTCCCAGGTGTTGGAAGACACCCGCTGGTGGACACTGGTACTGCGATCCAAGAGGCCGATAGCGCCACCAACGGGTAAACCCTCTCATGACACCCATACTGACCTATACCAGTCCTGAATGCAATGCATTCAGAAGTAGGGGTTTCCTAAGACAAAAAGTAGTCGGAGTACAAGTAGCGGTAAACATCAGGCAGAAAGATTAGAAAGTGCTTAGTTTTGCCATATGGACCTGATATATCTCTGCAGTATAGTGGCAACAATATACCCTCCCCCCGAGCGACATTACCATAATAAGGGGAGTGGTAAAGCTGACTGCATGACTATATTATAGTGTGAAGCGTAGGCGTGTACACCGCTTTTGAAAACGTCCTATGACGAAACGCGTAAGGCGGAGTCACGCTCACACGTCATACCCGGAAGTGGACGCTGGAACGCAAGCTGGGACGCACGCTTGTATATCGCTGCTGGTTCCCTCCTTGCTTACAGCACTGTTTTTTATGTACTTTTTGGCTTGCATTGTTTGGATTGGATTTACTTCTAAGGAATAAATACTTTGACATACTTCACGAAGGCAGCCCCTTGTGTTTCTCTTTTCTCTGGACTCCCGGAGTGTTTAACAGCTTAAGGTGGTTTACTGCTGGAGTAGAATGGTCATGTCAGAGCACACAGTTATCCCGGAATAGCTATAAGGATCGCACAAAGCACAGGAGAAGGAAGCACTTTGGAATTGAACATCTCTCGCCCTGAGGCACCCACTTTGTTGCTCGGTACCCCTGCAGGGGTGATTATTTCTGGTGAGTGGGGCAGCAGAGGGGGGCGAGCACTTCAAGTCACCTTATGAAAATATCGCACAGAAGTCACCATGGTGTAACCTTTTTGGGTGAAAAAAACAGCATTCTCAGCTGAACTTTGTTTTCCCTACTTGGTTAACAACATTTGTCCTGGATGGATCATACATATGAACTTCTTATAAATTAACCTTACTATCTGTTATATACTAAAGTTATTTAATTACCTGTATATACTTTTTATGAACTGTAATTTAACATTGGGAGAGGTTTTAATATTATTTGTTTATCACACTTAAGGACAACTCACGTTCCGCACAAAAGGACATATCACATCTCACGTTTTTTAAACGTCTCATTGTCCCAATACTTTTGAATATTGGGGTCAAACACAATTATTTGTAAGATTTCCTACATACAAACATGGAAGGGGACATCTAGACACTACACTGACTATATTCATCATACCTATTTGTATAACACTTATTTTTCTTATTATTGTCCCAATACTTTTGAATATATTTTTTTGCGCCATTTTGTCCCAATACTTTTGAATGTTTGGGGTAAAAAGTTATTTCTTTTTTACACTGGTTTTTTGTTTGCACTGTCCCACTTTAATTGTCTAAACTCAGGGATTATTTATCTTATCACTCAGGTATATTTTCACCCTGGATGACACTTATACCCCACAGGGGGAACACATCTTATTTTAGCAACTTTTATTAGTGGTGATTCTGCTATTTTGCTCATCCCCATATATATGTTTCATTTTTTGGCCTAAACTATAGTAGGTTTTGATATCGGTGGAGTTTTTGTGTATCATAGTCATCTCGACTCAGTGTGAATCTTGTGATATATTTTTCCACCTGGCACCCATTAATTGGCATAGAGGGCAGCGCCGTTTATGGTCTCATTTCACTTATCTATAGTAAAGCCAGGCAGCTTAGCCATATTTTTAACCCCCTCTCTCATCCAACAAAAAGAAAAAAAAAAAGTCTCCCCACTGCTTGTCAAATGCCTTTGTAAAGGGGGCAGCAAGGTCTGCCACAAATCTAAACATAGCACAATGCTGGCCAGAGAGGGTTCGGATCTCAGCCGGTTCAGCAGGAACCGGCCAAGTTTCGAACTGGTGTATGGGCAGACTGAGTGTACCAAATTGATCGATCCACTTGGGTACAGCCAGCCTACTGGATTTACTTGTGTTTATTTGCTAGTGGGTGGCATAGCTGCTAGCAATAACAACTGTCTTCTCTTGGCGGGGACAGTTTACCCCTCCTCCCCCCCCATCCCCCCCCGCCGAGGGGGAGATTACAAAGGCCCGGCAGGAGGGATTCCCGCACCCAACACGGACTGCGTTGTTGGGGGAATCTAGCGAATTTCTTTTCTGCAGTCAATTCGCTCCGTTTATGGCCAGCCTAAGGCACCATGCAGAATGGATTCTGCAAAATCTTTTATGATGAAAACAAAAAAAAAAGGGGGGGGCACACATCAGTAAAAGTGCCCGTCCACAGAGATCAGTGGTCTCCAAACTGCGGCTCTTTGCTTGCTTTTATCCGGCCCTTGGGGAATTATTCCCTCCACTGTTGCTGCCACTCTTTTTTCTCCTACTGACACCAATGATGGGGCACTATTCCTCCCACTGACACCAATGATGGGGCACTATTCCTCCCACTGACACCAATGATGGGGCACTATTCCTCCCACTGACACCAATGATGGGGCACTATTCCTCCCACTGACACCAATGATGGGACACTATTCCTCCCACTGACACCAATGATGGGGCACTATTCCTCCCACTGACACCAATGATGGGGCACTATTCCTCCCACTGACACCAAAGATGGGGCACTATTCTTCCCACTGACACCAATGATGGGGCACTATTCCTCCCACTGACACCAAAGATGGGGCACTATTCTTCCCACTGACACCAATGATGGGACACTATTCCTCCCACTGACACCAATGATGGGACACTATTCCTCCCACTGACACCAATGATGGGACACTATTCCTCCCACTGACACCAATGATGGGGCACTATTCCTCCCACTGACACCAAAGATGGGGCACTATTCTTCCCACTGACACCAATGATGGGGCACTATTCCTCCCACTGACACCAATGATGGGGCACTATTCTTCCCACTGACACCAATGATATGGCACTATTCTTCCCACTGACACCAATGATGGGGCACTATTCCTCCCACTGACACAAAGTATGGGGAACAGTTTACTACCACCGACACCGGGTCATTTTTTACTCCCACTGGCTGTCCAGTCCGCCCCCCCCCCCCCCCCCCAAAGTTTGAAGGACAGTAAACTGGCCCTTTGTTTAGAAAGTTTGGAGACCCCTGACATAGATCATCTACATACCTCAACGTTAAGGGTCAGTGTGTGCCATGTCCCGGCACGAACACCAGAAAGTCCTTTCCCAAGAACGATCTTCCCAACTGTAAACAGAACGCAGAGTTATGATGTGCAAATATCACCCAAACATCACCAGAGACAATCCCCATCAGAGACCCAAACATTCATCATGTCAGAACAGGAAACCTGAATCTGCACACAGTAATCATCTTACATTTTTCCCATTTTTTTTGCCCTTAGTATTAAAAGTGGTAATAAGTGTCACTTGGTCAGTTGTACTTACAGTAGAGCCGCACGATTAATCGTTAAAAAAAAAATTGATCTCTATTCAACCCCCCCTCACGATCCTAATCCAGCATTTCCATGATTCATTCAAGAAACAAGCCATTCTCTGCTCACAGATGTAAAAAACAAAAACAACCATCCAGCAAATGTTTATCAACATTGCTCAGTGCTGAGATAAAGAAACATTGTATCATTTGGTTCTTGCAAAAGGGATGAACTTCGGTCTGTAAATGAGGTCAGTTTAGCCACTGAAACACTAAACCTTTTTCTGACACTTGTTGCCTACAAGTTAAAATCAGTTGTCTTTTTTTTGCTAGAAAATTACTTAGGACCCCCAAACATTATCTATCTATCTATCTATCTATCTATCTATCTATCTATCTATCTATCTATCTATCTATCTATCTATCTATCTATCTATCTATCTATCTATCTATCTATCTATCTATATGATATTTATATATATATATTTTTAGCAGAGACCCTAGAGAATAAAATGGTGGTCATTGCAATATTTTATGTCACACTGTATTTACCTAACGGTCTTTCAAACACAAGTTTTTGGGAAAAAATACACTTCAATGATTTAAAAAAAAAAAAAAAAAGTAAAGTTAGCCCAATTTTTTTGTACAATGCGAAAAATAATACGCTGAGAATCGTGATCCTTATTTTAGGCTCCAAAAAAATATTCGGGCTTCTCATTTTTCCTAGAATCGTGCAGCTTTAACCTACAGTTGAATCTACAGTAAGGCACGCGCACCATTTAGGAGATAGTCACAGGTTTAGCAGCCAGTGACATCACTGCGCTCTCAATGGACGCCATGCTGTCAATTGAGAATGCTGTGCTGCAGTCGTGACTCCAACGCGCATGCGTGACGTCATCGCGGCTCGGCCATTCAAACAGCCAGAGCACGAAAACACGGAAAGAAGACCAGATGGAATCCCTGTCAGCGCAACGCTGGAGGGATCTGTTTTGTAGGCTTTCCTAATGCGCACTGCATACTAGAACATTATGTCATATCTTGCAGGGAGAATTTTTTTTTTTTAAGGACTTATGCCGCGTACACACGGTCCTACTTTTCGTCTACAAAAGTCCAACGGACGCTGATGGACTAAAGCTGGCTGGTAATCCGATCGTGTGTGGGCTTCTCCGGACTTTCAACTGACTTTTTTAGCCTCAAATCCGACGTACTTTAGATTTGAAACATGTTTTAAAACTTTACTTCGTAACTACGACGGACCCCGAAATCCGCTCGTCTGTGTGCTAGTCCGACGGACAAAAAGCCACGCTAGGGCACCTATTGGCTACTGGCTATGAACTTCCTTATTTTAGTCCGGTGTACGTCATCACGTACGAATCCGTTAGACTTTTGTGTGGTCGTGTGTAGGCAAGTCCGTTCGTTAGAAAGTAGGCCGCAAGTCCGCCGCAAGTCCACCGAAAGTCTGCCGGAAGTCTGTCGGACAGGCTGTCCGACTTTTGTAGACGAAAAGTACGACCGTGTGTACGCGGCATTAAACTACCGCTTTAAAAAGGCAGCTCAGTGAAACGAGAACTTATTGAAGAGCCCCTGAGATGTGTCCATGTAGGGGGAAGCAATACAGTCACTTTAAAAAGAAGAATTCCAGGTATGGAAATTTTTACAGTTATGTGGATCCAGCTTGGTCCAATGTAACTAATGTATATACTATACCTGTGGCCCTTTGCTTATCTTTTTGGCACTATTCTCCCCACCGACACCAACAATGGGCCATCAGTCCTCCCACCGACACCAACAATGGACCATCAGTCCTCCCACCGACACCAACAATGGACCATCAGTCCTCCCACCGACACCAACAATAGGCCATCAGTCCTCCCACCGACACCAACAATGGACCATCAGTCCTCCCACCGACACCAACAATAGGCCATCAGTCCTCCCACCGACACCAACAATGGGCCATCAGTCCTCCCACCGACACCAACAATGGGCCATCAGTCCTCCCACCGACACCAACAATGGGCCATCAGTCCTCCCACTGACACCAACAATGGGCCATCAGTCCTCCCACCGACACCAACAATGGGCCATCAGTCCTCCCACCGACACCAACAATGGGCCATCAGTCCTCCCACCGACACCAACAATGGGCCATCAGTCCGCCCATCGACACCAACAATGGGCCATCAGTCCTCCCACCGACACCAACAATGGGCCATCAGTCCTGTCACCGACACCAACAATGGGTCATCAGTCCTCCCACCGACACCAACAATGGGCCATCAGTCCTCCCACCGACACCAACAATGGGCCATCAGTCCTCCCACCGACACCAACAATGGGCCATCAGTCCTCCCACCGACACCAACAATGGGCCATCAGTCCTCCCACCGACACCAACAATGGGCCATCAGTCCTCCCACCGACACCAACAATGGGCCATCAGTCCTCCCACCGACACCAACAATGGGCCATCAGTCCTGTCACCGACACCAACAATGGGTCATCAGTCCTCCCACCGACACCAACAATGGGCCATCAGTCCTCCCACCGACACCAACAATGGGTCATCAGTCCTCTCACTGACACCAACAATGGGCCATCAGTCCTCCCACCGACATCAACAATGGGCCATCAGTCTTCCCACCGACACCAACAATGGGCCATCAGTCCTCCCACCGACACCAACAATGGGCCATCAGTCCTCCCACCGACACCAACAATGGGCCATCAGTCCTCCCACCGACACCAACAATGGGCCATCAGTCCTCCCACCGACACCAACAATGGGCCATCAGTCCTCCCATGACACCAACAATGGGCCATCAGTCCGCCCATCGACACCAACAATGGGCCATCAGTCCTCCCACCGACACCAACAATGGGCCATCAGTCCTGTCACCGACACCAACAATGGGTCATCAGTCCTCCCACCGACACCAACAATGGGCCATCAGTCCTCCCACCGACACCAACAATGGGCCATCAGTCCTCCCACCGACACCAACAATGGGCCATCAGTCCTCCCACCGACACCAACAATGGGCCATCAGTCCTCCCACCGACACCAACAATGGGCCATCAGTCCTCCCACCGACACCAACAATGGGCCATCAGTCCTCCCACCGACACCAACAATGGGCCATCAGTCCTCCCACCGACACCAACAATGGGCCATCAGTCCTGTCACCGACACCAACAATGGGTCATCAGTCTTCCCACCGACACCAACAATGGGCCATCAGTCCTCCCACCGACACCAACAATGGGTCATCAGTCCTCTCACTGACACCAACAATGGGCCATCAGTCCTCCCACCGACATCAACAATGGGCCATCAGTCTTCCCACCGACACCAACAATGGGCCATCAGTCCTCCCACCGACACCAACAATAGGCCATCAGTCCTCCCACCGACACCAACAATGGGCCATCAGTCCTCCCACCGACACCAACAATGGGCCATCAGTCCCCCCACCGACACCAACAATGGGCCATCAGTCCCCCCACCGACACCAACAATGGGCCATCAGTCCTCCCACCGACACCAACAATGGGCCATCAGTCCTCCCACCGACACCAACAATGGGCCATCAGTCCTCCCACCGACACCAACAATGGGCCATCAGTCCTCCCACCGACACCAACAATGGGCCATCAGTCCTCCCACCGACACCAACAATGGGCCATCAGTCCTGTCACCGACACCAACAATGGGTCATCAGTCTTCCCACCGACACCAACAATGGGCCATCAGTCCTCCCACCGACACCAACAATGGGTCATCAGTCCTCTCACTGACACCAACAATGGGCCATCAGTCCTCCCACCGACATCAACAATGGGCCATCAGTCTTCCCACCGACACCAACAATGGGCCATCAGTCCTCCCACCGACACCAACAATAGGCCATCAGTCCTCCCACCGACACCAACAATGGGCCATCAGTCCTCCCACCGACACCAACAATGGGCCATCAGTCCCCCCACCGACACCAACAATGGGCCATCAGTCCCCCCACCGACACCAACAATGGGCCATCAGTCCTCCCACCGACACCAACAATGGGCCATCAGTCCTCCCACCGACACCAACAATGGGCCATCAGTCCTCCCACTGACACCAACAATGGGCCATCAGTCCTCCCACCGACACCAACAATGGGCCATCAGTCCTCCCACCGACACCAACAATGGGCCATCAGTCCTCCCACCGACACCAACAATGGGCCATCAGTCCGCCCATCGACACCAACAATGGGCCATCAGTCCTCCCACCGACACCAACAATGGGCCATCAGTCCTGTCACCGACACCAACAATGGGTCATCAGTCCTCCCACCGACACCAACAATGGGCCATCAGTCCTCCCACCGACACCAACAATGGGCCATCAGTCCTCCCACCGACACCAACAATGGGCCATCAGTCCTCCCACCGACACCAACAATGGGCCATCAGTCCTCCCACCGACACCAACAATGGGCCATCAGTCCTCCCACCGACACCAACAATGGGCCATCAGTCCTGTCACCGACACCAACAATGGGTCATCAGTCCTCCCACCGACACCAACAATGGGCCATCAGTCCTCCCACCGACACCAACAATGGGTCATCAGTCCTCTCACCGACACCAACAATGGGCCATCAGTCCTCCCACCGACATCAACAATGGGCCATCAGTCTTCCCACCGACACCAACAATGGGCCATCAGTCCTCCCACCGACACCAACAATGGGCCATCAGTCCTCCCACCGACACCAACAATGGGCCATCAGTCCTCCCACCGACACCAACAATGGGCCATCAGTCCTCCCACCGACACCAACAATGGGCCATCAGTCCTCCCACCGACACCAACAATGGGCCATCAGTCCTCCCATGACACCAACAATGGGCCATCAGTCCGCCCATCGACACCAACAATGGGCCATCAGTCCTCCCACCGACACCAACAATGGGCCATCAGTCCTGTCACCGACACCAACAATGGGTCATCAGTCCTCCCACCGACACCAACAATGGGCCATCAGTCCTCCCACCGACACCAACAATGGGCCATCAGTCCTCCCACCGACACCAACAATGGGCCATCAGTCCTCCCACCGACACCAACAATGGGCCATCAGTCCTCCCACCGACACCAACAATGGGCCATCAGTCCTCCCACCGACACCAACAATGGGCCATCAGTCCTCCCACCGACACCAACAATGGGCCATCAGTCCTCCCACCGACACCAACAATGGGCCATCAGTCCTCCCACCGACACCAACAATGGGCCATCAGTCCTCCCACCGACACCAACAATGGGCCATCAGTCCTGTCACCGACACCAACAATGGGTCATCAGTCTTCCCACCGACACCAACAATGGGCCATCAGTCCTCCCACCGACACCAACAATGGGTCATCAGTCCTCTCACTGACACCAACAATGGGCCATCAGTCCTCCCACCGACATCAACAATGGGCCATCAGTCCTCCCACCGACACCAACAATAGGCCATCAGTCCTCCCACCGACACCAACAATGGGCCATCAGTCCTCCCACCGACACCAACAATGGGCCATCAGTCCCCCCACCGACACCAACAATGGGCCATCAGTCCCCCCACCGACACCAACAATGGGCCATCAGTCCCCCCACCGACACCAACAATGGGCCATCAGTCCGCCCATCGACACCAACAATGGGCCATCAGTCTTCCAACCGACACCAACAATGGGCCATCAGTCCTCTCACCGACACCAACAATGGGCCATCAGTCTTCCCACCGACACCAACAATGGGCCATCAGTCCTCCCACCGACACCAACAATGGGCCATCAGTCCTCCCACCGACACCAACAATGGGCCATTAGTCCTCCCACTGACACCAACGATGGGCCATCAGTCCTCCCACCGAGACCAATGATGGGACGCTATTCCTCCCACTGACACCAATGATTGGACATTTTCTACCTAAAAACTGAAGGAAAGCAAACCGGTCCTGTGGTTAGAAAGTTTGGAGACCCCTGTTCTAGAAGCTGAAACTCCTTGTCATAGACACAGATGCCACACCACCAATATAGTGATCTCCACTAGCTTCTTGGTCCCAAGTTGCATTGTGAACACAGGAGGTCAGTCACTGGGCTCTGGCCTCTCCACCTCATCCAATCAGAGAAGACATTGCATTCACTAAGAAACTGCAAAGCATTCTCTGAATGGCCCATGTGCCGAACGGCCAACCTCCTGTGTTCACAATGCAGAAGGGCATCCACGTGGCACATGACCCGGAAGCTAATGGAGATTACTTTAGTATAGGAGTAGTAATGGAGGTCTACTACAGCGATTTCCAGCTTCTAGAGGGATCCCATAGATATGGTATATACATAGTTACATTGGTCCAAGCTGGATCAATGTAAAACTGTCCATATCCTATACCTGGAATTCTCCATTAAAGTGGTAGTAAATTATAAAACAAAAAACATTTTCCTCCTGCAAAGTTCTAATCATATCGTAATGTGTAGGGTGCATCGCATATTAGCACATTATGAAAGACTTAACTTGAAATGAAGGCCTCCTGCTGACGGGGCTTCCATCTGCACCCAATCTTCCTTCCGGGTTCGTGGGCTACGGCCGCTTGAATGGGCAATGAGGATGTCACTCCCCTGGCACACAGCTCTGAAAGAACAGCACCAGTATGCCATACCTTCAGAGCACATGTGCCGGTGACGTTGCCGGCTGCCAGACGAGCAAATCTCTCTCTGATTGTACACAGCGAGAGCCAGTCAGCAAGTCCCAGCCAATGATTCACAGCCAGGACCTGCTGATCGGCTCTGTCCAATCACAGCCCAGAGCTCTGATTTTTTTTTTTTTTTCAAAAATTATTTTTTTTTTTTTTTTTCATAGGGTGGTGATAAATTTGGCCGATCATGGGGGGGTCATAATGTTTTAGCTGATCATGGGGTGGTCATAATATTTTGGCTGATCATGGGGTGATCATAATGTTTGGGGTGATCATAATATTCTGGCTGATCATAGGGTGATCATAATATTCTGGCTGATCATAGGGTGATCATAATATTTTGGCTGATCATGGGGTGGTCATAAATTATTTGGCTGATCATGGGGGTGGGGGTCATAATGTTTTGGCTGATCATGTGATCATGGGGTTGTCAGCTTTTGTCACTTCCCACTCTAGTTTTGAACATTTCGATATTCATTCCTATGGGACCAATTTCGCAGCAAAAACGATGATATTTCGTAAACCATTCAGCGAAACGTTCCACAAAGTAATAGCACACCAATCGGGAACAATCCGCACGTTTCGGTATATTACTGTCTATGTAGTGTAAGAGCTGTGGGAGGAGTTAGGGTGGTAAATTTGGCTATAATAAGAATAATATCTATGTGAGATAACAGTAAGTGGTCTTGCTATGCAAGAACACTTAATGACGATTGCGCGGTGCAACACTGTACCTATAAGAAATGTTTATCCCCCCCCCCCATAAATAGAGCTTTCTTTTGGTGGTATTTGCTCACCACTGTGGTTTTTTTTTATTTTTGGCGCTACAAATGAAAAAAAGACAGAATATTTAAAAAAAAGTTTTATTTCATTTCTGTTATAAAACTTTGTAAATAAGTAAGTTTTCTCCTTCACTGATGAGCACTGATGAGGCACTTATAGGCAGCACTGATGGGCACTGATAGGTGGTACTGGTGGGCACTGATAACACTGATTAGGAGACACTAACCAGCATCACTGATGGGCACAGATTGGCTCCAGTGGGCATCCTCGATGGGTCTGCATAGACAATCAATGTGCTGATTATCAGAACAGATCACCCCCTCCCCTGTGAGGAGAGCAGCCGATCGGCTCTCCTCTACACACGCCTTGTCAGCGCAAATCGAGGAAAAGCCAATAAAACAACACTTTATGGTTACCATATGATAAGCTGTGATTGGACACAGCTCATCACATGGTAACGAGCCTACGTCATAGGCTCTTTACGGTGATTGGAAATGCAATGTGTCAGAGCGACACACCACACATCCGATCGCAGCACCGCGCGCGCACAAGAGGCCTATCCTGTTGGACGTCATAGGACGCCCAGACAGGATAATACAACCACTTTCCAGCAATCATTCTGCTATATGGTGGGCGAGAAGTGGTTAAAAATTATTTTTATTGGATATGTTTTATAGTAAAAAGTAAAAAAAAACAAAAAAAAAAAAAAACCTGCTCTGTGTAATGGTTTTGCACAGAGTAGCCCAGATCCTCCTCTTATTGGGTGCCTCTTCAGCACTCCTGGCCCCTCCCTCCTCCCGGGTGCCCCCACATCAAGCAGTTTGCAATGAGGAGCTCCCAGGCTGCGGCTCTGCGTGTCCATTCACACACAGAGCCGCGACTTGGTCCGGCCCCCTCTCTCCCCTCATTGGCCGTGGGGAGACATTGGCTCCTGCTGCTGTCTCAGCCAATGAGGGAGAGTCCCTGGAGAGCCGATGCTCTCGTGTACATCAATGGATCAAGAGAGGGCTCAGGTAAAATATTAGAGGGGGCTGCTGCACACTGTTTTTTTTACCTTCATGCATAGAATGCATGAAGGTAAAATACCTTCAGCCTTTAGAACCCCTTTAACCACTTGCCCTCCAGAAGATTTACCCCCCTTCATGACCAGGCCATTTTTTGCGATACGGCACTGCGTTACTTTAACTAACAATTGCACGGTCGTGCGACGCTGCACCCAAATAAAATGTATGCTCTTTTCCCACAAATAGAGCTTTCTTTTGGTGGTATTTGATCACCTCTGCGGTTTTTATTTTTTGTGCTATAAACAAAAAGATCCACAATTTTGAAAAGAAAAAAAAATGTGTGTATATATATATATCATAGGTATACCTCAACTATGAGAGACAAAATGTGGAAACAAATCCAGACAATCACATTGTCTGATTTTTTAAAGAATTTATTTGCAAATTATGGTGGAAAATAAGTATTTGGTCAATATCAAAAGTTCATCTCAATACTTTGTTACATATCCTTTGTTGGCAATGACAGAGGTCAAACGTTTTCTGTAAGTCTTCACAAGGTTGTCACACACCACTGTTGCTGGTATGTTGGTCCATTCCTCCATGCAGATCTCCTCTAGAGCAGTGATGTTTTGGGGCTGTCGCTGGGCAACCCGGACTTTCAACTCCCTCCAAAGGTTTTCTATGGGGTTGAGATCTGGAGACTGGCTAGGCCACTCCAGGACCTTGAAATGCTTCTTAGGAAGCCACTCCTTCGTTGCCCGGGCGGTGTGTTTGGGATCATTGTCATGCTGAAAGACCCAGCCACGTTTCATCTTCATTATCCTTGCTGATGGGAGGAGGTTTGCACTCAAAATCTCAGGATACATGGCCCCATTCATTCTTTCATGTACACGGATCAGTCGTCCTGTTCCCTTTGCAGAGAAACAGCCCCAAAACATGATGTTGCCACCCCCATGCTTCACAGTAGGTATGGTGTTCTTTGGTTGCAACTCAGCATTCTCTCTCCTCCAAACACGAGTTGTGTTTCTACCAAACAGTTCTACTTTGGTTTTATCTGACCATATGACATTCTCCCAATCCTCTTCTGGATCATCCAAATGCTCTCTAGCAAACCTCAGACGGGCCCGGACATGTACTGGCTTAAGCAGGGGGACATGTCTGGCACTGCAGGATCTGAGTCCCTGGCGGCGTAGTGTGTTACTGATGGTAGCCTTTGTTACGTTGGTCCCAGCTCTCTGCAGGTCATTCACTAGGTCCCCCCCGTGTGGTTCTGGGATTTTTGCTCACCGTTCTTGTGATCATTTTGACCCCACGGGGTGAGATCTTGCGTGGAGCCCCAGATCGAAGGAGATTATCAGTGGTCTTGTATGTCTTCCATTTTCTAATTATTGCTCCCACAGTTGATTTCTTCACACCAAGCTGCTTGCCTATTGCAGATTCAGTCTTCCCAGCCTGGTGCAGGTCTACAATTTTGTTTCTGGTGTCCTTCGACAGCTCTTTGGTCTTCACCATATTGGAGTTTGGAATGTGACTGTTTGAGGTTGTGGACAGGTGTCTTTTATACTGATAACAAGTTCAAACAGGTGCCATTAATACAGATAATGAGTGGAGGACAGAGGAGCCTCTTAAAGAAGAAGATACAGGTCTGTGAGAGACAGAATTCTTGCTTGTTTGTAGGAGACCAAATACTTATTTTCCACCACAATTTGCAAATAAATTGTTTCAAAAATCAGACAATGTGATTGTCTGGATTTGTTTCCACATTTTGTCTCTCATAGTTGAGGTATACCTATGATGACAATTACAGGCCTCTCTCATCTTTTTAAGTGGGAGAACTTGCACAATTGGTGGCTGACTAAATACTTTTTTGCCCCACTATATATATATATATATATATATATATATATATATATATATATATATATATATATATATATATATATATATATATATATATATATATATATATATATATATATATATATATACATATATATATATATATACATACATACAGTGCCTTGCAAAAGTATTCACCCCCTTGGCTTTTTTACCTACTTTGTTACATTACAGACTTTAGTTCAATGTTTTTTTAATCTGAATTATATGTGATGGATCAGAACACAATAGTCTAAGTTGGTGAAGTAAAATTAGAAATATATTTACATAAAACTATTTTTCAGAAATAAAAAAAAATGATAATTGGCATGTGCGTATGTATTCACCCCCTTTGTTGTGAAGCCCATATGAAGCTCTGGTGCAACCAATTACCTTCAGAAATCACATAATTAGTGAAATGATGTCCACCTGTGTGCAATCTAAGTGTCACATGATCTGTCATTACATAGACACACCTTTTTTGAAAGGCCCCAGAGGCTGCAACACCTAAGCAAGAGGCACCACTAACCAAACACTGCCATGAAGACCAAGGAACTCTCCAAACAAGTGAGGGACAATGTTGTTGAGAAATACAAGTCAGGGTTAGGTATTAAAAAAATATCCAAATCTTTGATGATCCCTAGGAGCACCATCAAATCTATCATAACCAAATGGAAAGAACATGGCACAACAGCAAACCTGCCAAGAGACGGCCGCACACCAAACCTCACAGACCGGGAAAGGAGGACATTAATCAGAGAGGAGCACAGAGACCTAAGGTAACCCTGGAGGAGCTGCAGAGTTCCACAGCAGAGACTGGAGTATCTGTACATAGGACCACAATAAGCCGTACGCTCCATAGAGTTGGGCTTTATGGCAGAGTGGCCAGAAGAAAGCCATTACTTTCAGCAAAAAACAAAATGGCACGTTTTGAGTTTACAAAAAAGGCATGTGGGAGACTCCCAAAATGTATGGAGGAAGGTGCTCTGGTCTGATAAGACTAAATTGAACTTTTTGGCCATCAAAGAAAACGCTATGTCTGACGCAAACCCAACACATCACATCACCCAAAGAACACCATCCCCACTGTGAAACATGGTGGTGGCAGCATCATGCTGTGGGGATGTTTTTCAGCAGTCGGGACTGGGAAACTGGTCAGAGTTGAGGGAAAGATGGATGATGCCAAATACAGGGATATTCTTGAGCAAAACCTGTACCACTCTGTGTGTGATTTGAGGCTAGGACGGAGGTTCACCTTCCAGCAGGACAATGACCCCAAACACACTGCTAAAGCAACACTTGAGTGGTTTAAGGGGAAAGATGTAAATGTGTTGGAATGGCCTAGTCAAAGCCCAGACCTCAATCCAATAGAAAATCTGTGGTCAGACTTAAAGATTACTGTTCACAAGCGCAAACCATCCAACTTGAAGGAGCTGGAGCAGTTTTGCAAGGAGGAATGGGCAAAAATCCCAGTGGTAAGATGTGGGAAGCTCATAGAGACTTATCCAAAGCGACTTAGAGCTGTGATAGCCGCAAAAGGTGGCTCTACAAAGTATTGGCTTTAGGGGGGTGAATAGTTATGCACATTGACTTTTTCTGTTATTTTGTCCTATTTGTTGTTTGCTTCACAATAAAAAAAAAAAAAAAAAAATCTTCAAAGTTGTGGGCATGTTCTGTAAATTAAATGATGCAGATCCTCAAACAATCCATGTTAATTCCAGGTTGCGAGGCAACAAAAAACGAAAAAAGCCAAGGGGGTGAATACTTTTGCAAGGCACTGTATATATATATATATATATATATTTTTTTTTTATGTAATATACTTTTGGGATTTTTTTTACCAGAATACATATTGGCCTAAATTGATAAAAGACACTTGATTTTTTTTTTTTTTTAGATTTTTTTTTTTGCAGATCCTCCCTGTATTGATTGTGTGTACTGTCTGCCCTCATGTTGTAAAGCGCTGCGTAAACTGTTGGCGCTATATAAATCCTGTATAATAATAATAATACATATATATATATATATATATATATATATATATATATATATATATATATATATATATATATATATATATATATATACAGTGGCTTGCGAAAGTATTCGGCCCCCTTGAACTTTTCAACCTTTTGCCACATTTCAGGCTTCAAACATAAAGATATAAAATTTTAATTTTTTTGTGAAGAATCACCAACAAGTGGGACACAATTGTGAAGTGGAACGAAATCTATTGGATATTTTAAACTTTTTTAGCAATTAAAAAACTGAAAAGTGGTGCGTGCAAAATTATTCGGCCCCTTTACTTTCAGTGCAGAAAACTCACTCCAGAAGTTCAGCGAGGATCTCTGAATGATCCAATGTTGTCCTAAATGATTGATGGTGATAAATAGAATCCACCTGTGTGTAATCAAGTCTCTGTATAAATGCACCTGCTCTGTGATAGTCTCAGGGTTCTGTTGAAAGCGCAGAGAGCATCATGAAGACCAAGGAACACACCAGGCAAGTCCGTAATACTGTTGTGGAGAAGTTTAAAGCCGGATTTTGATACAAAAAGATTTCCCAAGCTTTAAACATCCCAAGGAGCACTGTGCAAGCGATCATTTTGAAATGGAAGGAGTATCAGACCACTGCAAATCTACCAAGACCTGGCTGTCCCTCTAAACTTTCAGCTCAGACAAGGAGAAGACTGATCAGAGATGCAGCCAAGAGGCCCATGATCACTCTGGATGAACTGCAGAGAACTACAGCTGAGGTGGGAGAATCTGTCCATAGGACAACAATCAGTCGTACACTGCACAAATCTGCCCTTTATGGAAGAGTGGCAAGAAGAAAGCCATTTCTCAAAGATATCCATAAAAAGTCTCGTCTAAAGTTTGCCACAAGCCACCTGGGAGACACACCAAACATGTGGAAGAAGGTGCTCTGGTCCGATGAAACCAAAATCGAACTTTTTGGCCACAATGCAAAACGATATGTTTGGCGTAAAAGCAACACAGCTCATCACACTCAACACACCATCCCCACTGTCAAACATGGTGGTGGCAGCATCATGGTTTGGGCCTGCTTTTCTCCAGCAGGGACAGGGAAGATGGTTAAAATTGAGGGGAAGATGGATGCAGCCAAATACAGGACCATTCTGGATGAAAACCTGTTGGAGTCTGCAAAAGACCTGAAACTGGGACGGAGATTTATCTTCCAACAAGACAATGATCCCAAACATACAGCAAAATCTACAAAGGAATGGTTCACAAATAAACGTATCCAGGTGTTAGAATGGCCAAGTCAAAGTCCAGACCTGAATCCAATCGAGAATCTGTGGAAAGAGCTGAAAACTGCTGTTCAAACGCTCTCCATCCAACCTCACTGAGCTCGAGCTTTTCTGCAAGGAAGAATGGGCAAGAATTTCAGTCTCTCGATGTGCAAAACTGATAGAGACATACCCCAAGCGACTTGCAGCTGTAATCGCAGCAAAAGGTGGCTCTACAAAGTATTAACGCAAGGGGGCCGAATAATTTTGCACGCCCCACTTTTCATTTTTTTATTAGTTAAAAAAGTTTCAAAAATCCAAAAGATTTCGTTCCACTTCACAATTGTGTCCCACTTGTTGGTGATTCTTCACAAAAAATAAAAATTTTATATCTTTATGTTTGAAGCCTGAAATGTTGCAAAAGGTTAAAAAGTTCAAGTGGGCCGAATACTTTCGCAAGCCACTGTATATATATATATATATATATATATATATATATATATATATATATATATATATATATATATATATATATTATGTATTATTATTATTATACAGGATTTATATAGCGCCAACAGTTTACGCAGCGCTTTACAACATGAGGGCAGACAGTACACACAATCAATACAGGAGGGATCAGAGGACCCTTACAATCTAGAAGGGAGGGTCAAGTGGAAACAAAATGTAATGACTGTGGGGGATGAGCTGATGGAGAAAATGAAAATACAGTTGTTAGGTGTGGGTAGGGTAGGCTTCTCTGAAGAGAAGGGTTTTCAGGGATCTTCTAAAAGCTAATAAAGTAGGAGATAAGCAGACAGATTGGGGTAGGGCATTCCATAGGATTGGAGAGGCTTTGGAAAAGTCCTGGAGGCGAGCATGGGAGGAGGTGACGAGGGAGCTAGAGAGCAGGAGGTCTTGAGAGGAACGAAGAGAGCGAGTAGGTTGGTATTTAGAGACTAGGCCAGTGATGTAGCTGGGGGCTAAATTGTGGATGGCTTTGTACGTAGTTGTTAGTATTTTGAATTTAATTCTTTGCTTGACCGGAAGCCAGTGGAGGGATTGACAGAGAGGAGTAGCAGAGACAGAGCGATTGGTAAGGTGGATGAGTCTGGCAGCAGCATTCATGATGGATTGAAGAGGTGATAGACTATGTAGAGGTAAGCCAATGAGAAGGGAGTTGCAGTAGTCGAGGCGAGAGATGACCAGCGAGTGAATTAAGAGCTTTGTTGTGTCATTGGTTAGAAAGGGGCGTATTTTGGAGATGTTGCGGAGGTTGAGGCGGCAGGATTTGGGCAGTGATTGGACGTGGTGCTTAAAGGAGAGTTCAGAGCCCAGGACTACACCTAGAACCTTGGCATGTGGGGATGGGCTTATAGTTGTGCCATCGATTTTGACAGAGAGATCAGGGGAAGGGGCATATGGGGGAGGAAAAATGATAAGTTCGGTTTTGGATAGATTGAGTTTGAGGAAGTCGTGTGACATCCAGACTGATATATCTGATAGGAAATTAGTGATACGTGAGGAGACAGAGGGAGTGGGCTGAGGGGTAGAGAAATAGATTTGGGTGTCGTCAGCGTAGAGGTGGTATTGGAAGCCATGGGAGGCTATCAGCTGACCCAGGGAGGAGGTGTAGATTGAAAATAGGAGAGATCCAAAAAACAGATCCTTGGGGGACCCCAACTGAGAAAGAAAGAGGAAGTAGAGTTGTAGGAAACGCTAAAGGTGCGTTTGGATAAGTAGGAAGACCAGCGAAGTGTACAGTCACGGAGACCAAAGGCGTGTAGTTTTTTGAGGAGGAGGGGGTGGTCAACTGTATCAAAGGCAGCAGAGAGGTCCAGGAGTAGGAGTACAAAATAGTGTTGATTGGTTTTGGCCATTATTAGATCGTTTGTTAGTTTTAGGAGAGCAGTTTCTGTTGAGTGTTGAGGACGAAATCCAGACTGAAGGGGATCAAGGAAGGCTATTATCAGCGAGGTGGATGCTCAATTGGACCAGACGTAGACCAGACGTTCGAGGAGTTTGGATAAGAAGGGGAGCAAGGAGATGGGCTGTAGGTTGTTAAGATTGGATGGGTCCAGTGAGGGCTTTTTACGTATGGATCTGACAAGTGCATGTTTTAGAGAGTTGGGGAAGATGCCAGAAGAGAGGGAGAGATTGAAGATGTGGGTTAGAGAATGTAACATAGAGCCCAGAGGGTGAACGTAGCATTTGTGAGGGAACAGGATCCAGAGGGCAGGTTGTAAGGTGGACATTAGCAAGTAGTTTAGCAACCTCGTCTATAGTGGAGGGGTTGAAAGAGGGAAGTAATGATCGTGCTTGTGGGCATGAAGTGTGAAGCATGGAGGGTATCAGAACAGTAGAGATCTCCTCGTAAATTGTATCGATCTTCGGTTTGAAGTGATTGGCGATCTCCTGGGCAGTGAGTGAGTTGGCGGGTGGAGGCGGTGGAGGATGAAGTAGAGAGTTGAAGGCAGAGAAGAGTTGACGGGGACGGGATGATAAGTTGCCAATGAGAGTGATAAAATAGGTCTGCTTGGCAGTGAGGAGGCTAGAATTGTATTTTTGGAGATGAATATATATAATTTAGATACCCTATTTCTCCAAAAATAAGACCTAGCGTGATTGTCGGTGATGGCTGCAATATAAGCCCTACCCCCCAAATAAGCCCTAGTTAAAGTCCTTGTAGGTCTTATTTTCATAGTAGGGCTTTCTGAAAAAAAAAAATTCTAATAAAAAGAAACAAAAAAAACAAAATGTCTTTATCAATTTAGGCCAATATATATTCTGCTACATATTTCAGGTAAAAAAAAAATCCAAATAAGTGTATATTAATTGGTTTGCGCAAAAGTTATAGCCTCTACAAACTATGGGATAATTTTATTTTTTTTACTAGTACTGGTGGCTATGAGCGACTTGTAGCAGGACTGCGATTTTGCGGCCGAGATTCGGGGCACTGACACCAGTGACACTAATACAGTGACTAATGACTAGTAATGACTAAGGAATAATGAATAAGTAATGACTAACGAATACTGTACTAATGACACTGGCTGGGAAGGGGTTAACATCAGGAGCGATCAAAGGGTTAACTGTGCCTAACCAGTATCTGTGTACTGTGAGGGGGAGGTGCTTTTACTATGGAAAGGAACTGATCCATGTCCCTGCTTTTCAGGAGCACAGGATCCATTGCCTTTCCTACTTACAGAACGGCAATCTGCCTTGTTTACATAAGCAGATTGCCGATCTGGCTCTCTGCCAAATGATCGGTGGGTGCCGGTGAACATTGAGTTCAGATCAGCTCCAGATACTTCTAATCACAGTGGGAACGAGTCGCCAGCTGCGTGCATGAACACCCCGGACCTGGAAGTTTCAGATAACGTACTAGGTATGTGACCCGGCGCAGAGCGGGTGGGTGGTCGAAAAGTGATTAATGTGTTAAAATAGCAGCTGGAGATTGTACCAGTCCAGAACGGGAGGGAGGTGGGCTGGTGCAAGGATTTTTGACGCTAGGCGAAACCTAATTTTGCCCCCCCGGCCCCACCCCTGACTCCACCCCCTTTGCCCTGCCCATGTATACCCCACATTTTTTAATGAAGGGCCCATCAAATGCAGCCTCAGCAGCGCCCATCCAATGCAGCCTCACCAGCGCCCATCCAATTGCAGCCTCTTAAGCGCCCATCCAATGCTGCCTCACCAGCGCCCATCAATGGAGCCCCACCCACGAGCCTCACCAGTGCCATCAATGCAGCCTCACCAGCGCCCATCAATGCAGCCTCACCAGCGCCCATCAATGCAGCCTCACCAGTGCCCATCAATTAATGTTTGCTTGCTTCCATTCATTCGGAAGTTGGGACACAGTCCTCCGCTGCTGCTGCGCCTCTGGTACTATGTGCGAACGGAGCAGCGGCTGCCTGCTGATGCTGGGACTTAGTTGCTTGCTGTAGAGAGAAGAGAGTAGGAACTCCAGTGGCCATGCGCCCTAGGTGGCTGCCTAGTTTGCCTAGTGGTAGCATCGGCCCTGGAGGTAGGGTGCCAGTAACAAGGTTGCAGATAACAGTAACAAATAGGTTCCTGGTATATACGGCCTCTCATATCTTAATTTTGTATATTGGCACAGAATAGAGAGCAATTTATATGTTTTGTCAGAATACAGTGTAGGATGGGCTGTCATGCCTCTCTAAGCAATGTGTGCACCGTCCTCCTCAGAGCCCCTCCCCAAATGCGAACTTACCTAAATCTCCAGTGATCTTATAAGTGCCGTCAGCAAACACCCAGAAATAGATCCCTTTGGCCGCGTAACTCAGCGATCCACCTTGATTCACTCTGGCTGCAATGAAGACTCCTCCAGTGTCCGGGGTCTCAATGTAAACATCGCAGGTTACAGTAATATTGGACCTACAACCCAAAAGACAAAGAGAAGTGATAACGGCAGAAGCTGCGTTTACACAGCCCTCATCTGGCTGCAAGTAGTACTGCATGCAGCAGGTCATCCTACATTCACTATATGGCCAACAAACCGGCACGGCTCCTATTTTCAGGATATGTGGTGGAATGAGAGATGGGGGCACCTTCTGTTCTAAGAAAGCTTTACTGTGCTACACATTGATTTGATTGGAGAACGTGTCGATTCCTTTTTAACAGAAAAGTTTTTATTTGTCACCAGAAGGAGAAAGATTTAAACATACAAACATAGGTACATAAAACAAAATGCGGCTACACAATATATAGATACAGTCTTATGCCGCGTACACACGGTCAAACTTTTCGTCTACAAAAGTCAGACGAACGCCGACGGACTAAAGCTGGCTGACAATCCGATCGTGTGTGGGCTTCCCCGGACTTTCAGCGGACTTTCAGCGGACTTTTCCAGCCGCAAATCTGACGGATTGTAGATTTGAAACATGCTTCAAATCTTTACGTCGTAACTACGCCGGACCCAGAAATCCGCTCGTCTGTGTGCTAGTCCGACGGGCAAAAACCCACGCTAGGGCAGCTATTGGCTACTGGCTATCAACTTCCTTATTTTAGTCCAGTGTACGTCATCACATACGAATCCGTCGGACTTTTGTGTGATCGTATGTAGGCAAGTCCGTTCGTAAGAAAGTCTGCCGCAAGTCCGCCAAAAGTCCGCCAAAAGTCCAACAAAAGTCAGTCGAAAGTCTGTCGGACAGGCTGTCGGACTTTTGTAGCCGAAAAGTCCGACCGTGTGTACGCGGCATTAGTGAATATTTCCATATCAGAAGATTTCGGTTATCGTAATGCAAAGTTGTGTATGATTCATAGTACATTCATATTATTACATCAGAGAGTGAAAAGCCTAAATACTTATGCAAATTTCGGGTTCTATCTTCTGTCTAATAGCACCTTTAGCTGGTGAGTCAAGTTATAATGTTATCTAATTGCCATGATATCCAATTATAGGATAATGGAGGATCGAGAAATTGAGGAGGGAGGGAGAGGGGAGAGGAGGGAAGGAGGGGGGGGGGAGGGAATGGAGGCGGGGGAGAGGACACATCAAAAGGGGGGTTCACCACGAGCCCTATCAGGTTGTGTGAATCTTACTGCTTGGACCATGCTCCCCAGATGTTTGTAAACTTCTTAGGTATATATGAGTTTTTAAAGTGGCAATGTGGAGTTCACCATGGCTTTCCATTGGGAGACCGTGGAAGGGTCGGGCTGCTTCCATTTAATTAGGATAGTTTTCCTAGCATAGAACGAGGTGTAAAATACAAACAGTCTTTTATGTGTATTAGGTATAATATTGTCACATACTCCCAGAAGTAAAATAATCAGGTTCAATTGTATATGCAGGTTGCCCACCAAGTTGATAACGTCTACCACTTCTGACCAGAACTGCTGTATAACAGGGCACGACCAGACAACATGTATAAAGGTACCCAACTCCCCATTGCACTTTGGGCATCTATCTGTTCGTGTCAGATATATTCTAGATAATTTCTGCGGTGTATAATATGCTCTGTGGAGAAATTTGAGCTGAATATATCTATCCCTCGCTGAGACCATAAGGGGAATGTACTGTTGGACTCCTTCCTCCCAGTCATCAGCAGCAAGGGCAGGCAAATCCTCTTTCCACTTGTCGTAGAGCTTGGTCCCCCCAGTTGGCTCCTCACTTGATATCCGAAGATACAGGGAGGATAGAACGCGATCTATGGTTCTGGAGATCAGGAAGGTCTCTACCCCGTGTGACTGCAAGACAACCCCTTCCGCGTATTGGGCCTGTGCTGCATGACGCAGTTGCAGGTAGCGAAAGAACATTCGTGAGGGCGGTTGAAAGTCATTTTTTAAAGTATCATAGGGGAGGATTCTGCCCCCGGACATAATTTGTTGTATTATCTTAATCTCGTATATGGCCCACCAGGCCGGGTCTGGGACTGTCTGTAGATGCTGTACGGGGAGATGGTATTGGGTCCAGTAAGTTTTCTTGACATTTGTTCCCATACTCTAACCGTTGTTCGCATGGGAATTTTCATATCTGGATATGCCCTGGGGCCCCTAAACACCAAGTTACTCAGTGCTGAGTAGGATCCCAGTATGGCGGCCTCTAGAGTAAACTGCTTGATGGGACTTTGGATGGGAGAACCACCAGCGGACGGTTACCACAACCGCTGCCTAGTAATATTTCTTAAAACAAGGGAGTGCCAGACCCCCCAACGACAGAGGGAGCTGTAAGGTGGTCCGGGCGACTCTAGGGGCTAGTCCCCCCCACACAAACGTGTTAACTATTTGATCTAGCTTGGTAAAAAGGGAATTGGGGATGGGAATAGGAGTATTGCGAATTTGGGAAGAACAGTCATCTTAATAAGATTAATCCTTCCTACAGGAGAGATGGGACGAGATTTCCAAGACTGACACCTAGTGACAAGTTGGTGGAGGATCGGGTATACATTGTCTGTCAGATATAGAGATGGTGCTTTTTGGATTTCAATCCCTAAATACCTGAACTTAGAAACCGTGGTTAGTGGTATCTGCGGGTTCACCGGAGGTGGGGTCAGGGATAGGGAAAATAGAGTCGATTTGGTCCAGTTGATCCGAATGCCTGAGAAGGATCCATAGCCGTAAATAATTGCCAGGGCTGCCGACAGTGAGGCAGTCACATCTGGGAGGTACAGTATAACAATGCATCATCAGCATTTAGTGAAAGCTTCTCAGTCTAACCGTCGGGGATGCTCTAAGTAGGATAGCCAGGGGTTCTATAGCTAAGGCAAACAGCCCCGGGGACAGTGGGCATCCCTGTCTAGTTCCCCTGCCTAAAGAAAAGGGGGAGGAAAGTGTGCCATTTGTGCAGACTCTTGCGGAGGGGTTTCTGTACAGGAGTTTTATCCAGGAGACAAACTTGGGGCCAAAGTTAAAACATTCAAGAACCTGCCACAGGAACTCCCACTCCACCGAGTCGAAGGCCTTCTCGCTATTTAGAGAGGCCACCACACCTGGGGAGTCCATCTTCCCTGCATGAGATATGTTAGTATATAGTCGACGTAGGTTAATGTCGGTTCCTTTGCCCCGCATGAAGCCCGTCTGGTCGCTGTGAATTATAGATAGGATGACCGAATTTAGCCTGGTTGAGAGAATTTTAGTGGTTATCTTAGCATCCACATTTAAAAGCGATAGGGGGCGATATGAGGCACAGGATGTAGGGTCTTTATTAGGTTTGGCTATAACCACAATTACCGCCTTCGACATAGAGGGAGGGAGACATTAGACTTGTGCACAACGGGAAATTTCGTTTAGTTTTCGGTTCATTATCATTCGTAAAATAAATAATTTTGTTCTGTTATATTCGTTATGTTACATTAATTAGTTTTCAGATAATTCGTTATTATTCGTAGAGTGTTGATATTCGTTATACTGAATCTCGAATCATGTCGAATTCATTCGTTATATCCGCTATAATTTCTTTTATATTAGTTGAAATTCAATATTTATGTATGTATATTGATTGGTGATAATGATTCGTAGTTTGGAAAGTCGTTTGTTTATTGAATCTATTAACACACACAATGACAATATCTCTTCTCCTCTGCTCAAATACAATACAACACCCTTCTCACTCAGTTCTCAGGAATGCACTTTGCCAGTAATCCAACCTCCAGCACAAAATTAATCAGCTGATTGGACTGTAAGATTTACTTTGAGTTGACCTTTTGTTTCATTAGATCTTTAATGAATTACCGTATCATGATGAATTCATTCGTTATATCCGCTATAATTTCTTTCGTATTAGTTGAAATTCGTTATTTTTTTATTCGGACATTCGGATGCATTGTCAGGAGTAGGGTGTGAAATTTAGGGACTAGAAGGTCACTATTTGTTTTATAAAATTCTGCCGGTAAACCGTCAGGGCCTGGGGTTTTTGCTGATTGGAGTGCCGCTACTGCTGCTTGGACCTCCTTGACAGTAATTGGGGCATCTAGAGTGTTTCGGGCCTCATCTGAGAGTTGTGGAAATTCTATTTGATTTACAAAGTGGTGTAGGCTCTCCCTGGTGATGTTGGCTCTAGATGCATAAAGATGTTCATAATATCTAGAAAATTGATCGTTTATACCAACGGGGTCAGAGTGGAGCACCCCTCTGTCATCCATAATATGGACAATATGTGGTGAGGAGGGACATTCTTTAGCCAGCCACGCTAAGAATCTACCCGTCTTCTCTTCTTGTTCAAAAATTCTCTGTGACTGAGCAAGCAACTGTTTCTTGGTGGTCTCAACCCGCATTAGGGAAATTTCGCTGTGAAGGGATTGCATAGCATCATATGTCAGTACATCTTTGGTGTGCACATATCTGTCTTCCAACAGGAGAACCTTCCTTTCTGCTTCCGCTAATGCTAGACTTCAGTATTTTCTGACTTTCCCGATCACTGTTTTGTATTGTCCCCGAGTGTATGCCTTAAAGGCATCCCAAAGTACCAGTGGGGGGCCGTACCCTTGTTTGTGTCCAGTAGACTCCCAACTCTCCCTCCACCAGGGGGGTCACCCTCTTGTCCGTAATCCACAGACCCGAGAGCCGCCACAGTGCAGAGCCCGCCGGCGAGTCCCTTTCGTAATATGAGTAGGAGGGGTGCATGATCCGATATACCGCGTGGCAGGATGTCCACCTCCTGTATCCGGGAGAGCAGGGAGTCAGTGGTATAAACTAAGTCAATTCTGGAGAAAGAGGCATACGTGGCCGAGTGGCAGGTATATTGTTTCTTATCCGGGTGTCTCAATCTCCACACATCATTAAACCCATAACTTTCTGCCCACTGTGATAGGGGGGACACGCCAGGGGGTCCCACACTGAGTCTGTCTAAAACAGAGTTTGGGCTCATGTTAAAATTCCCAGTTAAAACAACTCTAGCCGATGGATATTGTGCTATTTTTGGGGTAATCTTCCGAAGGATGTCAACCGTGGCTGGAGAGGGAATATTTACGCCCACAATCAACAGTTCTAATCTATAACACATTGCATGAAGGGCCACGTATCTCCCCTCTGGATCTAGGTGGAGATCCAATAGGGTGAACCCGAGCGACTTGTGGAGCAGGACACTGACACCTCTAGAATAAGAGGAATAGGTTGAGTGATAGCAAGCACCTACCCAGGGCTTCCGTAGTGCCAGCGTCCTGCTCCCAACCAAATGAGTCTCCTGCAGTACACATACATGTGGGTTATATTTCTTCAGGAAGTTGAATACCAAAGATCTTTTAATCTTGGAGTTCAAACCTCGAACATTCCAAGACAAAATAGTCAGGGGAGTCATTAAAGCCTTATAGGGAATAAATGAGGGCAGCAAATCACCATTACCATTAGCACACTAGTTATGAGAATACACAAGAATAGCAGAACATTATTGACTAATTTGAGAGTATCATCAGGGAGATCTCCTACGCCAACTGGTGGAGAGAGATCAGAGCCACATTGATCCTTAATGTAAAAACCATAAGTACAAAATCTAAGACTTTGTACTTTGTAGCAGCAAAAAAGTCTCAGCAAGGAGTAATAACTTGTACTCCAACCTTGTCCCTACCCCGCCCTTCAGGGAGCCCCACCACACGGAGATTATTTCTCCTTTTTCTGTTCTCTGCATCTTCTGCGCGGGTTTCCAGGGTTTTAATTTTAGTTTGCAGCGTGTGGAGTGAGACTGTGTGATCTTGCAGCGTGTCCTCTGTGTCCCCCACGCGGCGCTCTGCCTCAGTAAGGCGGGAGCGGAAGGTGTCCATATCCCTTCTTATGAGACTGATATCCAGCTGCATCTGCTCTATCTTGCCCGTGAGGGTTGATTGGCAAGTAGTGATTGCCTGCATGAGAGCATCAAAGTTGGACTGCGCCTTCTCTGCAGGGTCAGTGTCAATCCCCTCAGTCTGGAACGCCATATTGGTGCCAGTGGCGGGACAGGGGCTCCGTGCAGCGGGACTTGGAGCAACTTTGTGGGACTTTCGGGTGGACAGGGAGCCTTTCCCCTTGGTCATACCGTTCTCCGCCGTTGATGCAGCCGCTCAGGGCTGCTTAGGATCGCCGGTCTGCAGGGAAGCAGGACTCTAAGCCGGAGTCTGAGCGGAGCTCCTTCACTGCACGTTTGCTCCGGTCGCCATCTTGGACACGCCCCCCACATGTCGATTCCTTTAGTCCTTTCTGACCATCTATGCAACACATGTGGTAAAGAGGATCTCCACCCTTGCTCCACCCCCCCCCCCCCCTCCATTTATTTATTTTTTTACCCCTGCTTAACAGGGATGGTCCTTCTGTACAACTCAGATACTCACCCACCCAGCAGATCCAGCATTATCCTGCTGAGATTCTCTTCTGTTTTGCCACCGTATCTTGTTTTCTGAGACGTCACTCAGTAGGCGCCGGCTTTACTGGGTTCAGCCGGCGGGCCTACCGACGACACACCACTAGGCCAGCCCCCCCTCCTCCTTTACTGAATGAAGGAGCACTGTGCACACCATTTGCCTAGGTGAATGACAAGCACCTGGGGGGGGGGGGGGGGGGGGGCCTGAACACTTACCCAAAAAAAAGAAAAAAAAAAGTTAGAAAAATAAATCATTAAAAAACAGCGCCATTTCAGAAGAGGGGTGGACAAGAGTGAAATGATCCTGGGGGGTGAAGACCTACTTTAAGGCTTTAATACCCCACGCTCCGAATATATGAGTTTATGTGAATAATTGCGCTGATATTAACCTCCTATTACTACACCTAGGTGTTTAACTCAATAAGTGAAAAAACATAAATAAATAAATGAAAACCTGATCATTCACCCATATAAAACACCTGTGAAGTATGGTACCACAATAATCCTTAATTATAGTTGCCAAATTATATAGATAAATCTAAATAGCTTCTGTGCGCCAACAATAAATAGTATTAAGTAAATAATTTGTGTGCGCCAATAATACATAGTCAATATATACTAAAAAGTTCAAATAAATAAATCAAAATTAGTGAGTTCAGTGTCAAATCTTCTGTGAAATAAGATAGTAGCAGATATACTGTCTCTATCACCACTCTGTCACCGGTGGCTTTTACTCTGATTTTCCCGATTGTAAGCTCATTTCCATGACATGAAAAATAAAGAAAACAAAACCATTGTGCAGAGACCACAGCGAGATGGTGCTACATGCTAGGATACTTAGTTTCACTCACATATCCCCATTCGCAAGATCGCAAAAGGATTACAATGATTAGCTGCATAGAGCTCTGCGCTAGAGGTTTCTCATCCACCGTCAGTGATCACACACAGCTACTGCTGGAAACGTCACAGGCTCCTCCTCCCGATGCGTTGCGTCACAGACACGTGACTTTTTCAACCTTTTTCACCCTTGAAAAAGTCATGTGTCTGTGACGCAACGCGTCGGGAGGAGGAGCCTGTGACGTTTCCAGCAGTAGCTGTGTGTGAGCACTGACGGTGGATGAGAAGCCTCTAGCGCAGAGCTCTATGCAGCTGATCATTGTAATCCTTTTGCGATCTTGTGAATGGGGATATGTGAGTGAAACTAAGTATCCTAGCATGTAGCACCATCTCGCTGTGGTCTCTGCGCAATGGTTTTGTTTTCTTTATTTTTCATGTCAAGGAAATGAGCTTACAATCGGGAAAATCAGAGTAAAAGCCACCGGTGACAGAGTGGTGATAGCGACAGTATATCTGCTACTATCTTATTTCACAGAAGATTTGACACTGAACTCACTAATTTTGATTTATTTATTTGAACTTTTTAGTATATATTGACTATGTATTATTGGCGCACATCAATTATTTACTAAATACTAGGGATGAGCCGAACACCCCCCGGTTCGGTTCGCACCAGAACCTGCGAACGGACCGAAAGTTCGCACGAACGTTAGAACCCCATTGACGTCTATGGGACTCGAACGTTCGAAATCAAAAGTGCTCATTTTAAAGGCTAATTTGCATGGTATTGTCCTAAAAAGGGTTTGGGGACCCGGGTCCTACCCCAGGGGACATGTATCAATGCAAAAACAACTTTTAAAAACGGCCGTTTTTTCGGGAGCAGTGATTTTAATGATGCTTAAAGTAAAAAAAAAAAGTGAAATATTCCTTTAAATATCGTACCTGGGGGGTGTCTATAGTATGCCTGTAAAGTGACGCGTGTTTCCCGTGTTTAGAACAGTCCCTGCACCAAATGTCATTTTTAAAGGAAAAAATCTCATTTAAAACTGCTTGCGGGTTTAATGTAATGTCGGGTCATGGCAATATGGATGAAAATCGGTGAGACAAACGGCATGGGTACCCCCCAGTCCATTACCAGGCCCTTTGGGTCTTGTATGGATATTAAGGGGAACCCCGCACCCAAATTAAAATAATGAAAGGTGTGGGGCCACCAGGCCCTATATACTCTGAACAGCAGTATACAGGCGGTGCAAACAAGACAGGGACTGTAGGTTTGTTGTTATGTAGAATCTCTTTGTAATTTTGAACGGGTACATTTTTAACGTGTTTAGCTCCAGCCAAAAAATCTTTTTTAAGCTTTTTGGAAAACATAGGGAAGGGTTATCACCCCAGTGACATTTGTTTTGCTGTCTTTCCTCCTCTTCAGAAGATTTCACCTCACTTTTTGTCCCAATGAAAAATGTTTTTTGAAAATGTGGGTTTTTTTGTGGAACAAGGATTGGAAAGCATCAGTGGAAAGGAGAAATTTTTTTCCCATATTAACTCTTACAGGAGAGAATTTCCCTTCCTAGGGGTAGATTTCATCTCACTTCCTGTTGTCTCCTTCCGTTTGCAAGTAGGAGTCGTTTGTAAGTTAGATGTTTGAAAGTAGGGTCCTGCCCTATAAAATTTGGGCCTTAGGTGTTGCTGTGGCCACAACACTGTAAGCCCTCACAGGGCCCTGCTGTGAAATATTAGATCAAGAATTGTAATTACATGCCCCTGTTGAACAGGAGCTGAAAAATTAGGCCTTAGGCCACAACACTGCAACCCCTCACAGACACTCTAGTTGGAACGCAGGAACGAGCCCTGCTGCAAAGTATTGCATCAAAAATTGTAATTACACGCCCCTGTTAGACAGGGGCAGAAAAATTGGGCCTTAGGCACTGGTGCTGGTGCCACAACACTGCAACCCCTCACAGACACTCTAGTTGGAATGCAGGAACGAGCCCTGCTGCAAAGTATTACATCAAAAATTGTAATTACACGCCCCTGTTAAACAGGGGCTGAAAAATTGTGCCTTAGGCACTGGTGGTGGCGCCCAGAACCAAAAATGTTCTTACAAGCTATCAGCGTGATGATTGAGGAGGAAGAGGATAATTACTCAGGGATAGTCACTCAGCATCAGCATAGGCAGTCTTTGAAGGGATCTGAGATTTCAAAAAAAATTATTCGGTTACATCAGCATCAGGTGCTTGGTAGCTGGTGGTGATCCAAGACTGATTCATTTTTATGAAGGTCAGCCGATCGACCGAGTCGGTGGACAGACGCACCCTGTGATCGGTTACCACGCCTCCAGCAGCACTGAATGTGCGTTCCGAAAGAACGCTGGATGCAGGACAGGCCAGTAGCTCAATTGCATACTGTGCAAGCTCTGGCCAGTGATCCATCCTCAAGACCCAGTAACCCAGAGGATTTTCGGTGGGAAAGGTGTCCAAGTCTGATCTTGCCCCTAGGTATTCCTGCACCATGTAAAACAGACGCTGGCGATGCTTGCTGGAACCGATCATACCTTGGGGCTGCGAACCAAAAAATTGTCTGAACGCATCGGTCAGACAGCCACCTTCTCCACCGCTCCTTCTTTGACTGACCGAAGCCTCAGCAACACGTTGTCCAGAAACAGGAGTTTGTAACCTCCCAGTCTCTGGGAACGCGTTGCACAGACCTTTCTGCAAGGCCTCCCGAAGATGTTTCATCCTCTGCTCCCTCTGCGATGGCAAGATAAGGTCCGCAACCTTACCCTTGTAACGTGGATCAAGGAGGGTTGCCAGCCAGTATTGGTCCTTCTCCTTGATACCACGAATACGAGGATCCTTACGCAGGCTTTGCAGGATCAGGGAGGCCATGCAGCGTAGGTTTGCTGAGGCATTCGGTCCGGAGTCCTCTGGGTCACTAAGGACGACAACGTTCGCAGCCACCTCCTCCCAGCCAGGTACAAGTCCATGTGTTTCTTGGGACTGATCCCTTAAAGACTGCTGCTGATGCTGAGTGCCAGGCTCCACCTCCATACTGACACAATCTTCCTCCTCCTCCTCCTCGTCCTCTTCCTGTGTGATCGGCGGGCACGCAGGAACACTGTCTGGATAAAGGGGGCCTTGAGAGCTAAGGAAGTCCTCCTCTTCCTGCCTCTGTTCTGCCTCAAGTGCCCTGTCCATTATTCCACGCAGCGTGTGCTCCAACAGGTGGACAAGGGGGACAGTGTCACTGATGCATGCACTGTCACTGCTCACCATCCTCGTGGCCTCCTCGAATGGTGACAGGACAGTGCATGCATCCCTGATCATGGCCCACTGGCGTGGGGAAAAAAAAACAAGCTCCCCTGACCCTGTCCTGGTGCCATAGTCGCACAGGTACTCATTGATGGCCCTCCGCTGCAGCATGGCCAACGTTGAGTTCCACCTGATGGGCATGTCACAGATTAGGCGGTTCTTGGGCAGGTTAAACTCCTTTTGGAGGTCCGTCAGCCGAGCACTGGCATTATATGACCGGCGGAAATGCACACTGACTTTCCTGGCCTGCCTCAGGACATCCTGTAAGCCCGGGTACCTGCCCAAGAACCGCTGCACCACCAAGTTAAGGACGTGAGCCAAACAGGGCACATGGGTCATTTGTCCCTGTCGGAGGGCAGAGAGGAGGTTGGTGCCATTGTCGCAAACCACCATTCCTGCCTTAAGTTGGCGTGGCGTCAACCACCTCTGAACCTGCCCCTGCAGAGCTGACAGAACCTCTGCCCCAGTGTGGCTCCTGTCCCCCAAGCACACCAGCTCAAGCACCGCATGGCATCTTTTGGCCTGCGTACTTGCGTAGCCCCTTGAACGACTACAGAGCACCGCTGGTTCCGAGGAAGAGGCCATGGAGGAAGAAGAAGAGGAGGGGGTGGAGGAGAGAGGTGTGTCACAATCAGCATTTTGGAGGCGTGGTGGCGGAACAACCTCCAACACTACTGCACCTTGTCCTGCATCCTTCCCAGCTGCCAGCAGAGTCACCCAATGCGCCGTGAAACTTAGGTAACGTCCCTGTCCATGCCTGCTGGACCATGAGTCAGCGGTAATATGCACCTTACCGCTGACCGCCCTGTCCAGCGAGGCATGGACATTGCCTTCCACATGCCGGTAGAGAGCCGGAATCGCCTTCCGTGAGAAAAAGTGGCGTTTGGGTACCTGCCACTGAGGAACCGCACATTCCACAAACTCACGGAAGGGGGCAGAGTCTACCAACTGAAAAGGCAGCAGTTGAAGTGCTAGCAATTTTGCCAAGCTAGCATTCAACCGCTGGGCATGTGGATGGCTGGGAGCAAACTTCTTTCGGCGGTGCAGCAGCTGGGGCAGGGAAATTTGCCTGGTACAATCTGACGTCGGTGTACCAAAAGCAGATTGCCCACAAGTACTTGGCTGTGACACACCTAATTCTACACCTTCATTCCTCTCACTGCAGGTCTCAGAGAGGACTGGAGGTCTAGTGGGGTTGGAAATCTCAGCTGATGAAGAGCAAGGAGAGATCCTCTTTGTTCTTTGGTGTGGGTCTTTTAGATACGCTTGCCAACGAACTGCATGGCAGGTCAACATATGTCTGGTCAAGCATGTGGTACCCAAGCGGGAGATGTTTTGGCCACGCGAGATACGCTTGAGACATATGTTGCAAATAGCAGCGGTGCGATCTGATGCACTCGTCTCAAAAAAGGCCCACACCAAAGAACTTTTTGAATAACGCGCAGAGACTGCAGCGCCCTGCACATGTGGAGCTTTGGGGTGTGATGCAGTCAATGTGCTGCCCTTAGGCTGGCCCCTGGAGGGCATCCTGCCTCGTTGGTGATGTGCCGCCTCCTCCTCCTCCTCCTCCTCCTCTCTCCTATCAGGCACCCACGTTGAGTCAGTGATCTCATCATCCCCTCCCTCCTCATCACTGGAGCAAACCTGGCAGTATGCTGCAGCAGGGGGAGCATGACTGCCAGATTGCTGTCCTTCTTGGGCACCCCCTCTGTACGTGCTCATGTTACTGCCTTCATCGAGCTCAGTATCATCATCAGAGCCTTCCAAACGCTGGGCATCCTCCTGGAGCATGTACCCAACACTGTGGTCAAACAGTTCGAGGGACTCCTCAGGAGGACATGGTGGAGCTAGGGAAGGAGTCACTGATAACATTGAGCTGAGGGAAGAGGCCGCTGCTTTGCCAGACAAAGCACCCTGGGCATGGGTGAGAGAGGATGAGGAGGATGAGGACGGCTTGGTCATCCACTCGACCAAGTCTTCCGCATGTTGCGGCTCAACACGGCCAGCTGCCGAAAAAAAGGCCAAGCGTGTCCCATGGCCACGTGCTGATGAGGATGCACCGTCTCCACGACCAGCACTAGACACAGAGCCTGCTAGCCCTCTCTTATTGGCTTGTGTCTGTCTGCCTCTCCTTCTTGGCCTTCCAGACATACTAATGGCCTGTAGCTGCACTAAGCTGGGATATATATATATATGTACTGATACTGCAGCTAGCAAAATCAACTGCTTACCTGTAGTTTGAGAACACCACCAACCTTCTTCAGTTAGCTTTATATACTGTAACCAGACAAGCCTGCCTGTCAGTAGGAAGATAACAGGAACGGATCTAGCTGAACACTGTGAGCAGGACGCACTGTACTAAATGTAAATAGTCTAGCTGCCTGACCGTGGTACTAATAGGATCAAAAGAACACCAGTAATTTTCTTTAGGTAGCTGTTAATACTGTAACAAGACAAGCCTGCCTGTCAGTAGGAAGATAACAGGAACGGATCTAGCTGAACACTGTGAGCAGGATGCACTGCACTAAATGTAAATAGTCTAGAAGATAACAGGAACGGATCTAGCTGAACACTGTGAGCAGGACGCACTGCACTAAATGTAAATAGTCTAGAATTTAACAGGAACGGATCTAGCTGAACACTGTGAGCAGGACGCACTGCACTAAATGTAAATAGTCTAGAAGATAACAGGAACGGATCTAGCTGAACACTGTGAGCAGGACGCACTGCACTAAATGTAAATAGTCTAGAAGATAACAGGAACGGATCTAGCTGAACACTGTGAGCAGGACGCACTGCACTAAATGTAAATAGTCTAGAAGATAACAGGAACGGATCTAGCTAAACTGAATACAGTGTATATATATATATGCAACACCTGGGATGCATATATATACACAATACACTGTAAGTGCAGCTAACTGACTGACTGTTCTGCCTAATCTATCTAACTCAAATCAAATGACACTGTCTCTCTGTCTATCTCTTTCAACGCCGGAACACACACTACACAGGGCCGCCGTGCAGGCGGCCTTATATAGTGTGGGGCGTGTACTAAATCCCCTGAGCCATAATTGGCCAAAGCCTCCTTGGCTTTGGCCAATTACGGCTCTCTGTTCAGGCGGCGCTGTGATTGGCCAAGCATGCGGGTCATAGTGCATGCTTGACCAATCATCAGCAAGCAATGCACTGCGATGCCTCAGTGAATTATGGGCCGTGAAGCGCCACACGAATTTGGCGCGAACGGCCCATATCGTTCGCAATTCGGCGAACGGGCGAACAGCCGATGTTTGAGTCGAACATGGGTTCGACTCAAACACGAAGCTCATCCCTACTAAATACTATTTATTGTTGGCGCACAGAAGCTATTTAGATTTATCTATATAATTTGGCAACTATAATTAAGGATTATTGTGGTACCATACTTCACAGGTGTTTTATATGGGTGAATGATCAGGTTTTCATTTATTTATTTATGTTTTTTCACTTATTGAGTTAAACACCTAGGTGTAGTAATAGGAGGTTAATATCAGCGCAATTATTCACATACACTCAATTATCCACTTGTTATTCACAAATCAATTGCAGCTATATTATTTGGATATCTCTTATTAATCACAATTTAATTTATCCACGTTAGCGCTTGAGTATTTTCACAATCACTCTGCATATATACACGTCCAAGGGACGGCAGAACTTTCTGTGCTGAGAACGAGCCAAGTGCACACTCCCAGTATGGCGACTGAGCTCTCTAAGACAGTCATCAATTCTGGAGCTGGTGGGCTCAGCTCCCAATCATCTGACCACCGTGACAACCAATCAAAGTGGTCACCTGATCTGCTGGTCCTTCCTACCCCCCCCCCCCCCGATCATAAGGACCCAGTTACAGAGATGCTGGGGCTGGGCTGGAAAGAGTTAAACACATAAGTCACTTCTATTGCTCTCAGCTTCTCCAAATGACATTTTTTGTTCCTGTGATCTGACTTCCTGTATGGTGGCTACAGTCATTCTCCATGGTCCCACTTTATGTGGGAACGTATCCACCTCGCTGTAGGTGGGAAAGTAACCACACCGCCTTGGCCAGCTACCCTGTAGGTAGGAACTAAGCCACCTCGCCTTGGTCCCGCTGTAGGTAGCAACCTAGCCACCGCACCTTGGCCCCGCTGTAGGTAGCAACGTAACCACCCCACCTTGGCCCCACTGTATGTAGGAACGTAGCCACCCTGCCTTGGCCCCAATGTATGTAGGAACGTAGCCACCCCGCCTTGGCCCCACTGTAGGTAGGAACGTAGCCACCCCACCTTGGCCCCACTGTATGTAGGAACATAGCCACCCCACCTTGGCCCCACTGTAGGTAGGAACGTAGCCACCCCGCCTTGGCCTGACTGTAGGTAGGAACATAGCCACCCCGTCTTGCAAGCTCCTGAGATGGACTATGGGATTTGCAGTGTACATATAGAGCCATACACATGACCACAGCTAATGAGCACTGTTCACTCCAATCAAAAGGAAGTGGGGGAGTGGGGTAAAGGAGAGGTTCAGGGGCTCACAAATGACATTACAAGGAGACAGAAAAGCACACAAAGAAAACAAAGTCATGAAGAAAACCTTACGGAGCCATTAAAGCGGGGTTCCACCCAAATTTTCAACTTTATCTTACCCCATTCAGTTAATTGCCTAGATACTCAAATGCCTGTCCAAAAAAATTATATCGCCCTAATTACCCTTTATTTTTTAATTAATAGTTCCGATTCCTGTTTCTCCTCCTGTGGGAGTAGGCGTGTTTCTTGCCTTTGCCTGGCTCGGCACAGTCTCCTGGGCGCTAGTCTCAGGCTTCCCAAGATGCAGTGCAGAACGCCGTCATGCCACGTCATATGTTTGGTTGCCATTACAACGGGGCGGGAACTTCCAACGACGACGCCCGTTGTGATGGCAACCCGGAATTTGACGGCGCTGCTCGCTGTTACCAGTGATCATGCACGGGAACGAGCGGTGAATGCTGGGAGCACAGCATTCACCGTGTCCCGGAAATAAATGCTTGTGGGCTTCAATTGCCCACAAGCAAGATGAATACCGCCAGGATCGAATTATATAAGTTATTCTTGCGGACGAAATCTGAGAGAGGCGGCAATATTAAACACAATCAGTGAAGATGATATTTTGATAATTAAAGTTTATCAATGACCAGGAAAAAAAAAAAAAGATAGGTCGCTGGACTCCCGCTTTAAGAAGTTGAAATGTATGGAGGATTTCTAGAGAATATATTGTTTAGTAGACTTGTGCACAATGGAAAAAATTGTTTCTTTTCGGTTCGTTGTCATTCGTAAAATACATAATTTCGTTCTGTTAGATTCGTTATGTTATGTTAATACGTTTTCGGATAATTCGTTATTATTCACAGAGTGTCGATATTCGTTATACTGAATCTCGAATCATGACAAATTCATTCATTATATGCGCTATAATTTCGTTTGTATTCGTTGAAATTCGAAATTTATGTATGTATATATATTTGTGATAATGATTCGTAGTTTGGGAAGTCGTTTGTTTATTGAATCTATTAACACACACAATGACTATATCTCTTCTCCTCTGCTCAAATACAATACAACACCCTTCTCACAAGGTTCTCAGGATTGCACTTTGCCAGTAATCCAACCTCCAGCACAAAATTAATCAGCTGATTGGACTGTAAGATTTACTTTGAGTTGACCTTTTGTTTCATTAGATCTTTAACGAATTACCGAATCATCTCGAATTCATTCGTTATATCCGCTATAATTTCTTTCGTATTCGTTGAAATGCATCCGAATGTCCGAAAGATGCAAAATTCGGACGAATTTCGATTCATTACGAAACGAATTGCACAAGCCTATTGTTTAGTGTCACTTTTAAGTAGAATCCCTGCCCAATACTAAACTAGTCTTAAAAATGCCCCCTCCCACCTCCTGCTACCTATGCTGACTAACCGGTGCCAGTGGCAGCTGCAGTGGAGAAGAGGGACCACCGACAACAGATGGACCATAGGAGGCTATGGGCGAGGCCTGGAATTCACAGCCATTGTTAAGCGCACTCTCTCCTCTCCCCTGCAGCAGTCACTCACTGACACAGAGGAGCACATGACTGAACTGGAGCAAGATGAAAGTAATATATATTAAAAATCTGACCGGCGACAGGCACTCACCAAGTGAAGTCTCCAATGACGCTTATGGCTTGAGGGGCATCAGACACCCAGGTGATGGGACGCTGAGTCAGCACCTGCCGGAGGGTGAACGTGTGATCTCCGGGGTCCGAGGTGTTTATGAAATATTCGAAAACTCCAGATTGGTCTGTGAAATACGGAGCCTCGCTGAACAGAGGGTTTCCTGGGCACAAGAACCATTTATGAATGAACTTCAATCCAGAGGAGCATTTCACATCTTCAGATTGCACTGCGCATCTCAACATTTTGAAAAATCGCATTTCCACACTACTGCCCTAGTCACACCCACATAAGATGCCCAAGTTCCACGAATGAATAAAAAAAGGGGCAGGCCAGGGACAGTCAGACTGGGGAGAAAGGGCTAGATGAAGCTGGATGTCCTCCAGCCAGGAAATGGGCTCTGAATTGCTGCAGCTTCTAATGCACACTGTGAGAAGCTCACAGTGTGCAGTGAAATCAGAGTAAGCCATTTCAGTCCAGGAGAGGAGCCGGTACAACCGACGGGAAGGCTGGAGGTCAGATTTAAGTTTAATCTCCACCTGAATCTGGCATTTCACTCTCCGATTTGCATCACTTGGATACCAGTGCGATATTTTCAGCCTTTCGATGCCCACTTTACAGCTACAATGAAGGTGCCTTGGTCTCTCAGCCTGGACTCCTGAAAGATTTTAGTAATTAAAAGTGGAGGGAGGTGCCATCATTCAGCTATGTAATGGCCGTGAAACAAGCAGAACTGTGAAACATGTTGGGGATATTGTGAAATATAGAAAAAGAAAAGAAGCCAGCTTGTTCTCCAGCTCCTCCGTGACCGCTAAAAGTATACATTTTAGGAGAAGCTCAATAACAAAAGCCACATGACTTCCAACAGTCACACCTACATACTACACACTTACGGACATCAAAATCATCCTTGTACTTTCGGGGGAAGGGCTGAGGCTTGGGGGGCTCAGGATAAGACCCTTTCTGGCCCTTTTCAAGAGTTGTCAGAGTGTACACCTCGTCCACACCCAGCTCCAGAAAGAACACACCATTCTGAACCTGAAACAGACATGACAGGTACTCAAAGATTTCACACCCCCAAAAATTGCCTATTAGGTATCCGAGGTAATTTAATTTATTCATTAACCACTTGCTTACCGGGCACTTAAACCCCCCTCCTATCCAGACCAATTTTCAGTTTTCAGCGCTGACGCACTTTGAATGACAATTGCGCGGTCATACAACACTGTACCCAAATAAAATTTTTATCATTTTTTCACCACAAATAGAGCTTTCTTTTGGTGGTATTTGATCACCTCTGCGGTTTTTACTTTTTGTTAAAAAAATGTAAAAAACTGAATTTTTAAAAAAAAAAAATGTTTTTTTTTTTATATTTTGTTATAAAAAATTTAAAACGGGTAATTTTTCTTCTTCATTGATGTACGCTGATGAGACGGCAGTGATGGGCACTGATAGGCGGCAGTGAAGGGCACTGATGGGTGGCAGTGATGGGCACTGATGGGTGGCAGTGATGGGCAGCACTGGCAGGTGGCAATGATTGGCACTACAGGTGGGCATTGATAGGTGGTACTTGTGGGCATTGATAGGTGGCACTTGTGGGCAATGTTAGGTGGCACTGTGGGCACTGTTAGGTGGCACTGTGGGCACTGTTAGGTGGCACTTTTATTGGGCACTGATGAGGCAGATGTGCCTCTTCCACTTCGGGGCCGATGTCCCTGACACGTGAGCCGGTGATCGGCTTTTTTTTCTCAGCGTGAGTAAAAAAAAAAAAACGATTACCGATGTTTTGTTTACATCATGTGATCAGCTGTCATTGGCTGACAGCTGATCACATGGTAAGGGGCCGGGACCGGCCCCTTACATGGATTGGTGATCAGCCGAGTCTCAGTGACTCGGTGATTGCAGTGCGCCCGGCGCGCGCCCTGCAGGGCGCACCCAGGGAGTGTGCACAGGGGAGGCCATCATATGACGGCCTCCCGGGAATGCAGGTGTGCGCTGTGGCCGTCATTTGGCCATAGCGCAGATGTCTACTGGTTAATAAACATGCCAACATATTACTATATACAGTGAGGGAAAAAAGTATTTGATCCCCTGTTGATTTTGTACGGTTTGCCCACTGTCAAAGAAATGATCAGTCTATAATTTTAATGGTCGGTTTATTTTAACAGTGAGAGACAGAATAACAACAAAAATATTCCGAAAAAATGCATTTCAAAAAAAGTTATAAATTGATTTGCAATTTAACGTGTTGTATTTGATCCCCTATCAATCAGCAAGATTTCTGGCTACCAGGTGTCTTTTATACAGATAACAAGCTGAGATTGATTGCCCTTTAAGAGAGTGCTCCCAATCAGATTGCAATCTCTCCACCATGGCCAAGACCAAAGAGCTGTCCAAGGATGTCAGGGACAAGATTGTAGACCTACACAAGGCTGGAATGGGCTACAAGACCATCGCCAAGCAGCTTGGTGAGAGGGTGACAACAGTTGGTGCGATTATTCGCAAATGGAAGAAACACATAACTGTCAATCTCCCTCGGTCTGGGGCTCCATGCCAGATCTCACCTCGTGGAGTTTCAATGATCATGAGAACGGTGAGGAATCAGCCCAGAACTACACGGGGGAATCTTATCAATGATCTCAAGTCAGCTGGGACCATAGTCACCAAGAAAACAATCGGTAACACACTACACCATGAAGGACTGAAATCCTGCAGCGCCAGCAAAGTCCCCCTGTTTAAGAAAGCACATGTACAGGACAGTCTAAGGTTTGCTAATGAACATCTGAATGATTCAGAGGAGAACTGGGTGAAAGTGTTGTGGTCAGATGAGACCAAAATCAAGCTTTTTGGCCTCAACTCAACTCGCCGTGTTTGGAGGAGGAATGCTGCCTATGACCCCAAGAACACCATCCCCCACCGTCATACATAGAGGTGGAAGCATTCTGCTTTGGGGGTGTTTTTTCTGCTAAGGGGACAGGACAACTTCACCGCATCAAAGGGACGATGGACGGGTCCAAGTGCCATCAAATCTTGGGTGAGAACCTCCTTCCCTCAGCCAGGGCATTGAAAATGGGTCGTGGATGGGTATTCCAGCATGACAATGACCCAAAACACACGGCCAAGGCAACAAAAGGAGTGGCTCAAGAAGAAGCACATTAAAAAAGGTCCATTATAAGCTATATTACACCTACAATAACCTGTTGTAAACTTAAAAAAGAGAGATTAGTATGGCTGTTGTATTTGTTGTACTGTGTAATTTTATGGGGGGGGGGGTGTAATAATATTATTATTAGTAGTATTATTATTATTAATAATAAAAATAAAGTTTTAATAGCAATTCATAATAGGATAATGTACCAAGAACTAGTCAGATTTTTTTTTTTTTTGCTAGTTCTTGGCACATTATTCTATTGTGAAATTCTATTAAAACTATTATATAAAAGATAAATCATTTTTATTAAAAATGTATTATTATATTTTCTTCCCCAATAAACTTGCATATTTTAATAATCATAAAAAGTTTCAACTTCACGATAGAATAAATGTACCAAGAATTGGATATATACAAACATTTTTTTTTAGCTATTTCTTGGTAAATGATTCTATTATAAAATTCTATTAAAACGATATAAAACATCATATAAAAATAGTGTTATTAATCTATAAAATTATATATAAAATATGTTTATTATTTTAATTAGATATTAAAGCGGAGCTCCACCCAAAAAGGGAAAGCTCCGCTTGTTCGCAACCTCCCATCTTCCACTGCCACATTTGGCACTTTTTTTTGAGGGGGGAGGGGAGCGGTTACCTGGTTTTGATAGGTACCTGCTCCCCCATCCTGGTGAGGTCGCCCTACGGCGTTATGCATCATGTCCGCCCCCCCCCCCCCCCGCTGCATTCAGGGACCTGTGTGTCCCCCAGAAGACGGCAGGACCATTCTGAAGGCACAGCGCAACTCACGCATTGGCTTCACTGCTGGTTTCCCTTACTTGCAATGCCGGCACTTGCACCCCAAGCCGATGGAGGAATCGGCTTAGGGTGCCGACATCGCTGGATTCCAGGACTGGCAAGCGTCCTTATATTAAAAGTTAGCAGCTACAGTATTGCTACTGTAACACTTGCTAAAAAAAAAAAAAAAAATCCCTTGTGGCCGTGTGTTTTGTATAAATGGGATTTCCCACAGAAAGTCTCCTTATTATACATGCTAAGTAAATACATGATAAGTAAATCGAGCACTGACCGTTATTGGTGACATCTTCTGAAATAAAGTGTTTTCGGTGGTGTTGGTGAAAAGCTTGGAATGCCAGACCTGCAAAGTCTTTATATCCTTCTACAGCAAGAGGGGGAAAGGGGGAGGAGTTATAATTCTTGTTGCCGATTTAAAGACAAAGTCAAAAATAGGATAAAAAAAAATGAATAGCCCGTTAAAAGCAAAAACAGCTTTTGCTGCAATTTTCAGCATCAGTACAGATATTTCCTCCACAGTACTTTTCAATTCTGCTACTAGATGTCCTCAGTCTGATGGCCAGCATCCTGCAACACACACGTCTTCTATGTCCAGGTCATCCCGGACGAGCCCCCAACCTGTGACCATACCATAGGGCAGATCCTAGCAAACTCTACAGTAGATTTCATCTACCAACACCTCTGTAGGTGATGGACACTGGCCCTGCCAGCGACATTATTTTTTATTTTATTTTTTTTAATGGGAGCCATCTTAAATCCTTTCAAGGGCGTGAATGAAATTGTACATGCCCAGCATCCCTAGAAAAAAGGGAGAAGGATTACCGGAGCAGGGGGAAAAGGACACTGTGAAATCCCAAGCAGCAATGAAAGAAAATCCAAAAGGTTACAGGAGTCACTGGAACAGAAGGAAACTTCTTTCAGTGGGGCCAACTGTTTAAACTGGGATATTTCACCCTCATTTCCTGTTGTGTCTCTAGGACAGGAAGTGAAGGGAAATCTCCCCAATGGAACACAGACACAAAAAAGCACAACAGGGCTCCAACCCGTTCATAGTGTATCCAAAACTAAAAAGTAGAGCTTTGGCTTTAGAAATGCTTTACTATTAGATTGCATTGACCCAGAGAAGAACATACGAGAGTCTAAACAAACGTTTTACATTTTGGCATCCATCATACAACTTCTACGATACATTCCCCTCTTCTTTTTTTTTATCAGTTAAAATGGACAAAAACGTGTAACCGAAGCCAAAAAAAAAAAAAAATTAACACTCACAAATTGACCATCGAGCTTGAATGTAGCGTTCTGAGAGGAGACGTTATATTTGGGCAGAAAAGGACGGATACAGACAGAATGGTCATGCGACTAAAAGAGAACACACAGGGTGATATTAAAAGTGCGCTTAACAAATAATACAGGATAATCAATTATTAACCCCTTCCCATTGGAACGTTTAAAAAAAAAAAAAAAAACTAACGCCAGAGGCTTCCCAAGAATGTGATCCCTGGGATTGTCCATCACAGTGATTACATGAATAGAAGAGCAAGAAAAATCATGAACTGCCACTAATCTCGTTAATAATAATAACAACGGTGCTTTTAACACCCCTAATGTGTGCCCACGTCTAAGTGACAAAAGTAAATAGTGACATCATCCAGCTCCACCTGAATCTTTGCGTCACTGATCACGACTTCTTCCGTAAATCCTTGAAGAAGTCATGCGATCAATGACGCAATGCATGGGGGCGGAGCTGGGCGACGTCATTTCCAGTACAGACTGAAACTGGAAGTGGGCGATACTGGTTTTTCCAAGGTGTACTGATTCTGAATACATTATATTGGTCAAGAATTTTAAAATGCGAGTGCAACTACTTTTATATATTAAAGAGAGTGTTCGATTTAAAACTATATTGCAGCATTGGTGATATTCTTTTTCTGGGAGCAGCATCCCTATGGAATGAGGAGTATGTTCCCTCAAAAGGGACCTATAATACACCACTCTTGGCATCTGTGGATCAAACCCAAAGGACAAAAAAAAAAAAATCATATATAGCCCACCCTACTGCCCCCAGATTATCCATGTGTGACTGGGAGCTTTCAGGGACACGTGCTGCCACAGTGCTGGAGGTGCATGATTGAGCCTTCACACAGATTAGCATTGCAGAGAAGGAAAGGGGACCTGTGTGACCTTCCTCCTGCCCAGTCACAGAAGCCTTTGTATTGTGTGAACTTATTCAGTGAGATTCCCCCATCAATTGGGCCTTTTTTTGATTAAAAAGCAAAAAGTGAAGGGATAAAAAAAAAAAAAACACTGGAAGGTGTCCGAAATAAGATGCAAGAGGCAGATGCTGCAATCGCAAAGTTGACAGGGTCTTACCATAGTCTCTATAATAATAGTGAGATTCCCCCGCCTGTCTGTGAGAGCAACATAGCTACCACCGTTCTTCAAGTGGCCGACCGTACGGAGGTAGAACCAGCCCGGCTCCGTGAACTGTGTGGTATGAGCTGGAAGAGAAATAAATGGATCATACAGCAACCTTTCTCATGGTGTTCTGCATCCTTCAATGACACCCAAAGTCGGCTGTATGTGACTTTAATTCAGGTGTAGGTCTGGGCAAAAAAAAAAAAAAAAAAAAAAAAAAAAATAAATATATATATATATATATATATATATATATATATATATATATATATATATATATATATATATATATATATATATATATATATATATATATATAGAGACACACACACACAGAGTTTCTTTAACGGCTTGCCGACCGGCTCACGCCGATATACGTCGGCAGAAGGGCATGTACAGACAGATTAACGTACCTGTACGTTGCCCTTTAAGAAGCGGTTTGCGGGCGCCCGCCGCGAGCTCTGTGAGTGTGATCGCAGGTCGCGCGGACACAATGTTCGCGGAGGATACCCGCGATCGTGTCACGGAGAGGAAGAACGGGGAAATGCTCATGTAAACAAGCATTTCCCCGTTCTGCCTAGTGACACTGATCGCTGCTCCCTGTAATCGGGAGCAGTGATCAGTGTCATGTCACACGTATCCCCCCCCCCCCCCACAGTTAGAATCACTCCCTAGGACACACTTAACCCCTACAGTGCCACCTAGTGGTTAACCCCATTACTGCCAGTCACATTTACACAGTAATCAATGCGTTTTTAATCAAATAAATGCGAAAGGTCCCAAAATAGCGCCAAAAGTGTCCGATCTGTCCGCCATAATGTCGCAGTCACAATAATTATAAAAAAAATAAATCGCTGATCGCCACCATTACTAAAAGAAATATTAATAAAAATGCCATAAAACTATCCCCTATTTTGTAGATGCTATAACTTTTGCGCAAACCAATCAATAAACGCTTATTGCGATTTTTTTTAACCAAAATTATGTAGAAGAATACATATCGGCCTAAACTGAGGAAAACAAATACCACCAAAAGAAAGCTCTATTTGTGGGGAAAAAGGGACGTCAATTTTGTTTGGGAGCCACATCGCACGACCGCGCAATTGTCAGTTAAAGCGATGCAGTGCTCTGGTCTTTTGCCAGCCAAATGGTCCAGGGCTTAAGTGGTTAAAGTAGCATTAAAAGAGAAGTATGGGTTCAGGCTTTTTTTTTTTTTTAAGATTAATACTTACACCTAGGTGGATGCAGCATGGGTCCGATGCTGCATCCGTCCCCCGGCACCTCTGCACAGAGAACCGAGCGATCGAACATGGCCGATTGCTCGGTTCTCACAGCTCCCCAAGCAGAGAGCTGCAGACCGTCAGTCACAGCTCTCTGCTCTGCCCCCTCCTCGCTCATTGGTGCGCCGGGCTGAGGGGGGGGTTGGTCCGGCTCAGTTGCTCAGCGGCGCCCTGAGCGGCTGAGCCAGGTGTCGGTCCGGGCTCCGTTGACGCGATGACGCGGTTCCTGGACCGACTTCTGTGGCATCAGCAGAGAGCGAACTTCAGCCCGCTCTCTGCTGAAAACAGGTCACAGGAGTGCAGAACGAACTGCACTCTTATGATTCATAGAAGTACAGCCAAACGAGCTTTGGCTATACTTCTCCTTTAAGCCCCCTTTTTACTTTTTAAAGGGGAGGTCAAGCCAAAAAAAAAAAAAAAAAGAAGAATGTAAAATTCAGCATCTACAAATGCTGCAGCTGCTGACTTTTAATATTAGGGCACTTACCTGTCCAGGGAGCCCGCGATGTCGGCACCCCAGCCGATCTTCAGATCGAATCATGGCTACTGCTGCCGCCATTCCTGGTAAGGGAATTCGGCAGTGAAGCCTTTCGGCTTCACTTCTGGTTCCCTACTGCACATGCGCGAAGCGTGCTACTCTTTCTAATTGGCCCGGCGGTGGGGGGGGGGCGAATTGGTGGGGAAGGGGACCGGTCATAAAACGAGGGAGGAAGCATATAAGCGGAAGTTCCACTTTTGGGTGGAACTCTGCTTTAAGTCTTTACTCCAACTGAGCAAACCCACACCGTCAAGTATTTTTTCAAAATAGGTCTTCCATTCGTTGTTATAACAGTCACTCACTGCTCATGGCTCAGTACTGCTTCCCTGAACTTCCAGTCTCGGAAGCATGTGCTGTAGACATCAGGTGAGCACCCAGGTCTGGACCACATGGTCCCTTCTCCCTGAAATGTCATGATAAAGCACACGTGTGCCCAACCCAATCTGAAGAGTGCGTCCTTTAGAAGTCACATGACCACCCAAATTCAGAGCACATTGTCCTTCATCCCCAGCGCCATAAGAAAGTGCCTGCACACCTGTCTTAATCTGGGTACACACGGTCCCAATCAGTAGTGTATTTAGGTTTTGTGCTGCACTAGGCCTAACTAAACTCGTGCACCCCATAATTTAAATATGTCCCACCCCTTCCTGTCAAGGCCACACCCCTTGCTGTTTAAGACCCGCCCTGAAATTTTCGAGTGGGGACACTAGTTCTGAGGGCCTGGGGGGGGGGGGGCAATGGATTCCATTAATTTGCATAGATTTCCTCTCACTTCCTATTTGGCTATGGGGCAGGAAGTGCAGGGAAATCTCTGCAATGGGACAGAGATGGTAAAAAAAAACTGACAGGGGCTATAATCCTCCCTTAGTCTATCCAAGATGAAAAAAAAAAAAAAAGTGTTGCCTTTAGTTCTACTTTAAGCACAAATTTCTGATAATTTTATGGAGAGGACTAAGAAGATATAACCATGCCAATGCCCAATGGTGCAGCAGAAAACATATAGCACAGTGAGGAAGGTTTGTGGTCCAGGATGATAGGACAGTCTAAATTAGAAGCGGTGCGGCACAAACCCCCCCATAGTTGCGGATTGCCGGCCGCCCACATACCGGAAGCAGTGCGGCCGCTAGACCAATTTGCCTCTCAGCCCAGTCCGCCTCATAACACTGGCGCTACATTAACAGTGCAAGCCGGCGGGGACTCTTTCCGTGCTGCCCCCCCTGCAAAGTGCTGCCCTAGGCCTGGGCCTTGTCGGCCTAGGCCAGGATACAGCGTTGGTCCCAATAGTGGGCTGTTCAGCAGGTCTAAGGACCATTTTGTCAAAGAGGACTCGGAAAACCAGCATCCAATCAGCACTCGCAGCCAATGGGCTGTGATCACTGATTAGAGTGTTCTGGCAGGGGTTGGGGAGGGGCAGTCGCCCTTTCAGAACACAAAGGCACAGCGGGAGAGATTGCTGCACTAACATCGATTGGTTAGTACAGCAATCACTTTATTTCACTCAGCTCGCTGGGTTGACCGAAAAAAAAAAAAAAAAGTGTGTGTACCAAAACGTTTGAGCATAAAGTGGTTGTAAAGTCAGTGAGTACCATTACTGCCAGCCCCTCTGTTATAACAATGTTTTATTTTTATTTTTTTTAAATGATGCTGCCTTATTTCAGAGTGCCACTGTGCGGTCATGTGACCTCCCGCTACTCTCCTTCCCCAATCTAAGGACTACAGCGGGAGGGGCCGAGATTCCCCTGACATCAGCCAGGAAGTCATGTGACCGTCGTGCCGTCTACTCAGCCACCCCCACTGTAGCCCTTAGTTCGGGGGAGGAGATCGGTCGGAGGTCAAGTGACCACACAGCGGCGGTCTGAAATAAGGTAGTTAGCAGCATTATTTTAAAAAAAATCTAAAAATAAAAATAACCCACAGACTGACACTGTATTATACCTTGTTATAGACAGAGGGGCTGGCAGGAATGGTACTCACTGACTTTACTGCCACACAAAATAGCGTCAGTAGGGGAGGGGCAGGTTTGGAGATCACTCACACACTAGGAACTGACAGGCAGGGAGGGAGGGGGAGAGAGAGGAGAGACTAACACACGGGATGACGGAGGCATATAAACTGACCATAGTATCATGGATCACCAACCATTATTACCGTGGTCAGCACACTAAGGGGGACACAGGAACAGGCAGGATCAACCAGGTATTTTACAGCATAGAAGGGGACAAATTACACAGCAAAACCATGCTTTAACCACTTGCCGACTGGCTCACACACATATACGTCGGGCAAAGTGTTTCGTTCCGGGAGAAATGCCGCACCTGCACATCGGCTCCTATAAGAGCCATAGCAGGCGTGCACCCCCGCTGCACGGTGGGAGGCTCAATGCGGGTGGCCGGCCACAAGAGCCAGAATGGGGATTTGCGTGTGTGTAAAACACACAAATTCTCGTTCTGACAGTAGAGAAAAGAGACAGATCTGCTGTTCGTAGTAATTACGGACAGTGATATGTCTCCTCCTCCAGTCAGTCCCATCCCCCCCCCCAGTTAGAAACACATGAGGGTACACATTTTAACTCCTTGATCGCCCCTTTGTTTTAACCCCTTCCCTGCCAGTGACATTTATACAGTAATCAGTGCATTTTTATAGCTCTGATCGCTGTATAAATGTCACTGGTCCCAAAAATGTGTCAAAAGTGTCCGATCTGTCCGCCGCAATGCCACAGTCCCGCTAAAAATCGCAGATCGCCGCCATTACTAGTACAAAATAAATAAAATAAAAATGGCATTAATCTATCCCATAGTTTGTGGACGCTATAACTTTTGCGCAAATCAATATACGCTTATATATATATATGCAGTTTTTTTTTTTTCAAAAATATGTAGAAGACTACATATTGGCATAAACTGAGGAAGAAAATTTGTTTTTTTTTAAATAAACATTTTTGGAGATATTATAGCAAACAGTTTTTTCAATAATGTACGCTTTTTGTTTATAGCACAAAAAATAAAAACTGCAAACACCACCAAAAGAAAGCTCTATTTATAGGGGAGAAAAAGGCAGTCAATTTTATTTGGGTACAGCGTAGCACGACCGCGCAATTGTCAGTTAAATCCATATCGCAAAATAATGGTCTGGTAGGTAGGAAGGGGGGTAAATCTCCAGGAGGTCAAGATTTTAAATTCCTCTTCGAATTACGTTAACATGCTAAAGCTTCTATAGGTTTACTTCTAATTAACGGTTAGGGGTCTATTCATCAGGAAAAAAAAAAGGGGAAAAAAAAAAGCTATCAATTTTATTTGGGTAGAGCGGCGCACGACTGCGTAATTGTCAGTTAAAATAACGCAGTGCCGTATCGCAAAAAATGGCCTGGTCATTAAGGGGGAAAATCTTCAGGGGCTAAAGTGGTTAAAGGAACGGGATCTTTTTAGGGTTAAAACCTCTTTTAAAAACACGAGTATGCCCCACCCCAGGCTCATGCATGCACATAAAGCTGGCTATGACGGGGTTTCTAGGAAAGCAAATATCAAACTTTGCAAGTGCTGCTATAATTTCACATTGAGTGTTTAATAACATTATTGCTCCAAGTACATAAAAATACCTTCGGATCTGTTAGGAATCCAGTGAGCTTAAAAACTCTGCTGCATAGAAATATAATGCAGTGTTGCCAACCCTGCCTGAGCTCTCCCCTGCTAGACTACAGAACTTCTCCATTTTTCCTCGTCTCCATAAAACATGGGGTTGTAGTCCAACAGGCAGGATGGGATTGGGATTTTTGTGCAGCCGAGTTAATCCAAAACCCTCATTTTACTGCCGGTGTACTATCGCTAGGCAGTTACTGAGCGAGTTGCACCTACCTGTGATCCATATAGGAGAGGAGACCACGTAGTTTCCACTCCATGGTTCTTTGGCGGTCATCAGTCCTTGCAGGCCGAAGGGAAGCTGCTCATAATAGCTGGCCACGAGGTTCCATGAGATGGTTCTGAGGGTAAGGAAAAGAACAAAGCTGCAGCAAAGTGGAATAGCCAAGTGGAAGGTGGCTTAAAGAGCGACTCAACCCAAAACAAGATTCTCCGTTAATGATGTAGTAGGATTTGATACTTTACTGCAGGGTTTCTCAACTAGGGTTCCTCCAGAGGTTGCTAGGAGTTCCTCGAGTTCCCACTGACACCCTTGATCTTTTTAGCGATCTGTAAGGGGGGTAATTCTTCCCAATGTCCACAAATGTAAGGAGCGTTCTTCCCACTGACTATCACACTAATGCAAGGTTTCTTAACCAATGTTCCTCCAAAGGTTGCTAGGGGTTCCTTGAGCAATGACCAATTTCTGCCTCTCAGATAAAGTTCCCACTGACACCCTTGATCTTTTTAGCTATCTGTAAGGAGGTAATTCTTCCCAAATGACCACAAGTGTAAGGAGCATTCTTCCCACTGACCATCACACTAATGTATCATGAGTTGTAGATATAGTAACACTTAGCAGGGGTTCCATGAGACTGGAAATTTTTTTTCAAGTGTTCCTCTGTGTTGAAAAGGTTGAGAAAGTGTGCTTTACTGGATATTCACTGTTGTCCATGTCCCTATTGTGAAGAGCTCCCCTAACTCCCAGCGGCTGAGGCTGGATTTTTAGCCAAGTTTCTGGGCTCACCACCTTCTACTTCTATTTCTAGTCATCCACTGGAGTCTACTGAAGGGTGCAAATGACAAAAACCCCACAGTACGTCACCCAGTACATCTTTCATAAGGAAAAATACAGGAAATTCACAAGTCAATGACACAATCAGCCCAGAGGAAAGTGGTGGACTGGTGTAGTGACCTTCTCGCTGTGATCCCAGCCAACTCTGCAATAAACCCATAAAATGTGTGTGCTCCCCAAAGAATCCTTTTCTTTGAGTTTATTCAGGAACACAGAAAGACAATAACCATAGGGTTATACTACCACCTACACGAGGATCAGACACTGGCAAACAAAGCTGTAGTTCAGGCCAGGATAACCCATCTTCCTCTCAGCGTGCCACAGATTTGACACACAAATGCCTAGAGCAGGATCCTAAACAGATGGGTGAGACCCAAGTTCTTCAATGGACTCCTAGAAAGATTTTATGGAGAGTATAAAAATTACATTTTTTTCTTGTACATTCAAGGGCATAGGAAGCCTTAATCTTTGGGACGTCCAAAAGAAGTTCAACCGAGGGCTGGTCAACACAGCAAATAATCGCTAACAGACCCAAAAACTTGGGGCTGTCTACAGCTCAATAAGCCACCTAAAAAAGGACCTTATGCCCAAAGCTGGCTCAGATGGAGGATGAAACATCCTGTCAGGTCTCTCACTTACTAGACCGGAGAGTCCACTTGGGCAGAGGGTAGGCTCCCTTACGTATCCGACTCGCGGCCCCTGGTAGAGCAGACAGGAAGCACACGAGTGCGGAGTGGTATGAGAGCCTGTGCAGGAGTCCGTATACCGGAAGCTAGCAGTCTTCAAACAGCAGATGATAGTCAGAGGCACAGGCAACGGATGCTGAGCAGGAGCTAAAGACAGGTCAAAGCACAGGCTGGGTTCGACAACAGGCGGGCAGAGGAGGTACAGAAGGAGAAGACAGAAGCGAGGTCAAACAAGCCGGGGTCAGATGCAGGCTGAGGTCAGAAGAGTCCAAAAGGCAAGCCGGGTCGTCAACAGATCAGGAACACAGGAACTAGGAACAGGAAACAGGAACTAGGCACGGAGCTGTTGATCAGGCAGCACTGATCAGGGGGAGAGGGAAGCCTAAATAGGCTGATTGGCGCAAAACGCCGCGCCCGTGCGCGCGCTGTTACGCACAGGCGCCCGCGCGTGCCTGGGCGCGCCCCCGGACAGCGGCGCGCACACCAGCACCACCAGACAGAGGCATAGTAGTGCCCACAGGCGAACGCGCACTAACGCGAACGCGTGTACGCGCCCGGACACCACCGCGTCCACCATGGCCAGCCGGAATGCCAAAACCAGTGCCCATAGAGGCAGGCGCCCGCGCACCCGCAGAAACGCGCCCCGACGCGCGACAACGCCCAATCAGGTAACCTCTCTGACACATCCACCTGATAAAATTTGGAGAACATCTGAACAGAAGACTAGGCGGCAGCCTTACAAATCTGGAAAAACAGTTGCCGGATCCAAAAAAAGCCCAAGAAGCACTCACAAAACTTAGTAAGTGTGCCTTGACAGGGGAGGGTGGAACCCGATCTTGAATGAAGGAGAGCCATCCAAAAAGCCAAAAAAGGGAATCAGTCTTCCTAAAAAAAACAGCGGATGGGAGGAAACTCACAAAGTGAACATTCAGACAATGGGGGATATAGATATATACCGTAAATATATTATATATATATTCATTGAAAACCTAATGTTCTTATTAATATCCTAATCAAGAAATATTATATAACTTATGATCTTTAACTAAAACTTTGAAACTTTTTCATCTTAAGTAAAACCTTCCTTCTCATCTGTAATGGGGGGAGGTGAAAGGTCATCTCACTCTTAATTACTGCCATATGGAACTCTACATAGAACTGCTTATGAGCTTATAACCATGTATGTATGTATGTATGTATGTATGTATGTATATATATACACACATATACATACACACACACACTCAAATTTTCCACTCGCCTACTGCGTATTTTGGAAAATGAGGTCTGGCGAGGAGCTGGGCTGCCTGGGAGCAGGGGGGCGAGCACCGCCATCAGGGGGGATGAATGGGAGCCGTTCTCCCAGAAAGAGTGTGGAGGAACAGAGGGGACGGCCGAATCAATATAGCGGAGGAGAGGAAGAGCCAGATCAAGCCAGATCTCCTCTTCCGCTATAATGATCTGGCTGCACGATTGACACAGCTGGGGCTGCATGGGTGAGGCTACAATAATGGATAATGGTGGGGCTGCACGATGGACACTGGTGGGGCTGCACGATGGACATGGGTGGGGCTGCACGATGGACATGAGTGGGGCTGCACGATGGACACGAGTGGGGCTGCACGATGGACACGGGTGGGGCTGAACGATGGATGCAGTTGGGGCTGCATGGATGAGGCTGCAATAATGGACACAGGTGGGGCTGCATGATGGACACAGGTGGGGCTGCACAATGGACACAGGTGGGGCTGCATGGGTGAGGCTGCAACAATGGACACAGGTGAGGCTGCATGTTGGACACTGGTGAGGCTGAATGATGGACACTGGTGAGGCCTAATGGGTGAGGCTGCAATAATGGACGCGGGTGGGGCTGCACGATGGACACAGGTGGGGCTGCACGATGGAGGCTGCAATAATGGACGCGGTGGGGCTGCACGATGGACATGGGTGGGGCTTCACAATGGACATGGGTGGGGCTGCACGATGGACATGGGTGGGGCTGCGCGATGGACATGGGTGGGGCTGCGCGATGGACACCGGTGGGGCTGCACCTATTAATATATATATTAATTGATTTAGAAGTTATATTGTATATGTTTAAAGTGGTTTTACACATAGCACTCTTAGCCGAAACCTCGGGAATGTTGACCCCCACCCTTGCAGATAGGTGGGAGGAAAGATAGGTTTCAGGAAAGCCTCTGAATTTCTATAGAACTACAAGTGAAATAAGAACTTTAAGAACTTTTAAGACAAACCAACCCTTTTTAGAAAGGTGGGGGCTATTTTTCATGGGCTGATTTCAGGAAAAAGCTAGTAACAGAGCGCAGACAGGCAGATTCTGCTGCAGACGACATTCACACTTCACAAGACATTACTGCTACACACAGACACATCTGATTCAATCTTCATCTTAAGAATATTATACATTTATTAATGATATTGTTTTTGTAATATTTTGCTATTTTTATTATTAAATCAATTTTTGAGTTTTTACACAAGAACTGAACGGACTTTCTTGGAATTTTCCTCATCAATATGAATTATTGAAATATCGTTATTACCGTAAAAACGATAAATATTACACTTAACAATGTTCAATCACTCTGTAGTGGGCAGTATAACCTGAGGGTTAAGGACTTCTTGTGTCCCTCAAATGGACAAGAAATAATTTTGCTTAGACTCCCGATGTATCAGTCACTTATATATTGCTAAGCTCTAGGACTATGTGACCCGGTCACACAGATGAAACAATAGGCTACAAAACTTACGATGTCATATTCCCGTTGACATAGTTCTGGTTCAGGATTCGTGCCCAGCATCCGCCACCGACCTCGTTGTTGAAAGTGCTGTAATCTTCTGAGGCCCAGAGTTTCTTCCCCGTGGAAATGGCCTCAGGAACCGTGTGGGTACCGGGATAATGGGCTCTGTCAGGGGAGGAGGAGTGGAGTTCCAGATTAGCTTAAAGAGGACCGGTCATTCAGAAGCAGATAAAATGCTGCAAATAGGGAGGGGAGGGAGCTTGGACACTGGTCAGTAGGGTAAGAGAGAGTAAAATCCAGTACAGGCACACATTTTATTGCCAATAAATGGCATTTGATGAATAAAGACCTTCAATGATGCCGCTTACAAAGCGACAATGAGGTGGGTTCACACATAAAATTCTGAATTGCTGTCTAATGAGAGATTTAAGCTTACATTTAATGCAAAACAAAATTCAAAACTAAGCTAGAAGTGTTCTGGTTCATCTACTGCAGTGTTTCTCTATCCGTGGTATGCGCACCAATGGCAGGGGGGTACGCCGCCCAGAACCGGCGCCACCAAAGGCAGTACAAGCAGAAGTAAGGCTTAGTGTGCCAGGCCAGTCCTCTCCTTGTGTCTGAAATGCTCGGACGGCCTCTGTAACAAAGTCCCGCCTCCTGGACCTGCTCTTGTGATAGACGGAACACTGATCCAATGCTGGGAAACTGAATCAGTGTGACATGCATCATAGGAGCCAGGACTTTGTTACAGCAGTCGCCCAGGTGGGCAATTCAAATCCAAGCTTCGTAACACAGCGGGAGATCGTGATCCAGGCACTGGTAGGCTGCATTTGGTGGGCACTGCACTCAAGTGTGTTAATTGGTGATTGTGTGCATTTATATATATATATATATATATATATATATATATATATATATATATATATATATATATATATATATATATAATGTCATTGCAGCATGCATGCATACAATGATATTGCAGAAGAAGAAATACACACACACCAGTATTTCACAAAAGTGAGTACACCCCTCACATTTTTGTAAATATTTTATTGTATCTTTTCATGTGACAACACTGAAGAAATTACACTTTGCTACAATGTAAAGTAGTGAGTGTACAGCTTGTATAACAGTGTAAATTTGATGTCCCCTCAAAATAACTCAACACACAGCCATTAATGTCTAAACCACTGGCAACAAAAGTGAGTACACCCCTAAGTGAAAATGTCCAAATTGGGCCCAATTAGCCATTTTCCCTCCCCGGGGTCATGTAACTCGTTAGTGTTACAAGGTCTCAGGTGTGAATGGGGAGCAGGTGTGTTAAATTTGGTGTTATCGCTATCACTCTCTCATACTGGTCACTGGAAGTTCAACATGGCACCTCATGGCAAAGAACTCTCTCTGATCTGAAAAAAAGAATTGTTCCTCTACATAAAGATTGCCTATGCTATAAGAAGATTGCCAAGACCCTGAAACTGAGCTGCAGCACGGTGGCCGAGACCATACAGCGGTTTAAAAGGACAGGTTCCACTCAGAAAAGGCCTCACCATAGTCGACCAAAGAAGTTGAGGTCACATGCTCAGCGTCATATCCAGAGGTTGTCTTTGGGAAATAGATGTATGAGTGCTTCCAGCATTGCTGCAGAGGTTGAAGGGGTGGGGGGTCAGCCTGTCAGTGCTCAGACCATACGCCGCACACTGCATCAAATTGGTCTGCATGGCTGTCATCCCAGAAGGAAGCCTCTTTGAAGGATGATGCACAAGAAAGCCCGCAAACAGTTTGCTGAAGACAAGCAGACTAAGGACATGGATTACTGGAACCATGTCCTGTGGTCTGATGAGACCAAGATAAACTTATTTGGTTCAGATGGTGTCAAGTAGGGATGAGCCGAACACCCCCCTGTTTGGTTCGCACCAGAACATGCGAACAGGAAAAAAATTAGTTCGAACACGCGAACACAGTTAAAGTCTATGGGACACGAACATGAATAATAAAAAGTGCTAATTTTAAAGGCTTATATGCAAGTTATTGTCATAAAAAGTGTTTGGGGACCTGGGTCCTGCCCCAGGGCACATGGATCAATGCAAAAAAAGTTTTAAAAACGGCCGTTTTTTCGGGAGCAGTGATTTTAATAACGCTTAAAGTGAAACAATAAAAGTGTAATATCCCTTTAAATTTCGTACCTGGGGGGTGTCTATAGTATGCATGTAAAGGGGCGCATGTTTCCCGTGTCTAGAACAGTCCGAGAGCAAAATGACATTTCAAAGGAAAAAAAAGTCATTTAAAACTACTCGCGGCTATTAATGCATTGCCGGTCCGACAATACACATAGAAGTTCATTGATAAAAACAGCATGGGAATTCCCCACAGGGGAACCCCGGCCAAAATTTAAAAAAAAATGACGTGGGGGGTCCCCCTAAATTCCATACCAGACCATTTTAAGGGGAACCCCGCGCCAAAATTAAAAAAAAAAAACGGAGTGGGGTCCCCCCAAAAATCCATGCCAGACCCTTATCCGAGCACGCAACCTGGCAGGCCGCAGGAAAAGAGGAGGGGACGAGAACCCCCTCCTGAACCGTACCAGGCCACATGCCCTCAACATTGGGAGGGTGCTTTGGGGTAGCCCCCCAAAACACCTTGTTCCCATGTTGATGAGGACAAGGGCCTCATCCCCACAACCCTGGCCGGTGGTTGTGGGGGTCTGCGGGCGGGGGGCTTATCGGAATCTGGAAGCCCCCTTTAACAAGGAGACCCCCAGATCCCGGCCCTCCCCCCTGTGTGAAATGGTAAGAGGGTACAAAAGTACCCCTACCATTTCACTAAAAAACTGTCAAAAATGTTAAAAATTACAAGAGACAGTTTTTGACAATTACTTTATTTAAATGCTTCTTCTTTCTTCTATCTTCTATCTTCCTTCTGTTTCTTCCTCCATCTTCTTCTTCTGGCTCTTCTGGTTCTTCCTCCAGTGTTCTCGTCCAGCATCTCCTCCGCGGCGTCTTCTTCCCTTCTTCTCCTCGGGCCGCTCCGCATCCATGGCATGGAGGGAGGCTCCCGCTCTTCTCTTCTTCATCTTCTTCATCTCTTCTTCATCTTCTTCTCCGGGCCGCTCTGCATCCATGCCTGACCTGAAGGGCCTGGTATGGAATTTAGGGGGACCCCCTACGTCATTTTTTTTTTAAATTTTGGTTCGGGGTTCCCCTGTGGGGAATTCCCATGCCGTTTTTATCAATGAACTTCTATGTGTATTGTCGGACCGGCAATGCATTAATAGCCGCGAGTAGTTTTAAATTACTTTTTTTCCTTCGAAATGTCATTTTGCTGTCAGACTGTTCTAAACACGGGAAACATGCGCCCCTTTACAGGCATACTATAGACACCCCCCAGCTACGAAATTTAAAGGGATATTACACTTTTATTGTTTCACTTTAAGCATTATTAAAATCACTGCTCTCGAAAAAATGTCAGTTTTTAAAACTTTTTGTTGCATTGATACATGTCCCCTGGGGCAGGACCCAGGTCCCCAAACACTTTTTATGACAATACCATGCATATATGCCTTTAAAATTAGCACTTTTGATTTCTCCCATAGACTTTTAAAGGGTGTTCCGCGGCATTCGAATTTGCCGCAAACACCCCAAATTGTTCGCTATTCGGCGAACTTGCGAATAGCCGATGTTCGAGTCGAACATGAGTTCAACTCGAAGCTCATCCCTAGTGTCAAGCGTGTGTGGTGGCAACCAGGTGAGGAGTACAAAGACAAGTTTGTCTTGCCTACAGTCAAGCATGGTGGTGGGATTGTCATGGTCTGGGGCTGCATGAGTGCTGCCGGCACTGGGGAGCTACAGATCATTGAGGGAACCATGAATGCTAACATGTACTGTGACATACTGAAGCAGAGCATGATTCCCTTCCTTCAGAGACTGGGTCGCAGAGCAGTATTCCAACATAACGACCCAAACACACCTCCAAATGACCACTGCCTTGCTAAAGAAGCTGAGGGTAAAGGTGATGGACTGGCCAAGCATGTCTCCAGACCTAAACCCTATTGAGCATCTGTGGGACATCCTCAAATGGAAGTTGGAGGAGCGCAAGGTCTCTAACATCCACCAGCTCTGTGATGTCGTCATGGAGGAGTGGAAGAGGACTCAAGTGGCAACCTGTGAAGATCTGGTGAACTCCATGCCCAAGAGGGTTAAGGCAGTGCTGGAAAATAATGGCAGCCACACAAAATATTGTGTGTTGAGTTATTTTGAGGGGACAGCAAATTTACATTGTTATACAAGCTGTACACTCACTACTTTACATTGTAGCAAAGTGTCATTTCTTCAGTGTTGTCACATGAAAAGATAGAATAAAATATTTACACAAATGTGAGGGGTGTACTCACTATTGTGAGCTACTGTATATAGTCTGTGCTTTCAGCTGTTTGCCTGAAGTTTAGTTGTAAAATTAGGGATTGCGTTGTTAAGTGATTGTTGCGTTTTTGGGCGTGATCAATTCCTTGTTCAGCCATTAAAAGATACAATAAAATATTTACAAAAATGTGAGGGGTACTGTAAATATTTTATATATATATATATATATATATATATATATATATATATATATATATATATATATATATATATATATATATATATATATATATATATAAATATATATATATATATATATATATATATATATACACACATATACATCTCTCTCAAATATTACCTGCTATTATAAAAAGGATTTTTTTTTTTTACACTGTATCAAGTTGTTTTTATTATAACAATCAAAAAATTCAAACAGGTGGTCCAACATTCCCCATCTCTTTATTTGTACCAGATGACAGGCATCAGACAGAAGAAAGGAAGTGAGAATCCCTGCAGCAAAAGATCCATTTGACACTGTAGCCTTTCCCTACACTACCTGAAACTAAACTTGGCTGCCAAAGATTATCACTGGCAACGATCCTCACCCGTTGCATGCCCCTTTGAAGACGTCATCTATGACGAAACATGTAGGGCATGGCTATGCACTGTACGCCATCACGCTGCTCGCCCCATGTTGTTGTACACGGGTGTTCACTTTTATATGCCGGCTTTTTTTAACATTTGTATCCATACTGTTTGGCGGAGATGTGCTCTCTGCTTTTATGTAGCAATAAACTATTTAACTTTACTACACTATTGGAGCTTGTTTCTTGCCCCCTTTTGCATTCACGGCTCTTGGGATCAGCGAGTGCTTTCCTCTAGACTGACACGCTGGAATTGCCTCCTGTCGGAACGAGGATTCAGATGCCGCCATCCATCTGTCCCTGCAGAGGGCTGTATCTGCATCCGCACAAGAGCTTACTATTAAGGAGGTCCACCGTGTCTGGTAAGGGTCCATCCTTATTTTCCCCTGGAGTCACCAGTTGCTGGGAATCTTCTTCACACTCCCTTCCTCTCTCTTCACCTATATGGGCTGTGTTTAAACGAACTGTGGATATGTGATTCCCCTCCATGTGATTGGTGTATCTTCACTAAACTTTTTATAAATGGACTGAACTTATTTTTTTCACTATTACCTTTCAATTTATTAGTTATTCATGAACTCTGGAATTTTTTATTTAGCAATTATGGATTTGATTATTTTTGTGTTATATCACTGAATGCATATTTACTTAATTTACTTAGAAGTACTTTTTTGAACTTGGCAATATTTATTATTGGTAATTAATATACTCACCTTATATTGATTCAATAATCTATTCAGCTATATTTTATTCACATGTTTTGATCACTGGATTGCAAGCGCACTTAGTATACTCTCCTTATCCAGGGTGTAGCGCAGCAACTTGTAGTAGAGAAAGAGAAAAAAAAAAAAAGCGTGTAGGGTGAAAACGAGAAGTGTGCGGTATACCCGTCCCATCAAGAGGTTAGAGACGTACCACGTCGTCTGTTAAATAAAAAGCATGCAACAGGAAAGCAGCACAAAGCAGGTGAGGCTGCAGAAAGGGATTGTTGGTATTAGATTCTATAGCAGGGAGTTAAAAAAATAAAATAAAAGGATATGTAAATTAAAATCAATAAATTACTTATAATTGAAATAAAAAATACATTAAAGCTGAACTCCAGGGAACGTATACAAAATAATGTAGCGCTATAATCATTTATGTGCCAGTTTACAAATGTGGATATACCTCATGGAAGTACACAGGACACGTAAAACAAGCCCCTTCCCCCTCCTACCCAGAATGCATTTGCAATTCCCGAGTGTCATAATGACAGCCAGGAGTTGGCCTGTAAATACAGAAGCTGCTGTAGCAAAACAAAAAAAAACACGAACGCGCGGTGTCTCGGGGCTGCGGTTTGAGCCATTGATTTGCATGGGTAAAAACGCACCACATTCACACCAAACTGGCACAGGACCCTTTTTTTGTCCGAGCCAGAACCGGATCCCATGGGTGTTCACACCCATGTGATTCGATTCTGCAAATCGCGCTGCGTTTTGCAAACCGATTGCGGGGAGTGATTAACTTACACTCTGCAATCGGTTTGCATGGAGGGGTTGCGATTCAGATGCAGTGCTGAATCCGCAGCAAATTTGCACCTAGTGTGAACATAGGGGTAATATAGTCTTTACAAACATTGTTCAGACATGAGATAGGCCCCTTCCACACAAGGCGGATCCGCTCAGCTCAGCGGGAGATCGATCCGTCCATCTCCGCTAAGCCGGCGGATGGCAGGTCCGTCTCTGCTCACTGAGCGTGGAGGGACCGGGCAGAGCTCCGCTGATTTCTATGGGGAGAGCGGACGAAAACTGACAGCATGTCCGTTTTCATCAGATCTGATCCGCCAGACAGATGGCTGAATGTATAACAATACGTCTGTTTTTAGCGTATTCAAATCACACTTGTGCATGTGGCAATGTGTGCTAAAAAGTATATATTACATATATATATATATATATATATATATATATATATATATATATATATATATATATATATATATATATATATATATATATATATATATAAAAAGAATAAATAATACACTGGACAAGAAATGATTTTGCTTGGACTCCCGATGTATCAGTCACTTATATATTGCTAAGCTCTAGGACTATGTGACCCGGTCACACAGATTAAACAATAGGCTATAAAACTCACAATGTCATATTCCTGTTGACATAGTTCTGGTTCAGGATTCGTGACCAGCATCCACCACCGACCTCGTTGTTGAAAGTGCTGTAATCTTATTATATCTATCTATCTCTATCTCTCTATCTATCTCTATCTCTCTATCTATCTCTATCTCTCTATCTATCTCTATCTCTCTATCTATCTCTATCTATCTATATATATCTAGATATAGATGGATATATATATAGATATAGATAGAGAGATATAGATAGATAGATAGATAGATAGATAGATAGATAGATAGATAGATAGATAGAGATATGTAGCAATAACTCTTGATGGAGCTGCTGGCTTAAGCGGGCTTGTTACCTTCACTCTCGATACCTCTGTTTCACCGGCACCGGGTCTAGGGTTCCGTTGAGTTTACCTCTGGACGATAAAAGCACCAACACTTGAATACGTTTTCAATGCTTTATTGAACCAAGTAACGAAAGAAATAGCAGGAAAGAGGCAGGAGGGAAGCTACAGGGAAGCTCAAATACCTTTCTTTAGGATTCTTGAGGATTCTTGAGAACGTCCTTTAAAGTTGAATATTGTAATTGGATACGATCCCCTTGTGGGACACAATCTTTGCTCGCCTGGATAGGCCTCTCTCACTTGCCTAGCAGCCAGTACGTAGCACGAACAAAAGTCTCTGCCACAGACTTGCTTGAAATAGATCCGTACAATCCTCTGCCACAGGATGTATTAAACTTTGCGGTGAATGTCAGACACAGTATTTGGACCTCTAAGCCAACCTGGCAGTACTATGCTGTAGAACTACTTTAGGATACGTCCTCCAACCAAGTCACCAGGCCCCTCTCCAGACCAGCACTCTGCATAATCCTTCCATGACGGGTCCTCCCCTGGGATCTTCTCGGTTGTCCAGCTTCTTCACTCTGGATAGACAGCTCAGGACCATTCCTCGGCTGCTGTGGTAGGCCGCAGACATGCTTCTGGGCCCACCCACGCACCGCAGCGGCGTGGGCCTCCGGAACGGAGGACCACGAGGTAGCACTCTAACACATACCTGTCGGCCAGGAGGGCCAGCAGGTGGCTGAAAAACGAACCCCAAAATATGGCGTCTGTCCCATAAATACCCTCTCCCAGAATGCAACTGGGAAGACCACCTCCACCGAGTTGTCCCCGGGACAGAGGAGCACCCATACACTTTGACACGTTGCCTTTCCAACACTAGCCAATGGTAACAGCGACACCCACCGGCTCAGTGTGGAACCACACACAACGTCAGCCAAGCTGGAACAGAGGCAAATCTAACTCCCCTAATGAGCAATTCACTAAATTTACCTATCCGTTGGTAGATCAGAAATCTACCAGCGCTACATACTCCCCCCACTACAATAGACATTGTCCCCAACGTCTGTCCAAAAATAATGATAATAACTCCCAAGCCTGGGAGTAGGTATTTGAGCTTAGAACTTGGATTAGATAGAGAAGAAGGAAAGACAGTGGAAAGACATTATGAGATTAACATCTATAAAACAATATGTTCACGTCCGTCAACAAAACCATCCTATGACTGTACACAACCTCACTTACTATCTAGCTGAAAAGCCTCACAGCTTGATAGGAGATCAAATGGTTCCTGAAAAGGAAAACATGTTAAATACACACATATATACTGTACAACTTCAGGAGCAAAGCCTCATTTAAAAGTGAAACTCTCTTCCCATCATCTATTATCAAAAATAATCTTTAGGAGTCCATCCCTGTATATATTTTTTTTCACATGAAAGAAATCCGGCTAGCAAAAAAGAAGTCCTTGGATTCAAAACACTGAGATGAATATCCAGATCTTGACCACGAAGATCTCTTTATACTGACACTAACTAACTTCAAAGTTCTATTGTCCATGGTTACCAATAAAACCGGGGATCTGGCAAGGTCAGTGTCTTTCCCAGTTTATCCACTGTGGTAATGAAATATACAGCGTCATCTTTTCCCGGCCTGTAGATGACCACTTTGTCAGCATAGATGTGCCGACCGAAGTTCCAGTGCATAAAACATCCACTAAAACATTCATCCATTTTAACAGAACATCCAGTCTTTCGGAAAGGCCCAGGTACAGACAAGTAGTCCCAAACAGCTTCACTGTACCAAAGTTCCCGGTTAACTTCAATCACTTGCATTACATCCTGGGGGACATAAGGGAACTCGAAGCCATACTCTGTAGCTACACGCTTGTTTAACATTCTCTGCAAACGTGCAAGCTTGGGCAAAGATCTGTTCTTTCCCATGCCAGGAGGCACACAGGAATCCAATGATTTGCTCACCATAGACCCAGCCGGTGTCTGTAGTGAATTAACAACTTTCGACAAAGTCTCATTTACAGTGTTGTGTGACTCCACACAGGGTGACGTCTTCCCAGAACTCAGGGCTGTCCATTCAGGGAAAGTCATAGCAGAGGCGACATCCTCGTCTTGTGACCATAACAGTTCTTGTGACATAGTCTCAAACAGGTCATCATCACCGGAAAGATCCGATATGGATTCTATTTCCGAATCTCCCAACTCTTCCGCTGGCAGATATTTATTTACAGACCCAGATACATTCCCCATCAGCTGCTTACCCGTTCCTGTCATGGACTTTTCTGGATCTGGTTCGGGTAACCTCGGCGGTAGGCCACGGCCGCGGGAAGCCTTCACATATCCCACCTTCCTCTGTACAGGCACAACAGAGACAGACGTGGTGGACTCAGAATTCAAAGCAATGTCCACTAATGAGACGGCAACAGCAGTGTCTCTCTCAGGAACATTCTCGGCAACAACAGGCAAAGTGACGGCCTGCCGTTCTCTCTCCGTAGTAATAGCAGCTTCTACTGTGGCAATACCTGTTGCCCAATCCATCCGATAAGCACGGGACGACATGGTAGGTTGCTCCACCACAAACAAGTACTCTCCACACTGCGGACATCGGCCAAATGGACGGAGATGTACGGCCAGTCCTTCACATTTATGGCAAATCATGCCCAGTCCCTCAAAATCTCCTGAGGTATACAGAACAAACCTCCCCTGTGGCTTCAGACGAACACCGGTATCTGTAAGCAGGGTTCTCCTCAGCACAGTATTCAACGCGGTGCTTGCAAGGAACATTCTCGGTCCCATAAATCGACTTCATCGCCGAAAAAGACATGGCCACACTCTGATCTTCTCAGCACGATCACGAGGCCTCTCTTCTTCTCTGGCGCCAAACACATACACGCGTCCCACGCGGTATCAAGTAGGATAGGCTCCTCCCACTTGTTCTTCTGATCACGTAGCTCCCAGGCTTTTACTGGTGCCCGCCGCCTACGCATTCAGAAATAAAGTCCTGCAACTTTTAACCTCTTCTCTTCCTGAAAAAATGACAAAGTCCAGCATTCACCGTAAACTCCCGGTGAAACACCTCTCTGGGTTTCGAGAATTGATGGTCAACAAATCCCGGACGGCGCCCCCACATGTAGCAATAACTCTCGGTGGAGCTGCTGGTTTAAGCGGGCTTGTTACCTTCACTCTCGACACCCCTGCATCACCGGCACTGGGTCTAGGGTTCCGTTGAGTTTACCTCTGGACGATAAAAGCGCCAACACTTGAATACGTTTTCAATGCTTTATTGAACTAAGTAACGAAGGAAGTAGCAGGAAAGAGGCAGGAGGGAAGCTACAGGGAAGCTCAAATACCTTTCTTTAGGATTCTTGAGAACGTCCTTTAAAGTTGAATATTGTAATTGGATACGATCCCCTTGTGGGACACAATCTTTGCTCGCCTGGATAGGCCTCTCTCACTTGCATAGCAGCCAGTACGTAGCACGAACAAAAGTCTCTGCCACAGACTTGCTTGAAATGATCCGTACAATCCTCTGCCACAGGATGTATTAAACTTTGCGGTGAATGTCAGACACAGTACTTGGACCTCTAAGCCAACCTGGCAGTACTATGCTGTAGAACTACTTTAGGATACATCCTCCAACCGAGTCACCAGGCCCCTCTCCAGATCAGCACTCTGCATAATCCTTCCATGACGGGTCCTCCCCTGGGATCTTCTCGGTTGTCCAGCTTCTTCACTCTGGATAGACAGCTCAGGACCATTCCTCCGCTGCTGTGGTAGGCCCCAGACACGCTTCTGGGCCCACCCACGCACCGCAGCGACGCGGGCCTCCGGAACGGAGGACCACGAGATTGCTCTCCAGGAGGGCCAGCAGGTGGCTGAAAAACGAACCCCAAAATATGGCATCTGTCCCATAAATACCCTCTCCCAGAATGCAACTCGGAGGACCACCTCCACCGAGTTGTCCCCGGGACAGAGGAGCACCCATACGCTTTGACGCGTTGCCTTTCCAACACTAGCCCA
>JBBDGP010002464.1:1210000-1256689 GCA_037952835.1 Lithobates septentrionalis | reverse complement strand
ATAAGTGACTTTGGCGTTCGTCACAATATTATGACAGTCCAGCAGAGAGCCATAAACCACATAGCTGTGTAATAAAATGTATAAATAACAACGTGTTGCGCCGTCATGTATATGTGATACAACGCCTTATTTGTGATTAGGCAAACAAAAGTCCATCTTTAAATATGTAAAATTATATGATAAAAAGTCCACAGACCAATTATAATCCACAAAGTGAAAAAGAAAGTGTCCTTCCAATTTCAATCACCCAGTGCTCCCTACAGGATAGATCGGGCAAATATATCTTACCGCCAGATATTAAGACCTTCCAAGGTCCATATGCACATCAGTGAGCGATCACCCCTCACTTTGGGTATACACCGCCTCAGCTGTTCAGCCTACTTGGTGGACTCCAATTATGCAACTCCACACAGCAGTTATCCTTTAGTGAACTCCAAAACCCGATCACATGAGGAAAACCAACTCGACTTGGGAGCGCGCCCCCGCACAGTAACCCCCAGAGAGAGCGCTTCTCCTAGGGGGTTTCCCGATGCAGGGAGGAGCTGCGAGCGCCTTCGAGGGACCCCCAGAAGACGAGGATCGGGGGCCACTCTGTGCAAAACAAACTGCACAGCGGAGGCAAGTATGATATTTTTTTAAATAATTTTTTAAAAGCACACAAGAGTTTATTTCAGGTTCTACTTACAGCAAAGATATTAAAATAGGCTGATTGGAAACACAGGTTCGTTCGTCCAATACCCTAGGCACCGCTGCTCCGTGCCTAGCCTGACGTACGTTTCGTCCAACAGGACTTCTTCTGTGAGGCAGTAAGCCATAAAATGGTTAATATCCAACCAAATAACAGAAAAGATTGCTGCAAACCTGATTTGGTAGTAGAAAACAGTACAATACCTTTACAGCAATTGCCCAAACCAATATTAAATCAGAGGACATCCTCAGTAGGGTTGCCACATCATCCCTTTAATCCAGGACACATATGAATTACACAGGTTCTGAGGCTGATTTATTGCAGATAAGGCACCAATTGAGTTTAATTACCACCTTAATTAGCCACAGAACCCGTGTAATTATTGCGTGTCCTGGATCAAAGGGATGATGTGGCAACCCTAATCCTCAGGGGTTCACCCAACTGCTAGGTGGGCTGCTCAGGGGCGGAGCTATGTTTGTAAAGCTGCAGGGCTATAAACAAGAACCTCAACTATTTACTGAAAGTGTCTCAAATCCACGTGCACGACACGTGGAGGCAAGCTCTATCTTAACAAAAACTTTTTATACACAAATCTACAGACTGGTATAATAATAGGTGGTGTTGTGCACCCTTATCTGCATGCATATAGGGAGTTTGGTACCACTGTGAGTGTGACCATCAGTAATAAATCTATAGAATGACAAGGTCACTGCATTTCTGTCAGGATCAACAAGTAAAAGTGATATTAAAGCATAACTAAAGTCACACATTTCCCTCTCCCATGATCCCAATTCCATGAGGGGTCCCTCACCAGTAGAGAACAAGAAGACCTGGACAGCCGCACAGCCGGCATGATAAGCCACCACGGGATGATGCAAAATTTCTTGCCAACTTATACTTTTTTTTAATGTTGCCCTTTAGTTCCCCTTAAAGTAGTTGTAAACCACTCTGTCACTTTTACCTATAGGTAAGCCTAGAATAAGGCTTACCTATAGGTAGTGGAAATATCTCCTAAACGTGCGCCGTGTAGGAGATATTTGCTGTACACTACGTCACTAGGGTCATCTGCGCATGCGCTGTGAAGAAATGCCCACTTTGTGCCATTTCTTCACACGCAAGTGCCGTGACTGACGGCTCCCGCATGCATGCAGCCACGGAAGTAAGAGGGGCAAAGATGGATGCGGCCACCTGCGGGGACATCGCAGGCTTTGTTTGCAGTTAAGTGCCACATAGTGGGCTAGTATGCGGTGCATACTAGCCCATTATGCTTTTACTTTGCAGGGGAAAATAGAGGAAGTAAAACCCATCAGGGTTTACTTCCTCTTTAAACTTTCATTTTATTTATTTATTTATTTTATTTTTTTTTAAGCACTTTCAGCAGCTAAATTTAATCACTTACTGAGTATGCAGCTTTCTTTTCCTTTTAGTCCTTGCATATATTCCGGTTTTAGCTGGTGCCATGACCACTACCCTGCTTCAGGGCGATTCCTTTCTCTTGCAGCATCCTATGGAGCCATCAATGCAAGCGGGGACTAGAGCGGTCTCTTTGTACACTGGATGGCAAAGCACTCCCCTTCTCCAAGCGAAGACTGGCGGGAGACGGCACCTTCCACTAATGAAGCGGTTGTATACCCACAAACAAAAAAAAAACCTGTAAGGCAAAGGCATAATGAGCCAGTATGCACCATATACTAGCTCATTATGAAATGCTTACCTTAGAACGAAGCGTCCGCATCGCATCCCGGTCACCACCGAGGGAGCTGACATTTTCCCCTCGGCGTTTCTTCCGGGTTCAAGTCTCCGGCGCTGTGAGTGGCCGGAGCCGCGATGACGTCGGCACGAAACGCCGGACCTTCACTGCGCATGTGCCGCTGACGTCAGCGGCTGCATGCAGGGTGAAAATCTCCTAAACCATATAGGTTTAGGAGATATTCATTGTACCTACAGGTAAGCCTCATTATAGGTCACAAATGCTGTGACATGTGAACGGACGGCAGAGCCAAGCCACCCGCTCTGTGTCAATAGTTGCAGACAGGGCGACTCGGGAGCAAGCACGTACGGGTGCCGCCCATGGAAAGTGGCTTTCTGTGGGGGGGCACCCGCTGGGGGAACCCCAGAATAAGAGGATCGAAGCTGCTCTGTGATAAAGCATTGCACAGAGCAGGCAAGTATAACAGGTTTGTTATTTTAATTAAAAAAAAAAAGGTTTAATAACAAATGAATACTACTTTTGAAGGTCCTTATCCCAAAAATATAACCAAGCAGCCACCACCTCTAATGGTTGGTAAACTGTATTATATTATAATTTTGTTTTTGGGGATAGAGATCGTTTAAGTGAAAATCCAATTCACTACTATTTGCCTAGGTCACACCTATGCAAAAAAAAAAAAAGCGTTCGTGTGTGCCAAGTAGGCCGCCTTAAAATTACATTGCAACTAATTCCTTCTATGGGAAATCTCTGTATTAAAAATGTACTCCCTTCCTTTGCACAAATGTATGCACAAAGGGAATGCATTTAAAATGCATAAAAAGATATGTACAGATGCGTGCAGCAACACTACGGATAGGTGTGAACAATGCTGTTGTATTACTGAACTGACATGGTGAAAAATGTGCAGTGCAGTTTGATTACTAACTAGGTGTAGATATCCCTCAGGATGAGATAGTTCAATTTACACACTATCAGTTCACATTACTGATTTTTTTTTTTTTTTTTTTTACATAGTCTTCCACCAACTACAGAAAATGACAAGCCACTAGACTAGAGGAACTACAAAGCCAGGTACTGACACCTGAGGATCACAATACAAGTATACACAAAAAGGGACACAGGGACAGAGACACAGAGACACAGAGACACAGAGACACAGAGACACAGAGACACAGAGACACAGAGACACAGAGACACACCCCCAACCCCACCCCCCCCTCTTAGCCAGAACACTCCAATCAGCACGCTCTGCTATTGGCTGAAAGGCACTGATCGGGAGTCGATCGGCTGCTGTCTTTTCTTTCCAGCATTCACGTCCGGCAGACCGACATACACACGGGCCCCGACAGGGTAAATGCAATCAAATGTGCACATGATGTATTGGAGAAAAAAAACAGATGTTTAAAAACAAGTTTACAAGATGATTAAAAAAAAAGGTATCTGCTGACTGCCGGATGCACAAAAAGATAGAAAGATTACAAACCCCCCCCCCCCCGAAGAAAAAGGACTCCGGCTCTACAATATGTGCAACTGGGCTGACCACAAACTATTTCCTGTGCAGATTTAGAAAAAAAAAAAAAAAAAGAAGCCTTTTCTGTGAGAGAGAGAACAAATGGCAGTTTGGAGAGATCTCTCAGCATCTAACAGCAGTGATAAGAGAAGAATAAAAAACAGGACCCGGTCTGTACAAATCTTCTCTGCAATAGCTGAGCTGACCAAAAACGGGGGCACTGCTTGTGCTGTCAGTCGAGGGCAGAGACCTCAAATATTTTTAGGGCTCCAGTGGGTTTCACTTTTTCATGATCAACTTTTTCCATGACCAAAAAAAAAAAAAAAAAAAAAAAAAAAAAGGCATTAAAGTTGTGTAAAAAAAATAAATAAATAAATAAATAAATAAAACCAGGTGCTGCATTCCCTTGGTCCTCATAAAAAGTACCCGTCGATCCTGCCAGTGAGGTCCACCTTAAGCACCCTCCTGTGAAGGGGTGACAACACTGTTGCACTGCTCCTGAATTCAGAGCAGCGTTGTCACCCCTCATTGTAGGCCGTGCCCGCTTTCACTATAGCAGGATGAGAAAATACAAGGGGTGTAAGCCATCAATAATAAGCCTGCAGCTTGTCACTCAGAACCTGGCACCACCTAGTCCTGCCCACTGCTTTCCGGATTAACCTCACTCCAGCATGGCTCCTCTATTGGGGGTGTGTGGTTGGAGGTGCAAAGCCTCCTCTCCGAGGCACTCCCCAGCTGCAGTCACCATCCTGCCTCCTACATGTACAATGCAAGGATACTAGCCCACAGCAACAGAAGAGAAGGGTTAGGGAAGGAAGGGAAGGGAAGCACTTTGATATCCCTCTAGATGTGATGGGCATTGAATTCTAGCAGCACAGAGGGGGCCCACTGCATGTTTTTTTTTTCTTCCAGCCTGGAGTTGACTTTAAAGTGTTACTAAACCCAGGACCCTGCAGTCTCCCACAGTACACAGAACATGGAAATGCAATTATTTTAGTAAATATAAACTGATAAATACCTTTTCTCATTAGCAGTATATAGCAGTCCTGTGACTTCTAGCAGTGTCTGGTTAAAGCTTGTAGGAGGAGTTTTCATTCTCCTTTGTCTTGCTGCAGGACCCCTGACCCTCTGTCTGGACAGTGCTGATTGGCCCTGTGCTGATCACATGAACTCTCACAAGCAAAATAAACTCTCTAGTAAGGATGAGCTCCGGCGTGTTCGCACAGCCCATGTGCAGAGCCCACCAGGAAGTCGGCACGGCGCTGCGCTAATCACAGGCAGTGAGGCTTTTCCCAATCTCTGCAGCCGCACATCAGGACAATGTCTCACTGCCTGTGATTAGCGCAGTGCCAACTTACTGGCGGGCTCTGCACGTGGGCTGTGCGAACACGCAGGAGCTCATCTTTACTCTCTATACACACCAAACTGAGCATGTGCATCTTGCCCCCTAAGGCTCTGTTCTATCAGGAGATGGATTGGGGACTGCGGAAGAAAGGGAGGATCAGAAAAGACCGGATCAAACAGTCTTTACACAACGCAGAGGATTAACCCCTTGGGTACCACAGTGAGTATAAGCATGCTTTACTGCATATACAGACTGTGTTTACTTTATTTTTTAAAGGGAGATATGCATATATGCGGCCCCACGGAAAAAAAGCCCAAGTGCAGTGGGGCCGCATATATGTGTTACGTCGGTGGGAAGGGGTTAAATATTGCATATGAGAAGAAAAAACGCTCAAAATTGTGTGAGCTTTAATAAATTTGCAGTGATTTCAAATAAACTTCTTTCACGTTGTCATTATGGGCTATTGTTTGTAGAATTTTGAGGAAAATAATGAGTTGAATCCATTTTGGAAGAAGGCTGTAACTAGAGCTACACGATTAATCGTTAAAGAATCAAAATTCTAGCGATCTTGCCCCCCTTCCAATCTTAAAAGATTCTATGTAATAAGTGAGAGTCACCTCTGACATAGAGCTAGGCGATTTTCTCAAAAAAAAAAAAAATATATATATATATCGATTCACGATTCAAATCGAGTTTTTTTTCTTTTTTTGGACACCACGCTGGTCCTGAGGAGCTGCGGGCAGGAGTTTTTAGGAGAGGCTGCGGCTTCAGCCTAGTCCGCGGCGCCCAGGACCGCGCCGGTCCTGGTGGAAAAAAAAAAAAAAAAGAAAATCTAAAAAAAAAAAAAATCGATTTGCTTAAATTTTGAATCGATTTGACCTCTCAACTCGATTCAAATCGATTTTTTCCACAGCTCTACTCTGACAGCTGACAAGAATAAATAAAAAAAAAAATTCAGGCAGCCTGCCAAGTTAAACAAAGTAAGATTTCATTCTTAGATTCTTAAAGGGATGAACTTCAGTCTGTAAATGAGGTCAGTTTAACCATTTAAAGTATTTTTTGCTAGAAACTTACGAAGAACCCTCAATATAAAAAATATATATATATATATATATAATTTTTTTTTTTTTTTTTTTTTTATTAGCAGGGAGACCCTAGAGAATAAAATGGCAGTTGCTGCAAAAAATTATTTCACTGTATTTGCGCAGCGTTCTTTCAAATGCAACTTTTTGGGAAAAAATACACTTTAATGAATATAAAAAAAAAACTAAACAGTAAAGTTAGCCCAATTTTTTTGTATAATAGGAAAGATGATGTTACGCCACGAGAATCATGATCTTTATTCTAAGCAAAAAAAAAAATCGCGATTCTCATTTTAGCCAGAATCGTGCAGCTCTAGCTGTAACATAGCAAGACGTGGAAAAAGTGAAGCGCTGTGAATACTTTCCAGATGCACTGTACCTTCCTTCTTGTTTCAAACCTCAGCCTTGATTCTTGGTTCTGAAATGTAATGTGTATTGGTTCATGTCGCCAACACTGCAATCCACTTATGAGTTTTTCAAGCAACCAGCACCTGTCAGGATTCATTCCTCCCACCATATCAAATTATATATAATTGAAGGAAATGTTGACTGAGCTTCTTGTAAAGTGTGTGATTTACGATCCTCAATATGTGTTTTTCACAAAAAAAAAAAAAAGGCCTTCTATTAAAAGCAGACCTGAACTGAAAAATACAGCTGCATTATTTAGAATACATTACAGAAGTAAAAGCAACTAGAAACTTCTGCTATAACCACTTGCCCACCCCAATACGTATATATACACATTGCGGTTTGCAAGTGGTTTACCAGGTTTATGGCTGAAGCTATTAGCCACAACCCCGGTATTGTTTTTTTTTTTCTCATGAAAGCAGTCCGAGCGGCTCATAAGACGCTGGATTGCTTTCAGAAGCGACTGGAGGGGATGCCCCCTCCCGCCGCTCAACGGTGTTTCTCGGGTTTACCGTTTTTACTGGCGTGCCCCAGAAACGATCCGATGCTGCAACCAACTGGTCACGGAGGCGAACACATCTCTCCCTGATCACCTCTATGGCCTTGGAGGACTGGAGTGACGTCACTTCCGATCTAGGGTGGAAGTAAACTTTTTTTTTTTTTTAAACAAAACATCTTTTGCTTTTAAAAAGGTAAAAGGAGAGATTTGGGGTATTTTTGACCCTAGATCTCTTCATTAAGAGGTCCTGTCATCCTTATTACAAGGGATGCTTAATTACTTACCCACTGGGGACTTAAACCCCCTTCCTAACAAGCGCAATTATCAGCTTTTGGTGCTCTCTAATTTTGAATGACAATTACTCAGTCTTGCAACACAGTACCTCATATGAAATTTTTGTCCCTTTTTTTTTTTTCTTTTTAAACACAAATAGAGCTTTCTTTTGGCGGTATTTGATCACCTCTGGGTTTTTTATTTTTTGCGCTATAAATGAAAAAAGACCGAAAATTTCGATTAAAAAAATGCATTATTCTGGGAGGGCGACCAAAGTTATCCGACCGCCCCGCAGCCGTTTTTCGGCTATGGGTGGTCGGCAAGTGGTTAAATTCCTTGCAATAGGAATAAAAGTTTTTAAAAAAAATTAAATTAAAAAAGGAATAGTGTAAAGGATAAAAAAATAAAATAAATAAAAATTTCAAGTGCCCCCCATCCCTCTGTGCTGTCACGCAGAAGCAAACGCATAAATATAAAATACTATAAAAAATATATATATACTTTTTTATATACTATAAAACTATAGAGTGAGAGCAATAATTTCAGCGCTAGACCTCCTCCAACGCTAAACAGATTAATTAAAACGTCGCCTATGGAGATTTTTTTTTAAGTACAGTGGTCTGTCGCTATTCCACGAGTATGCGCAATTTTAAAGCGTGACATGTTAGGCATTTAGTGGCTCAACGTAACAATCTTTCATATTTTACAAAACATTAGGGTATATATTGTCTTTTGCTTTTTTAATTCAATAAAGTGCATACCCCCCAAAAAAAAATGAGCTTGAAAAACCCCTGCGCAAATACCGTGACATAAAAAATTCCATCGATCACCATTTTGATCCCTAGTGTCTCTGTTAAATATATCGAATGTTTGGGGGTTATAATTTTCTAGCGAAAAATACTGATTTATTCATGTAAACAATAAGTACAAGAAAAGGCCTGATCTTCAAGTGGTAAATGTGAACCTGAGCTCTGCCCATGGAGGGCAAAGAAACAGGTTCACCGCACAACCTCTGAATATATTTGGCTTCTCTGTCCAGGTGCCAGAATGGAGATATATCCCATATCTTTACATATGGAAAGCGTGCGAGTCACACCCCCCCCCCCCCCCCCCCCCATACCAATCATCCACAACACAAGGCATGCATTTTTCTCAATAAATGCAAAGTGCTCTCTGACTGGACGAGGTGAAAAGGCGGGGCAGTGACATTACGATTCCCACCTAGTCCAATCAGATGTCATGCATTCACTGAGAAAAATGCAAAGCATTCTGTGAATGGCACTCTTCCTGAGAGGGTGACGCCCCCTCAAGCGCTTCCCCCCCCCAATCCTCATGTTCACCATGTAGAAGGAAGCTGCCTGGCACAGGAAGACATCAGCAATCACTGTACGGGAGGAGACTACGCCAGTGATTTCCAAGTATTCACAGGCATCCCCCAGATATGGCACCATACATACATATATTGGTCCAAGCTGGACAAATATAACTACCAATACGCTAAAAAAAATTTTACCTGGAACCCAGCTTTAAAAATACCACATACGAAGAAAGGTTTTCTCCTTTTGAGCCTGCAGTTGGAACTTTAGGCTGGTTTCAGACAAGTGCGAATTGGATGGGGATTTCCCTGCATCCAATTCGCATGTCAGGAGATTGTGACCGGCTCTCTATGGAGATGGGTCACACATCTCCGGAGCGGTTCCGGTGCGAATTGCACAAAAGTCCTGTGCGTCTTTTGGTCCCGTTTCGGGTCCGAATTCAAGAATATGGGCTGAAATCGGACCTGAAATGGTGAACGAGGACACACCGGACCCCTGCTGTGAGCCGCTCCATGCGGCAGTGTGAACCCAGCCTTAAACTACTTTTTACATTTTTTTTCTCTGCCCTATCTGCCTTGTGTGAAAAATTCTGCTGTTTACAGGGCTCAATAGCTCAAGCTGAAATGCAGGAACACAAATAAAAGATTCAGGGCCATTTGAGATTACCACCTCAGCCGAAAATCCACAGTACCCCCAAGAATTGTGCTGCATGAAATGCATGTATGTACTGTATGTATTTGTGTACATATTATATACGCACAAAGTAAAAATAATATATTTATATTTGTAAAGATAAATAACGGCAGAAAAGCAATATATTTTTTCTTTGAGTGCATGCATAGCGGTTATCTGACACAAAATTCATCTCCTTAACAACCAAGTCTGGTGCGATATGAAGAGGCCCTTAACTATTTCAAGCCACAATTTGTTTTTTCCTGCAGTAACTGTCATGATAGAAGAGATCCTTCTTATATTAAAACATTTGTCATCGACCACAATTCTGTGAAGACTTTGACAAGTGCTCTTCAGCTGTCCAACATTTAACTCTATGATGAATGGAGAGCCTCATACAAAGCATACCAAATATAATGCATAAGCATCACCATACACAATTTGGAGACCTGAGCCAACATCCATTGGTTCCAAGCACACCTGTACTAATCAGACAACAGCTTTAAGTGTCTGTACACCCTTTACAACCACTTTTATCTACAGGCAAGCCTATATTAAGGCTTACCTGTAGGTGCTGGAAAGAACTCCTAAACCTCCACGGTTTAGGAGATATTTACAAAAAAGCCGCGCGCCAATGTCTACGGCGCATGCGCACTTTATAAAGGGCACATGGTGCCGTTTCTAATAGGGGTCACGCCATGACTGGCGGCTCCCGTGCGCATGCCCCAGAAGGAAGAGGGGTGAAGATGGACGCTCCCTGCTAGTGGGGACAGCGGTGTCATCGCGGGCTTCGGTTGCAGGTAAGCGACACATAAATGGGCTACTACGCGACGCATAGTAACCCATTATGCTTTACCTTTGCAGGGAACTAAGGAGGAAGTAAAACCCACCAGGGTTTACTTCCTCTTTAACCACTTCAATACCGGGCATTTTCACCCCCTTCCTGCCCAGGCCAATTTTCAGCGATGTAGCATTTTGAATGACAATTGCGCGGTCATGCAACACTGTACCCAAATTAAATTTTTATCCCCCCCCCCCCCCATTAAATTAAGCTTTCTTCTGGTGATATTTGATGACCTCTGCGATCTTTATTTTTTGCGCTTTAAACAAAAGAAGAGTGACAAGTTTGAAAAAATACACAATATTTTTTACTTTTTGCTATAACAAATATGCCGATTTAAAACAAAAACAAAAAAAAAACAGATTTCCTCAGTTTAGGCCGATATGTATTCTTCGACATATTTTTGGTTAAAAAAAAAAAAAAAAAAAAAAAAAAAATTGCAACAAGTGTATATTGGTTTGCGCAAAATGTATAGTGTCCACGAAATAGGGGATAGTTTTATGGCATTTTTATTTTTTTTTTATTTTTTACTAGTAATGGCGGCGATCTGCGATTTTTATCGTGACTGCGACATTGCAGCGGACACATTGGACACCTTTGACACTATTTTGGGACCATTACATTTATACAGCGATCAGTGCTATAAAAATGCACTGATTACTGTATAAATGTCATTGGCAGGGAGGGGGCGATCAAGAAGTTAAATGTGTGTCCTAGGGAGTGATTCTAACGGTGGGGGGAGGGGGCTCACAAGGGGAGGAGACCAATCAGTGTTCCTCTGTACTGGGAACACACGATCGGTCTCCTCTCCTGACAGGATGTGGATCTGTGTGTTTACACACACACAGAGCCACAGTCCTGCTCTATTAACGTGCAATCGCGGGTGCCCGGCTGACATCGCGGCCGACGGGCACGCGCACCAGCTCCCAAGTGACACGCCGGGAGCGTGCGCGCCTCCTAGACAGCCGGGAAGCCCAGGGTGTCAGATGACGCCCGCCAAGGAAGAGAGATCCCTCCTGCGGACGTCATATTACTATGGGCAGGTAGGGAAGTGGTTAAAAGCTACTTTGATACTGAGGCGGTTTTAATGCGCTTTAGCGCTAGAATTTAGAAATAGCCTCTGAAAAGCACCTGAAAAACGCCTCCTAGTCATTTCAGTGTGTCTTTTCACACTGGGACGGTGCGCTTGCGGGACGTTACGAAATGTCCTGCAAGTAACACATTTTTAGTGAGGTTGGGGAGCCCTGTAAATAGCACTTCCAAACGCCCCTGCCGATTGCAATGAATGGCCAGCGCTTCCAAAGCATCTGAAAAGCGCCGCAAAAGTCGCATGACAGGTCGTACCCCATGATTTCCAATGAGTACCCTTCATATCTGTACGACTTCAAAGTAGTCGCTGCACTACTTTGGTGCGACTTTGATGTGACTTGAGGTCTACAGACCTCAAGATTACACAGGCATTGCTTCAAGTGTGATTGGGGGGCCTCAAGCTGCTTATTCTTTGTCATAAACAAAAAGACCCTGCATGCCACCCCTGTGCTCCAATGAAGGTAATGCAGTGCCTTCCAGGTCAGGAACAAGATGGAGAGGAGAGCGGACGCGAGCCCTGCGGTGCCCACCATGCTGGCCCTCGGCCCAAAGCTGGGCAAGCAGAGCCTGGGATACATAGCGCAACAGTGACTGGGCTGACAAAAGCCCAGGTGCCAGGATGCAATTTCTAGTCGACCTGGATTTGTTGAGCCCCGCATTTCATATACTTTGCAAAAGTATGTAGACGTTACATAAACATGCAAAATCACAAAACTGTGCTGCCCAGAGAAAGCACAATACCAATCAAAATAAGGTAGTGCTCACAACCCAGTTATTCCAGCCCTGCAGGCATTTTTAAAGTGTTATCTCATAATACGAAACTGGAACTTACTGGGCTGTTGCTTTCGTTTCACTTGCAAATAGTACCTTAGGAAAAAATCCATGTAAAGTATACTTGTCATGAGAAGAACGTTGGTTGTCACTACTGGCCTCCTATCAAAAATGCTAATTTCCTGACCAAAAATCCCATCTTTAGCCAAAACATTATACTTTGTTTTACACAGCGAAGGATTAAAACCTCTATCAGATTTGTATTGCCTGCTGGGGTCCTGCTGTAAAGTGTTGGTTTTTCTTATCTATATCCTCCTTTCTAGACAGTGGCTAACCAACATTCTTAAAAGAGATCAACATCGGCATTCTACAAAATTCTCTTCAGTGTCTATACAGAAACCGTTTGTGTACATTTTGGTGCAGCACCTACAACCTACAGGTCAAGCCATCTGAAATGTTGGGAGCCAAATTCAGCTGATGTCATGGACCACTCCCAACGCCTACTGGCGAGACGGACCACTCCCAACGCCTACTGGCGCGACGGACCACTCCCAACGCCTACTGGCGCGACGGACCACTCCCAACGCCTACTGGCGCGACGGACCACTCCCAACGCCTACTGGCGCGACGGACCACTCCCAACGCCTACTGGCGAGACGGACCACTCCCAACGCCTACTGGCGAGACGGACCACTCCCAACGCCTACTGGCGAGACGGACCACTCCCAACGCCTACTGGCGAGACGGACCACTCCCAACGCCTACTGGCGAGACGGACCACTCCCAACGCCTACTGGCGAGACGGACCACTCCCAACGCCTACTGGCGAGACGGACCACTCCCAACGCCTACTGGCGAGACGGACCACTCCCAACGCCTACTGGCGAGACGGACCACTCCCAACGCCTACTGGCGAGACGGACCACTCCCAACGCCTACTGGCGAGACGGACCACTCCCAACGCCTACTGGCGAGACGGACCACTCCCAACGCCTACTGGCGAGACGGACCACTCCCAACGCCTACTGGCGAGACGGACCACTCCCAACGCCTACTGGCGAGACGGACCACTCCCAACGCCTACTGGCGAGGCGGACCACTCCCAACGCCTACTGGCGAGACGGACCACTCCCAACGCCTACTGGCGAGACGGACCACTCCCAACGCCTACTGGCGAGACGGACCACTCCCAACGCCTACTGGCGAGACGGACCACTCCCAACGCCTACTGGCGCGACGGACCACTCCCAACGCCTACTGGCGAGACGGACCACTCCCAACGCCTACTGGCGAGACGGACCACTCCCAACGCCTACTGGCGAGACGGACCACTCCCAACGCCTACTGGCGCGACGGACCACTCCCAACGCCTACTGGCGCGACGGACCACTCCCAACGCCTACTGGCGCGACGGACCACTCAGAAACCATGAAATCAGACCGAGACAGAAGTACAGTTAAGTCACACTTGTTTAACCACTTGAGGTCCGGGCCACAGCCAAATGACGGCCACAGCGCGGACCTCAATTTCCGGGAGGCTGTCATGGAACGTCCTCCCTTGTGCACGCGCACACCCTGCAGGGCGCGCGGTACGGGCGCTGTGATCACCAAGTCACGGCCCCTTACCATGTGATCAGCTGTCAGCCAATGACAGCTGATCACATGATGTAAACAAAAGCTCGGTAATCGGTTTAGTTGTCAGCGTGAGGAGAAAAAAAAGCCGATCACCGGCTTATTTAAAAGGGATATCGGTCCCGAAGAGGAAGGAGCCACATATGCCTCATCTGAGCCTACCAGTGCCATCTGTCATTGCCACTTGCCAATGCCCACAAGTGCCATCTATCAATGCCCACAAGTGGTGCCAATCAGTGCCACCTAGGAGTGCTGCCATCAGTGTAAGCAATCTGTGCCCATTATTGCCACCCATCAATGCCGCCTCATCAGCGTACATCAATGAAGGAGAAAAATTACCTGTTTGCAAAATTTTATAACACAATATAAAAAATATATATATATTTTTTTTTAAATTTGGTCTTTCAGTTTTTTTAACAAAAAATAAAAACTGCAGAGTTGATCAAATACCACCAAAAAAAGGCTCTATTTGTGGGGAAAAAAAATGATAAAAATTTCATTTGAGTACAGTGTTGTATGACCACGCAATTGTCATTCACATTGCGACAGTGCTAAAAGCTGAAAATTGGTCTGGACAGGAGGGGGGTTTAAGTGCCCAGTAAGCAAGTGGTTAATAATAAAAGTAAAATAGAACAAATGTAGTCAAAACACAGCCAAAGTTTGGTAACTGGAATGGATAGTCAGCCAAGCCACAAGGTCAGGGATCAGTGAAGTGGAACAGCATGCAGGATCTGGAGCCAGAAGGGATGTCAGCCAAGCAAGTCTTTAACCGCTTGCTGCCCGCCCCACTGTCAAATGACGGCGGGGAGGTGTGGCTCTCGTTCTGGGACGCCGTCATATGACGGCGTCCCAGAACGGCGATCGCGCCGTGTTGCTAGGACACGGCGCGACCCCGATCTTGGTAAAGAGCGGCTTCAGCGGCTCTTTAACGATGTGATCGGCGGTGTCCAATCACAGCAGGTCACATGTAAACACGGAGATGCGGTAATCACCTCTCCTTGCCTCACACTGACAGAGTGTGAGGAGAGGAGAGAAGAGCCAATCAGCAGCATCTCCTCACAGGGGTACATCTAGGAACGTAATCAGGGCACTGATCAGTGCCCTGATTACAATAAAGAAAAAAGTGCCACAAATTAGTGCCCAATGCCAGTATACAGTGCCCACCACTGCCCACAGGTGCCATAAATCAGTGCCCATTAGCAATGCCAGTCAGTGCTGGCAATCAGTGCCGTCTTACAGTGCTGCCCATCAATGCCCATCGGTGCCGCCCATCAGTGCCGCCCATCAGTGCCCACCAGTTTAGCCTATCAGTGTCACCTCATCTGCGCACATCAGTGAAGGCAAAAAATTACTTAGTTACAAAATTTACTGACAGAAAAAAAGTGAAAAAAAAATTTTTCAAAATTTTTGGTCTTTTTTTTTTTTTGTAAAAAATAAAAAAAAACAGCAGTTATTAAATACCACCAAAAGAAAGCTCTATTTGTGTGAAGAAAATGATAAAAAAATGTGTTTGGGCACAGTGTAGCACGACCGCGCAATTGTCATTCAAAGTGCGACAGCGCTCAAATCTGAAAAATGGCTAGGGCAAGAAGGGGGTGTAAGTGCCCAGTAGGCAAGTGGTTAAACAGGAACGCAGGAGATAGTCTCTGTGATGTTGACCAAGGCAAAGGCAGAGCTCTTCTGGGCTGGATGGCTTAAGTAGGCAGGACTGACGAGCAGGATATCATCAACAGGTGAGTAGATGTGGAGAGAGATGGGAGCTGTCAATTAGCCGACAGGTGAACGGCCAGCTCAGAGAAGGAAGGGCTGAGCCAGCCTTGACAGGACCACTCTCAAAGCCTACTGGCGCGACGGACCATATGTGGCCACACAAGCATGCAGTCAAAACTACAGGAGGGGGTGTGTTCATGACTGAAGATATTCTTTAACGCAAGCTAGCACTGAACTGTCAAAGACATTGGGGTTGATTTACTAGCACTGGAGAGTGCAAAATCTGGTGCAGCTCTGCATAGAAACCAATAAACTTCCAGATTTTTTTTTTCAATGCTTAAAGCGGAGTTCCACACAAAAATGGAACTTCCGCTTTTCGGAACCCTCCCCCCCTCCGGTGTCACATTTGGCACCTTTCAGGGGGGAGGGGGGTGCAGATACCTGTCAAAGACAGGTATTTGCACCCACTTCCGGCATAGACTCCCATGGGAGTCTATGCCTCTTCCCGTCCCGACCGCGCTGTCTGCTGGGAACACACAGCTCCCAGCAGAGAGCGGGGACCACTAGGGACGCGCGGCGCAACTCGCGCATGCGCAGTGGGGAACCGGGAAGTGAAGCCGCAACGCTTCACTTCCTGATTCCCTCTCCTAGGATGGCGGCGGCAGCTGCCGAGAACCGAGCGGGTTCTCGGCGTCCCCTGCCGACATCGCTGGACCCCGGGACAGGTAAGTGGCAATGTATTAAAAGTCAGCAGCTGCAGTATTTGTAGCTGCTGGCTTTTAATTTTTTATTTTTTTTTTTGGCGGTGTGGGTGAACCCCCGCTTTAATTGAACAAGCTGAAGTTAGAAGCCAATTGGCCACCATGCACAGCTGCACCAGATTTTGCATGCTCCAGTTTTAGTAAATCAACCACATGGTTCTCTTCCAGTAAATGTGCATTCTATAAAAGGTGAATGAGGAACAGATATTGTTAAAATATAATGATTTTTCAAAACAGAAGCCCTAACACACATACACACAATAATTAAAGTATTTTCAGCATATTCAGTTTACGGTTTTGAAAGCGGAGTTCCACCCAAAAATGGAAATTCCGCTTTACTGGTTCCTCCCCCCTCTGCTGTCACATTTGGCACCTTACAGGTATTTTGCTCCCACTTCTGGGCATAGATACCCGAGCCACCCGCGGGTATCTAACGCCACCTTCCTCCCAGAAAACAGCAGGGACCAGTGGGATAGCGCAGCGCGAGTTGGGCATGCACAGTAGGGAACCAGGAAGTGAAGTCGCAAGGCTCCACTTCCTGATTCCCTAACCGGAGGATGGCGGTGGCAGCACGCGACAGCCGAGGGATATATCGGTTTTGGGTGCCCTGGAGAGGCAAGTGTCCATATTTTAACCACTTCCCACCCGGCCACTGCACATAAACGGCCAAGTGGGTGCTCTCTCCTTCTGCGTGGACGTTCAGGAACGTTTCTCAGAAGGAGGCAGATCGCACAGCGGCACGATCCTGATGCGCTCGTGTCACCCGGACATGGCGCATCTCTGATCAGCATGAGGGCTCTGTGATTGGCCCTCCTGATCACATGACGGCCGTGTCCAATCACGGCCGTCATGTGATGTAAACAGAGAGCCGGTTGCTAGGCAATCGGCTCTCCTCTCCTCACACAGAAGTTGTCGGAGAGGAGAGCGGATCGCTGCAGCCGGCTGGTGATCAGTGAGTATGAGCTGTTTTTTACAGCTTTTTACTCACTGATCACCAGTGTAAAACACAAGTGTACACAATGTAAAACACACATGTAAAACATGTACACAATGTAAAACACACATGTCCCCACATAGTAAAAACACCTGTCCCCCACAGATTTAACAGTAAAATCACATGTCCCAATGATTATCTGCACACATGTCTGTGATCACCTGCGCACGTCTGTACATGATCATCTGCATACATATGCCCGTGATCTCACGGTCCAATTATTATACACTTAACGGGATTTTTTTTTACCAAAAACATGTAGCAGAATACATGTTGGCTTAAATTTATGACAAAATTCTATTTCATTGGATTTCTTTTAAAATAGAAAATGTTGGTTTTTTTTTTAATTCGCGCTCTTTTTTCGCTTATCGCAACAAATAAAAAACGGAGTCATGAATAAATACCACCAAAAGAAAGCTCTATTTGTGCGAACAAAATGATAAAAATTTCATTTGGGTACAGTGTAGCATGACCGCGCAATTGCCATTGAAAAAGTGTGACAGCCATGAAAGTTGAAAATTGGTCTGGGAAGGAAGGGGGTGAAAGTGCCGGTATTGAGGTGGTTAAAAGTCAGCAGCTCCAGTATTTGTAGCTGCTGACTTAAAAGAAAAAAAAAAAACACACGGCGGGACTCCGCTTTAACTACGAATCTGTGCAACCGCGATTCAGCAATAATCAGTGGTTTGAAAAGCTTCTAGGAACAGCTTCACAGGACAAAGCTTTATGGAATATATAGCTCTGTGCACAGCAATGACTATTCAAAGTGTCCTCAGCTACACTGGATTCATACCATTAGAAGGTTAAGAACTCAAATCTGAACAGAAAAATCTAAGAAACTGCTAAGAAAAAAAAAAAGAAAAGCTCTAAATATAACTTGTATGAATGCTTTTTGGGTTGCTATTATGGAAGTGAACAGCTCTCAGACTCCAAACACCTGGAGAGGTTCAGTGTCTGTGCAGGTCGTATGTCAGAATGACTGACAGCAGACGGGAAGTCTGGCGGGTTTAGTAAAATCTGGAATAGCAGCTTTACCGCTAGAATACACATCTGCTAATATCTGGTGGTTTGAAGAATTTCAATACAGTCAGCCATCACTTTGAGGATAAAAGAGAGAACACCAGAAAGTATGGAGTGCTTGAAAATGAACAGCTTTCAGGGCTCTTCATCAATGTGGAGTTTCCCAGATTTCTCACATTATTCACCTTTTATTACAGGGAATGTACACTCACCGGCCACTTTATTAGGCATACCTGTTCAATTGCTTGGTAACGCGAATTGCTATTCAGCCAATCACATGACAGCAACTCAATGCATTCAGGCACATAGATGTGGTGAAGATGACTTGCTGAAGTTCAATCAGAGCATCAGAATGGGGAAGAAAAAGGATTTAAGTGACTTTGAACGTTGCATGGTTGTTGGTGCCAGACGGGCCGGTCTGAGTATTTCAAAAACAGACAAGCATCTCTCAAGTTTACATAGAATGGTCCGAAAAAAAGAAAATATCCAGTGAGCGGCAGTTGTGTGGAGGAAAATGCCTTGTTGAGGTCAGAGGAGAATGGGTAAACTTTTTCCACCTTTTAATGTGACCTATAAAACTGTACAACTCAGTTGAACAACAAACTGAAATCTTTTCAGGTGGAGGGAAGTAAAAAGTAAAAAAAACTAAAATGATATGTTTGCATAAATGTGCACACCCTTCAACTAATACTTTGTTGAAGCACCTTTTGATTTTATTACATTGGGTATGAGTCTACCAGCATGGCACATCTTGACTTGGCAATATTTGCCCACTCTTCTTTGCAAAAACACTCCAAATCTGTCAGATTGTTATCTCCTGTGCACAGCCCTCTTCAGATCACCCCACAGATTTTCAAACGGATTCAGGTCTGGGCCAATCCAAATTTTTAATCTTTTTTCTGGTGAAGCCATTCCTTTGTTGATTTGGATGTTTGCTTTGGGTCTTTGTCATGCTGAAAGATGAAGTTCCTCTTCATGTTCAGCTTTCTAGCAGAAGCCTAAAAATGTTGTGCCAATATTGACTGGTATTTGTAGCTGTTCATAATTCCCTCTACCTTGACTAAGGCCCCTGTTCCAGCTGAAAAAAAAAAAAAAAAACAGCCCCAAAGCATGATTCTGCCACCACCATGCTTCACGGTGGGTATGGTGTTCTTTTGGTGATGTGCAATGTTTTTGCGCCAAACATATCTTTTGGAATTATAGCCAAAAAGTCCAACCTTGGTTTCATCAGACCAGAACATATTTTTCCCACATGCTTTTGGGAGACTTCAGATGTGTTTTTGCAAAATTTGGCCGGGCTTGGAGGTTTTTCTTCGTAAGAAAAGGCTTCCGTCTTGGCACTCTACCCCATAGCCCAGACATATAAAGAATGTGGGAGATTGTGGTCACATGTACCACACAGCCAGTACTTGCTGCTCCTTGGTGCTGTAGGCCTCTTGGCAGCCTCCCTGGCCAGATTTCTTCTCGTTTTTTCATCAATCTTGAAAGGACATCCAGTTCTTGATAACATCACTGTTGTGCCATATTTTCTCCACTTGACTGTCTTTCCTGTGTTCCATGGTAGATCTAATGCCTTGGAAATTCTTTTGTACCCTTCTCCTGACTGATACCTTTTAACAATGAGATACCTCTGATTCTGGGAAGCTCTCTGCGGACCATGGCTTTTGCTGTAGGATGAGACTAAGAAAATGTCAGGAAAGACCTACTAGAACAGCTGAAATTTGGGGTTAAATCAGAGGCACTTTAAAATGATGGCAGATGTGTACTGACTCCTATTTAACATGAGTTTGAATGCGATTGCTTAATTCTGAACACAGCTACATCCCCAGTTATAAGAGGGTGTCCACACTTATGCAACCACATATTTTCGTTTTTGTATCTTTACTCTCTCCACCCTCTAAAAGTTTTCAGTTTGTTTTTCCATTGAGTTGTACAGTTTAAAGGTCACATTAAAGGTGGAAAGAGTTCTGGAATGATTTATCTTCGTCTCATTTTTTTACATCACATAAACCTGACATTTTAACAGGGGTTTGTAGACTTTTTATAGCCACTGTATGTAGGGAGATTTGTTTCATCCCTGTGTATCATCTGAAGCTGTTCACTTCACTGGGTATATGTGAAGGTTTACATCCACTTTAAAAGAGAACTGCAGTCTGCTCACATAATGTGTAATAAAAACATCTTTGCCATTCTGAAGCTTCCCTCCAACCACTTTGCAAATTATTTTATATATACTGTGATTCTGTACTTAACAAATATGCTGCAGAAATCTCCCTCCACCGATTCTGGCTACACACATTTTAACTGTGGGCAGCTGAAGCTGATGCCTGTTCACTTCCTGGATTTACACAAAAGCACACCTCCAGCTCTGCATCTTTCATTGGCCCTCTTATGACTCATCTCCCCCTCCCTTCCTGGCAAACTCTCACAAGAGAGTGAGAGAGCTGTGCATGATGTCACAAGCCTAGGCTAATGATCAGACGAAACAGGAAGTGGGCTCTATAAAGGTATTTACCAGCAGAAAAATAAATGTTTTACTATCCAAAGTTAACCACTTGAAGACCATGTCACGCAGATATAATGTGGCACAATGGCTCTCCTGGGCGAAATCCCGTGTGGGTATGTCCTACCCGTTTTCACCCAGCAGAGGGCACGAGCCCGGCAGACACGATCGCCGCTGGCCAAGCGCGATGGCGTGCATGAGTGCCAGCACGGGGATTTGTGTAAACACACAAATCCCTGTGCTGTCAGAGGAGAGGAGCCATATCAATTGTGCCTAATAAGTAGGAAAAACGATATGGCTCCTCTCCTGGTCCATCCCATTCCCCCACAGTTAGAACACACATTTAACCCCTTGATCGCCTCGTGTTAACCCCTTCCCTGCCAGTGACATTTACACAGTAATCAATGCATTTTTAGAGCACCGACTGCTGTATAATTGCCAATAGTCCCAAAAAAGTGTCAAAAGACTCCGATCTGTCCGTCGCAATACTGCTAAAAATCGCAGATCCCCGACATTACAAGTAAAAAAAAAATAATAATAATAATAATAATAAAAAAGCCATAAATCTTTCCCATAGTTTGTAGACGCTATAACTTTTGTGCAAACCAACCAATATACGCTTTTTGTGATTTTTTTTACCAAAAATATGTAGAAGAATATATAATCGGCCTAAACTGATGAAGAATTTTGTTTTTAAAAAACAACTTTTGGGGATATTTATTATAGCAAAAAAAAAAATTATATATATATATATATATATATATATATATATATATATATATATATATAATTTATTTTTTTACTTTTTTCAAAATTGACGCTTTTTGTTTATAGCGCAAAAAATAAAAAAAAACTGCAGAGGTGATCAAATACCACCAAAAGAAAGCTCTATTTGTGGGGAAAAAAAGGATGCAAATTTCGTTTGGGTACAGCGTTGAACGACCGCGTAATTGTCAGTTAAAGCGACGCAGTGCTGAATTGTAAAAAGTGCTCTGGTCAGGAAGGAGGTAAAATCTTCCAGGGCTGAAGCGCAGAAGATTTAATAGGTGGAAAGTTGAAAAAAAAATGACTGCAGGTCCAGGCAGTTCTGAAGGCAAAAAGGGGGTCCAAACCGGTACTAGCAAGGTGTATCTAATAAAGTGTCCGGTGAGTGTATATAACAATCATCCCCTGTTGTATGTAAACATATCCTGAGTGCCCTATCAAGTGAGCACATATGTCCCCATAACCTAAGCAACGCCTAATGCTTTTAAAATACCCAAAATAGGTAATTCAGTTTGTTTTTGATAAGATTCTGTATTTCAACAACTACTAAAAGACACCAACTGATGTAGTAGTTGGTGTTGTTGGTGTAGTAGCTCTGTACTCTTTAATACATCATTACATGTATTTTTTATTTATTTTTTTTTTTTTAAACCCAACTTCGGGAATAACATAAATTATGTCTAATAAACCGGCCCTTTGATAAGAAAGTTTGAAGACCCCTGATTCTACGGTCTTATCCGTATTTACAGGCAATCCGTTCCATCCCAGATTATAAACACTTCTCTGAAGAGCAATGTGTTCAGCAAACATTTACAAAGCATTTAAAAAGCTTTAAAACAACATTAGGACCCACAAAAGAGGAGCTGAAGGGTGCTCGAGACTTGAGAAATGCTTTATAAATTCTTATTTGAATGCAATAATCCCCAAACCAGCATTCACAATATGTGCAATGTCTGTGTGTATATGTACTACAGGGATGATGGGAATATGGAAAGAATCTGGACATCTGATGAAATTATACTTACTCATACTTGTCCAAGGGCCCTTGAATGTTCAAGGCAACGTGATCCCCTAAAGGCGTTTTTGTTTTTTTCCCCTTCAAAAAGTTGTAGTTCTCCAATTCTGTTTATATTATTATGTTGGTCTCCTATTCTAATTACAAACTATGTTGGATTCCTCTCACATACAGACATTAATCTAAGCACAATACATACACACTATAATAAATAAAATAAATATATATATATATATACACACACATACACACACACACGGTTTACCAGGATTATGGCTGAAGCAATCAGCCATAGCCCTGGTATTTTTTTTTTTTTTTTGGGGCCAGAAGCTTGCTCTCTCATGAAAGCAATAGGAGAGGCTCAATAGGCGCTGGATCGCTTTCCGAAGCAGTGGAAGGGGACTTTACACCCCCCACCCCTCGCCTGTGTTTCTCAGACTTACCATTTTTACTGGTGAGCCCAAGAAACGATCAGACGATGTGGCCTGCTGGTCACAGAGCTGAACATAGACCTCTCTCTGATTGTCTCTATGGCTGTGAAGGACCGGAGCGACGTCATGACGTCACTTCCTGTCTAGGGCTAAAGTAATCTTTTTCTTATTTAAAAGCAAAAGATAAAAGAAAAAAAGTTTTTTTTCCATCTGTTGCTTTTAAAGGTAAAGGAGAGATTTGGGGTCTTTTTGACCCTGGATCTCTCCATAAAGCGGACCTGTCATCCTTATTACTATTACAAAGAATGTTTACGTCCCCTCCCGCTGCTCTCCGGTGCTTTTACCGTGCGATCCATGAGCCGGAGAAGGAATCTGCCGCTGGTGAAGTTCACCATAGAGAATACCGGTGACCAGATGGTCCCCGGCAGTCTCCATGACTGGCGGAGGCCCGGGCGCGACATTATGAGGTCACGTCCGGCCTGGCAGTTGTCAAGATAGTTTTGTTTTTTGATCTCAGGCTTTCCAGCCTGGAGGAGAGACATGGGGTCTTACTGAGCCCACATCTCTCCATAAAGAGGAACTGTCATGCCCTACTCCTATTACAAGGAATGTTTATATTCCTTGTAATAGGAATAAAAGTGATAAAAAAAAAAAAAAATTAATGGAAAGTGTAAGAAAAAAAAAAAAAAAAAGAAAAGAAAGTCAATAAAAAATAAAAATTTAAAGTGCCCCCGTCCCCGCATGCAGAAGCAATTGCACACCTACGTTGCACCCACATACGGCATTAAATCCACACATATGAGGTATCGCCGCGAACGTTAAAACGAGAGCAACAATTCTAGCCCAAAACTTTCTCTGTAAAATCTAAACAGGTAACCTGTAAAAAAATTTAAAGCGTTGCCTATGGAGATTTTTAAAGCGGTAGTAAACCCGCTAACTTTTTTTTCTCTACACCTGTAAGGGAAAAGGCCTAATGAGCTAGTATGCACCGCATACTATATTATAGGCTTAGCTGTAGGTAAAAGTAAAAAAATATATATATTTTACTACCGCTTTAAGTAACAAAGTTAGGCGCCATTCCTCGAGTGTGCGCAATTTTAAAGCGTGACATGTTCAGTATCTAATTACTCAGCATAACATCATTCACATTATACAAAAAAACTGGGCTAACTTTAGGGTTTTGTTTTTTTATTTTTTTTTTAATTTGTGAAACAGTATTTTTTTTCCCCAAACAAACCCGTTGGAATATTTCTGCACAAATACCATGTGACATAAAAAGTTGCAACGACCGCCATTTTATTCCCTAGGGTCTCTGCTAAAAAAAAAAAAATACATATATATATATATATATATATATATATATATATATATATATATATATAATGTTTGGGGGTTCTGAGTAATTTTCTAGCAAAAAAATTTTTATTTTTACATGTCGAAGCGGAGTGCCAGAATTGGGCCGGATGGAAAGTGGTTAAAGCTAGCCATACATAAACTGGATACATTTCAATCTATGGCCACCTAAAGAATGTACACTGAGCTAAACATCTCAAGCTCAGTATATAGTCTAAGCACACATCTATGCCAGGATTTACTTGTGTGTATGCGGAGCGTTATTTCATCCCGGTTAGAAAAATCAAGATGTCCCGTGACCCCAAACCAGAAATAAGCCAAGCAAAAGATGTTGGCACTGGCGAGGGAGCTCACGGATGCATCGCTTGAGGGGATTGAAGTTCTGAAGGGTTTAGTCCAGCATTAAAGCATAACGAAGGCTCCATTCACACTTGTGCGACTCCAACATTGTGCAGAGTTTGAGGTGCAACTTTGGGTGGGTGCAACTTCGAGATGACTTTGGCTTTGACCAGTGATAATAGACAACTGTTGCATTGTAAAACATTCAGGTACGACTTTCATGCAACTTCTGAGAGTTAACATTGAAGTCTATAGCCCTCAAGTTGCATGAAAGGCACACCAAAGTAGTATATGAACTACTTTGAAGTTGCTGCAATTTGAAGTCGCACATATATGAATGGTTATCATTGGAAAACATGAGGAACGACTTGTCATGCAACTATGAGTGGAAAGGGATTAGAAGACCTGTCAGTTTTTAGTGCCGTCTGTGCCCTTGTTAAGGAGATTCATCCTCTATTTGTTGCGTTTACCATTATCAATGAAAGTAAAAGAAAATCCCAAATTTTGGTTTGTCCCCAGAAATGGAGATATTAGTTCTGATGACCTGGGGGTCCCCAAGGAATTTCCTTAATTTGCACGGATTTCCTCTCACTCCCTGTTTTGGCTATGAGACAGGAAGTGAAGATAAATCTCCCCAATGGGGCACAGATGGCAAAAACTAAACTGACAGGGATTATAACCCTCCCTTTACTCTATCCAAAATTAAAAATACAAGTTGTGCCTATAGTTCTACTTTGAAGTGATTGTAAAGGCTTGTTTAAAAAAAAAAAAAAAAAAAAAAAAAAAAAAAAAAAACATAAATATGTCATACTTACCTCCTCTGTAAAGTTGGTATTGCACAGAGCAGCCCGGATCCGCCTCTTCTCGGGTCCCTCTTTGCCCCTCCCTCCTACTGAATGCCCCCCACAGCCAGCAGCTTCCTTTTGGGGCACTGGAGCTGAGTCAAAGCTCCATGTGTCCGTTCAGAAATGGAGTCCTGTCCTGACCCCGACCCCTCTCTCCCGACTCCGGCCCCTCTCTCCCCTGATTGTCTGACTGACTGCCGTGGGAGCAAATAGCACCACTACTGTGTCTCAGCCAATAAGGAGGAGTGTCCCAGACAGCTTAGACATTTGTGGACATCAATGGAGAGATGGGGCTCAGGTAAGTAATTTGGGGGGGGGGGGGGGTTGCTGGGGTGGCTGCTACACAAAAGGATTTTTATAGCAAACAACACGGCCCCTACTTTGATCTGGCCACCCAGCAGAGATCACACATGACAGGCAGTTAAAGGGGTTGTAAACCCTCGTGTTATTTCACCTTAATGCATCCCATGCATTAAGGTGAAAAAACACCTGGCAGTCAATGCCCCCTCGGGCCCCCCGTTTTACTTACCTGTGTCCCTTCATCTGTTCAGCAGGGGCACGCTGTCCCTCTCTGCCCGGGGTTCTCGGCTCTTGATTGGATTGATAGCAGCACAGCCATTGGCTCCCGCTGCTGTCAATCAAATCCAATGACGCGCGGGGCAAAGTCCGGCATTCGAGTCTATGGATCTATGGATGCAAATGCTGGACTCGGGAGCGCGCCCGCAAGGTAAGCGCTTCTCCTAGGGGGGTTATCTGATGCGAGGAGGAGCCGCCGGGGGGGGGGGGGCCCCAGAAGAGGATGTTCGGGGCCACTCTGTGCAAAACGAGCTGCACAGTGGAGACAATTAAGTATGACATGTTTGTTATTTAAAGAAAAAAAAAAAAAACGATCCTTTACAATCACTTTAAGGAATGTCAGAGTAGCTGTGTGAACAGCCAAGGTAAGTATTTTAGGGGTTCTGCTGCATTAGCGACTTCAAGGTGGCGTAGTGTAAAGACAGGTGTTAGGAACAGTGCTGTCTGACTTTAAAGTAGAACTAAAGGCAAAACTTTATTTTTAGTTTTGGAGAGAGTGGAAAGGGTTTAGAACCCGTCAGTTTTTGTTGCCGTCTGTGCGGGGAAATTCCCCCTCTCTATTCGGCTTGTTTACCATTGACATTATGCCTGGGTTCACACTAGATGCGGTGCAAATTCATAGCGAATACGCTGCGGATTCGGCACCGCGTCTAAATCGCAACCCATCTATGCAAACCGATTGCGGAGTGTGTATGTTAGGTTAACGCCGACCCCGCAGTCGGTTTGCAAAAAAGCAGCGCGATTTGCGATCTGATTCTGGTGCAGACAAAAGAAAAAGTGTCAGTTTGGTGCCAATGCAGTGCGATTTGAGCCATACAAATTCAATGGCTCAAATCGCACAGATACAGAATGTGCTGTGATTCCTGTGTGAATTACATGTGGTGTATGCACAGAAAGCAGTGTGAAGCCAGGCTGAAAGTAAAAGTAAAAGAAAATCCCAAATTCTGGGTTGTCCCCAGAAAAGTAAGAGGGAAAATCTTCCAATGGGGACACTAGTTCTGGTGACCTGGGGGGTCCCCAAGGGATTGTCCTAATTTGCAGGGATTTCCTCTCACATCCTGTTTTGGCTATGGGACAGGAAGTGAAGGGAAATCTCCCCAACAGGACACAGATGGCAGGGTTATAACCCTCCCTTAGTTTTGCCTATAGTTCTACTTTAAAGGCAATTTACAGAGCACTAACCAAACAGAACTACTCCTGGAATGTGTATATGCACTGGTCAGGAACTCACCTTAGCAGGCAGTGGACCTGCCACCTTTAAAGGGCTACTAAACCCACAACAGCAAAATCAGTCTGTATATGCAGTAAAGCATGCTTGTTATACTCCCCGTGGAACCTAATGGGTTAACCCTGTGCATTGTGTAAAAAGGCTGTTTGACCCTGTCTTCTCTGATCCTCCCCTTTTACCATGGCCCCCAATCTATCTGCTGATAGAGCAGAGCCTTGGAGTCACTCTGCACATGCTCCGTTTTGGGTGTATTACTAGAGTTTTTTTTTTTTTCCCCTTGGGAGGGTGCATGTGATCAGCACTGGGCCAATCAGCACTGTCCAGACAAAGGGTCAGGGGGTCCTGCAGCCTCATAGGACAATCAGAAGAGAACAAAAAAACTCCTAAAAGCTTTAACCAAACACTGATAGAAGTCACAAGACTGCTATATACTGCCGATGAGAAAAGGTATTTATCAGTTAATATTTACTAAAATAATTGCATTTGTATGTTCTGTATACCATGGGAGACCAGATATAGGAAATGCAGGATGCTGGGTTTAATAACAGTTTGCTCACATTTATTGTCATTTGCAAAAATATTCCCAGCTTCCTCAGTATATTAATATTTAGCAAAAGGACGCTGGTATGAAATGGGTACTGGTTGTGTATATATTAATATTTAATCCTTGATGCTGTAAAATTATGCTTTTTCTGTAGAGCAACTCTCAGTCCCGACTAAATGGCAAGACGTACCAACCACCGGATCCACTGCTCCAGCACCTCACGAACCAAAACACTTCACCCCCTTACCCAGGTATGCACAGCTTCACCCCCTTACCCAGGTATGCACAGCTTCACCCCCTTACCCAGGTATGCACAGCTTCACCCCCTTACCCAGGTATGCACAGCTTCACCCCCTTACCCAGGTATGCACAGCTTCACCCCCTTACCCAGGTATGCACAGCTTCACCCCCTTACCCAGGTATGCACAGCTTCACCCCCTTACCCAGGTATGCACAGCTTCACCCCCTTACCCAGGTATGCACAGCTTCACCCCCTTACCCAGGTATGCACAGCTTCACCCCCTTACCCAGGTATGCACAGCTTCACCCCCTTACCCAGGTATGCACAGCTTCACCCCCTTACCCAGGTATGCACAGCTTCACTCCCTTACCCAGGTATGCACAGCTTCACCCCCTTACCCAGGTATGCACAGCTTCACTCCCTTACCCAGGTATGCACAGCTTCACCCCCTTACCCAGGTATGCACAGCTTCACTCCCTTACCCAGGTATGCACAGTACCACAGCTTCACTCCCTTACATATGCTCAGATCAGCAGCTTCACTCCCTTACATATGCTCAGTTCAGCAGCTTCACTCCCTTACCCAGGTATGCACAGCTTCCCTATGTTACCCAGGTATGCTCAGTTCCACAGCTTCACTCCCTTACCCAGGTATGCACCACTCCACTCCCTTACCCAGGTATGCACAGCTTCACTCCCTTACCCAGGTATGCCCAGTTCCACAGCTTCACTCCCTTACCCAGGTATGCACACTCTTCTACAGCAGCTGAGCTCAGCGTTCTGCGAGAGTGAATGAGCAGACGCTGCATGTATGAGTTGGGGGACCAAGTCTGGCGCCCATTTGTGAGGTGCTGGGGCCGTGCATCCAGTGGTCGGTAGGCAGGACAAAGAGGGGAGCCCAACAGAAAGCAGCTTGAAAAGTAGACAGCATATTAATGTACAGCGAAACCTGTAATGCACTGGGAATCTATTTTGCAAATCTCAAAGATGAACCCTTCAGCAGTGGCAGCTCCCATATCCCTTTCCTGGCAGGTTCATTTTAAGGGTATCAGGCCTGAAGCAAAATATCTCTGTGATGGAAGCTGCTGTCTGATTCACAAGCATTATGATCATGAACAGCCCATTTACCATCCCTGAAAATGTGGTAAGAAAGCGGTCATTAGGCTACAAAAAAAAAAAAAAAAAAAAAAAAAAAGTCTAGTATAAACTGCATTCCACTTCCAAGTCTCCTCACTTGCAGTAATGGCTGACAGGTTCCCCCGGTATGCAGTCTGTGAATGGCAGCCTCCATCAGACGTATTTAGCTCGAAGACAAGCGAATTAAAGCAGAAACAAAGACGACAGCTGTGATTTTTGAGCACTGTGTCCACATGAAGACAACAGCTGCTCTTTTAGGCTTATGACAGGTTCACTTTGAGCTGCTCAAAGACTATGCTGTCCATAGACAATCAAAATTTCGACTGCTTCAGCAGAGAACAGCCAAATTTCAGTGTGTGGCTGTCCATGTTCGACATTAGTCAATTGTTCGATCAACTTCTCTCGAACGGACAATTTAGAAGACGTATTGATCAGCGGTTGCACCAAGCAGCCCCGATCCTCATCTTCTAGGGTCCCCTGTTAGCGCTCCTGCTCCCCCCCTTCCAAGAACCCCCCCCCCCAGCAAGCCACTTGCCAAGGAGGATACTTGTGCTGGTTTGCTCCCGAGCCCCACCCCACTCCCTCACCATATGATTTGATTGACAACAGCAGGACCCAATGGCTCCCACTGCTATCAAACTGCCCTGTGATGAGGGAAAGATTGGAGAGAGCTGTGTCTCTCTTGCAGAGAGCTAGCTCAAGATCAGGCTGAAGCACAGAAGGTTTTTTACGTTAAAAGGATATCTAAAAAGGTACTTTTATTTTTATTTTCTTAAACATGTCATACTTACCTCCTCTGTGCAGTTGGATTTGCACAGAGTGGCCCCGAACCTCCTATTCTGGGGTCCCTCAGCGGTGCTCCTGGCTCCTCCTCTTCTCGAGTGCCCCGTTGGAGAAGCGCTCTCCCTCGGAACACCCGTGCAGGCACGCTCCCGTGTCCTGCTGCTGCATCTATTGACACAGACCAGCAGGACTCAACCCCGCCCCCCGGCTCCCGCATCATTGGATTTGATTAACAGCAGCGGGAGCCAATGGCTGCACTGCTATCAATCTATCCAATCAGGACATGAGACACCGGCTGGAGCGAGTGTGCTCGTTCCCAGCGCGGGAAAGACCGGGTTCAGGTAAGAAAAATGAGGGCACTGGGGGGGCTGCTATACTAAAGGATGTTTTTCACCTTAATGCATACAATGCATTAAGGTGAAAAATCTTGAGGGTTTACAACCTTTTTAACCACTTGCCGACCGCCTCACGCCTATCCTAGGATTCTGAGCATGACAGATAGTGAAGAGGAAGTCACTCATCTGTCAGATTCAGGCTCAGAATACGATCCTGTAGAGGACAGCGGCTCCATGACAGATAGCTCTGACGACGGAGTTGTGGTCCCTGCTAAGGTCAGGCGTACCAGACCCCGAACTTATGCTGTCCTTGAAGTGCAAGAACCGCAGGGCTCTCGTATGGAGCAGAGAGGTACTAGTGCCGCTACTCCTTCTGGTGAGCTGGCAAGCACCAGCGGCCTAGTACACCCTGGTCGTACATCCAGCACTGCAGTATCACGTGGTGACGTGGCGAGTCCCATAAGTGCAGTTCAAGCTGGCGAGGTGGCAAGCACTAGTAGTGTCCCGCTGCCACCAAGAAGACGAACACAGGCCCGTCGTGCCCATAGTGCCCTTCCTGCTGCATTGGCCAATCCGAATTGGGTACCCACCACTTCTGCAGCACCCGTACTTCCCCCTTTCACTGGCCAACCCGGAATTCAGGTGGAAACAGTTGACTTTATGCCACTGGATTTTTATTTGCTGTTTTTCACCGAAGATCTCTATAGATCTATTGTGGACCAAAGCAATTTATACGCTGGTCAATACATCGCCACTATGCCCCAGTCCACCCTTGCCAGAGATTGGAGACCAATTACGGTCTCCGAATTTAAGATCTTTCTGGGCCTTTCCCTCCTCATGGGGTTGAATAAAAAGAGTGAGTTGCGGTCATATTGGTCCACTGACCCAATTTACCATTCACCCTTGTTCTCTGCTTCCATGGCCAGGGCACGATACGAGCAGATTTTGCGGTTCATGCACTTCAACAACAATGAACTCTGTCGTCCTCGTGGAGACCCTGGATACGATCGGCTCTACAAAATTCGGCCCCTCGTAAACCACTTCAACCAACGTTTTGCAGACTTGTTTACCCCCCATCAAGTTGTCTGCGTTGATGAGTCCCTGATTAAATTTTCTGGCCGCTTGTCATTCAAACAGTACCTTCCCAGCAAGCGTGCCAGATACGGTGTCAAGATGTATAAGCTCTGTGACAGGGCCACAGGCTATACATATAGTTTTATGGTTTACGAGGGCAAAGATAGTCACGTAGAGCCGACAAACTGCCCTGACTACATAGGAAGCGCTGGCAAGATAGTGTGGGACTTGGTGTCACCCTTATTCGGAAAGGGGCACCACTTGTACGTGGACAATTATTATACGAGCGTGCCACTTTTTAGCCACCTTTTTGATCATCAGATTGGAGCATGTGGCACCGTGCGACCTAATCGCCGGGGCTTTCCCCAGCGGCTTGTAGATTCCCGTCTTAGGCTGGGGGAGAGAGCCTGCTTGAAGTATAATAATTTGCTCGCTATGAAGTGGAGGCATAAGAAGAATGTTTTGGTTCTCACCTCCCTTCATGCAGACACGACGGTCCAAATTCCTACGGCGACTGGTGTTGTGGAGAAACCCCTCTGTGTCCACGAATACAACCTTAATATGGGAGGGGTGGACCTCAACGACCAGTTGTTGGCGCCGTACCTAGTTGCCCGTAAGGCCAGACGCTGGTACAAAAAAGTGTCTGTTTATTTATTTCAATTGGCTTTGCTGAACGCTCATGTGCTATACAGAGCTTCAGGACGGACTGGATCCTTCCTTACATTCCAGGAAGAGATCGTCAGAGCCCTTCTGTATCCAGACGGTGCTCCACCTCACCATCCCCAACCGAATGCAGTAAGCCGGCTGCATGAGAGGCATTTTCTTTATGCTCTCCCGAGTACCCCTACCCAACGAACCCCCCAAAAAAGATGTCGTGTCTGCAGCAAGCGCGGATTTAGGCGTGACACCCGGTATTGTTGTCCCCTCTGTCCTAGCAATTCTGGTCTTTGCATTGGTGAATGTTTTGAACGCTACCACACACTAGTGGAGTATTAGCGTAGGGTACAGCACTGCACAGACTAGGCACACTTCCACAGGGTCTCCCAAGATGCTGTCGCATTTTGAGAGACCCAAACCTGGTACCAGTTAAAAAAGTTAAAGTTACAAAAAAAAAGTGTAAAAAAAACAAAAAAAAGTAAAAAAAAGAAAAAAACACAAAAAAAATATAAAATAAAAAAACCAAAAATAGTTGTTGTTTTATTGTTCTCTCTCTATTGTTCTGCATTCTATACTGCAATGTTTTATTGTTATGTTTTTATCATGTTTGCTTTATAGGTATGCAATTTTTTTATACTTTGTTTTTTTTATTGTTAACCACCTTTGTGTTTTCAGGTACGCCATTCAGCTGCAGAGCGGATTTATTTATCTTGACAGCAACAGCGTTTGCTCCCACGATACATAAAGCCGTGACTCCAGCGCTGTCGGAGGTGATTTCACCACCACAGTTACATACTTCAGCATATATGCCGAAGCGTGGGGGCAGCAGTGGGTGGAGGAGCGATTTGCTCCTGCCTTTTGCGGGAGGATGCCCCCATGCTTCGGCATATATATATTTTTAGGTAGGCACAGGTTGCGTTAAATGTTTTATTTTTTACTATGTTTTTTTTGTATTTTGCTTTGCAGGTATGGTAAGTAATACTGTTATACTGTAATGTTACTTTGTTTTTTTGTTAACCATCATTTGCTTAGCAGGTACGCCATTCAGTTGCAGCACGGATTTATTTATCTTGACAGCAACAGCGTTTGCTCCCACGATACATAAAGCCGTGACTCCAGCGCTGTCGGAGGTGATTTCACCACCACAGTTACATACTTCAGCATATATGCCGAAGCGTGGGGGCAGCAGTGGGTGGAGGAGCGATTTGCTCCTGCCTTTGCGGGAGGATGCCCCCATGCTTCGGCATATATATACGGTGCATGTATGCCCATCATTAGAAGTGGGTGGATGAAGGGAGGTATTCTAATGGTGGGCATACCCACCGATCAATATCTTTTTTTCGTTCAGCCCACAGGCTGCATGAAAAAAAAGTTTACAATGTATGCCCAACAAGGACCAGCAACGTACTGGTATGTTGCTGGACTTTGAGTGGTTATACCAGAATGATGCCTGCAGGTTTAGGTATCATCTTGGTATCATTCCTTTCAGCCAGTGGTCGGCTTTCTTGTAAAAGCAATCCTAGCGGCTAATTAGCCTCTAGACTGCTTTTACAAGCAGTGGGAGGGAATGCCCCCCCCACACACCGTCGTCCATGTTTTTCTCTGGCTCTCCTGTCCCAACAGGGAACTTGAGAATGCAGCCGGTGATTCAGCCAGCTGACCATAGAGCTGATCAGAGACCAGAATGGCTCCAAACATCTCTATGGCCTAAGAAACTGGAAGCTACAAGCATTTCATGACTTAGATTTCGCCGGATGTAAACAGCGCCATTGGGAAATTGGGAAAGCATTTTATCACACCGATCTTGGTGTGGTCAGATGCTTTGAGGGCAGAGGAGAGATCTAGGGTCTAATAGACCCCAATTTTTTCTAAAAAGAGTACCTGTCACTACCTATTGCTATCATGGGGGATATTTACATTCCCTGAGATAACAATAAAAATGATAAAAAAAAAATAAAAATGAAAGGAACAGTTTAAAAATAAGATAAAAAAGCAAAAAAAATAATAAGTCCATGGAATATTTTATATTGTGACACAAGTTGCGGGAAAAAGACAAATTTTTTTTTTATTGCACAAAGTTGTCACTAAATGATATATTGCTCAAACATGCCATGGGAATATGTGAAATTACACCCCAAAATACATTCTGTTGCTTCTCCTGAGTACGCGGATACCACATGTGTGAGACTTTTTGGGAGCCTAGCCGCGTACGGGACCCCGAAAACCAAGCCCCGCCTTCAGGCTTTCTAAGGGCGTGAATTTTTGATTTCACTCTTCACTGCCTATCACAGTTTCGGAGGCCATGGGATGCCCAGATGGCACAACCCCCCCCCAAATGACCCCATTTTGGAAAATAGACACCCAAAGCTATTTGCTGAGCGGTATAGTGAGTATTTTGCAGACCTCACTTTTTGTCACAAAGTTTTGAAAATTGAAAAAAGAAAAAAAAAAATATGTTTTTCTTGCCTTTCTTCATTTTCAAAAACAAATGAGAGCTGCAAAATACTCACCATGCCTCTCAGCAAATAGCTTGGGGTGTCTACTTTCCAAAATGGGGTCATTTGGGGGGGTTTTGTGCCATCTGGGCATTTTATGGCCTTCAAAACTGTGATAGGTAGTGAGAAGTGAAATCAAAAATTTATGCCCTTAGAAATCCTGAAGGCGGTGCTTGGTTTTCGGGGCCCCGTACGCAGCTAGGCTCCCAAAAAGTCCCACACATGTGGTATCCCCGTACTCAGGAGAAGCAGCAGAATATATTTTGGGGTGCAATTCCACATATGCCCATGGCATGTTTGAGCAATATATCATTTAGTGACAACTTTGTGCAAAAAAAAAAAAAAAAAAAAAAAAAATTGTCACTTTCCAGCAACTTGTGTCAAAATATAAAATATTCCATGGACTCAACATGCCTCTCAGCAAATAGCTTGGGGTGTCTACTTTCCAAAATGGGGTCATTTGGGGGGGTTTTGTGCCATCTTGGCATTTTATGGCCTTCAAAACTCTGATAGGTAGTGAGGAGTGAAATAAAAAATTTATGCCCTTAGAAATCCTAAAGGCGGTGATTGGTTTTCGGGGCCCCGTACGCGGCTAGGCTCCCAAAAAGTCCCACACATGTGGTATCCCCGTACTCAGGAGAATCAGCAGAATGTATTTTGGGGTGCAATTCCACATATGCCCATGGCCTGTGTGAGCAATATATCATTTAGTGACAACTTTTTGTAAATTTTTTTTTTTTTTCTTTTTTTTGTCATTATTCAATCACCTGGGACAAAAAAAATAAATATTCAATGGGTTCAACATGCCTCTCAGCAATTTCCTTGGGGTGTCTACTTTCCAAAATGGGGTCATTTGGGGGGGTTTTGTACTGCCCTGCCATTTTAGCACCTCAAGAAATGACATAGGCAGTCAAACTAAAAGCTGTGTAAATTCCAGAAAATGTACCCTAGTTTGTAGGCGCTATAACTTTTGCGCAAACCAATAAATATACGCTTATTGACTTTTTTTTTACCAAAGACATGTGGCCGAATACATTTTGGCCTAAATGTATGACTAAAATTGAGTTTATTGGATTTTTTTTATAACAAAAAGTAGAAAATATCATTTTTTTTCAAAATTTTCGGTCTTTTTCCGTTTATAGCGCAAAAAATAAAAATGGCAGAGGTGATCAAATACCATCAAAAGAAAGCTCTATTTGTGGGAAGAAAAGGACGCAAATTTCGTTTGGGTACAGCATTGCATGACCGCGCAATTAGCAGTTAAAGCGACGCAGTGCCAAATTGTAAAAAGTGCTCTGGTCAGGAAGGGGGTAAATCCTTCCGGGGCTGAAGTGGTTAATGCAAATAATGCACTAAGGTAAAAAACCTTAAAGTGGATGTAAACCGTCACATATACCCAGTGAAGTGAACATCCTCAGATGATACACAGAGATGAAACAAATCTCCCTACATAAGTTTTACATGTATATCTGCTCTCTTCAGCTTTATACATTCTTTAGAAAGTTCAGGTGGTGTTAGGAGATTTTCTCTTCCTGTGAAGCCCGGGCATACAGCCAAGACAGCTGATTGGAGTAAAGGCACCCCCCCCCCCCCCTCACAGGTAATTTCAGCACTGTTCCTTGAATAGTTCAGCTCTGTGCTAATCTAATTATAGCATCCTCCCCAACACAAAACTCAGCTGCTTTTAGCTCAGTTGTCAGAGAGCTTGTCAGAAGTATTCAGGCTGTTAACAGAAGAATGGAGCAGGAGAAAGCTACGGGACTAAGTGTTTTGAAGAGAGATAACAAAACACTGCAGATATATGTGCCCAGCTCAAATTTTATGAATCGGGTTTACATCCACTTTAAGTCTTTAACCTCCTGGCATCCGCGCTATGGCCGAATGACGGCCACAGCGCGGACCTGCATTCCCGGGAGGCCGTCATATGACGGCCTCCCCTGTGCGCGCCCTGTGATCACCGAGTCACTGAGACTCGGCTGATCAACCGATCTAAGTAAGGGGCCGGTCCCGGCCCCTTACCATGTGATCAGCTGTCAGCCAATGACAGCTGATCACATGATGTAAACAAAAGATCGGTAATAGTTTTTTTTTTTACTCACGCTGACAGCGTGAGTAGAAAAAAAAGCCGATCACCGGCTAGGATGTGAGGGACATCGGTTCCCAAGTGGAAGAGGCACATATGCCTCATCAGTGCCACCTAACAGTGCCCACCTGTAGTGCCAATCAGTGCCACCCGGCAGTGCTGCCCATCACTGCCACCCATCAGTGCCCATCACTGCCGCCCATCAGTGCCCATCACTGCCGCCCATCAGCGTACATCAATAAAGGAGAAAAATTACCCGTTTAAAATTTTTTATAACAAAATATAAAAAAAATATTTTATTTTTTTTAAAAATTCAGTTTACATTTTTGTAACAAAAAGTAAAAACTGCAGAGGTGATCAAATACCACCAAAAGAAAGCTCTATTTGTGGTGAAAAAATGGTAAAAATTTCATTTGGGTACAGTGTTGTATGACCGAGCAATTGTCATTCAAAGTGCGTCAGCGCTGAAAGCTGAAAATTGGTCTGGATAGGAGGGGGGTTTAAGTGCCCTGTAAGCAAGTGGTTAAAAAACAGACATTCCCAATGGATTGATCCCTGCTGACCAGGCGGATGTCTGAAAACAGATCCGCACGTGTGAAAAGGGGCCTGATAATATTATTTTTGATATCACTAGAAAAAAAAAAAAAAAGCCTTTGAAAATTAGTTTGCAATAACTCCATCAGTATCACCAGCAAAGCAGCTTCATTATTATCCCAATAAAGAAGAGAATTGTGTGCTGCATTTCAAGATTTCCTAATTTGCCACGTCACAAATGTTAATTCTCCATTACGAACGCTAGTTTACAAGACCCACCGCTTCTGGCTCATCCTTGCTTCCCAGCATGTGTGTTTGTACTTTGGACTTGTGTACACACGCTCGAAAATTCCGACAACAGACATTTGTCTGCGGAAAATTTTAAAGCCTGCCATCCAACATTTGTCCGCGAAAAATCCGATAACAATTGTCTGATGGAGCATACACAAGGGCGGATTTTCCGCCAACAGCCTGTCATTGTACAATTCCCGGCGGAAAATCCAATCGTGTGCACGAGGCTTTAGAAAACACAGAAGTGTGTAGAGCAGCCTTTCTCAACACAGAGGAACCCTTGAAATAACTTTCCAGTCTCAGGGAACCCCTACTAAAAATGACTAAAGGGCTCTTTCACACGGAGGATCCGGATGTCCGTTTTTCATCCTTCCGTTTTCGGATGAAAAACGGACATACATGTATCCCTATGGAATAGCGGATGTCAGAGGATGAACGTCCGCTGACATCCGACCTGCTCCGATCCGAGAAAGTGTAACAGAGGAAAACCCTACTTTTCCATCCGTTTTCGGATCAGATCGGGTGACGACGGACTCTACGGTCCGTCATCACCTGATCCCCCCATAGGGGAGAGCGGCGCTCTGACAGGTCCGTCGCTGCACAGTGTGCAGCGACGGGACCTGTCATCTTCCTGCTCAGAGGGGATCCGCCCCGTGTGAAAGAGCCCTAAGTCTACAACTTGTGATACATTAGTGTGATGGTTAGTGGTAAGCATGACCCTTATGCCGTGTACACACAGGCAGACTTTTCGGCAACAAAAGGTCCGACGGACTTTCGACGGACTTTCGAACAAACGGACTTGGCTACACGCGATCACAATAAAGTGCGACGGATTCGTACGTGATGACGTACACCGGACTAAAATAAGGAAATTCATAGCCAGTAGCTGCCCTAGCGTGGGTTTTCGTCTGTCGGACTAGCATACAGATGGGCGGACTTTTCGATAGGAACTTGGTCTGGCGGAGTTCCGACGTAAAGATTTGAAACATGTTCCAAATCTAAAGTCCGTCAGATTTTCAACCAAAAAAGTCCGATGAAGCTCACACACGGTCGGATTGTCCGACGGATTCGTTGCGTCGGACCAGACTGGTCGAAAAGTCCGCCTGTGTGTACACGGCATTACACTTGTGGTCATTGGGAAGAATTACCCCCTTACAGATAGCTAAAAAGATCAATGGTGTCAGCGGGAACTTATCTGAGAGGCAAAAATTCTCATTTCTCAAGGAACCCCATAGCAACCTCTGGAGGAACCCTAAGGTTCCACGGAACCCTGGTTGAGGAACCCTGGTGTAAAGGATAGCTCAGTTTTTGACACAATATACGGGTACTTTTTTTGCACGTCATTGACAGACATAAAATGCTTTTAATGGTTTAACAAACCAAAAGCCAGAAAATTAGGAGAAGTTCATTGTCTGAGTATACAATTTAGAAAACTCTTATGCCGCGTACACACGGTCGGACTTTCTAGACAGCTAGGTCCGACGTACTTGCCGCCAGACTTCCGGCGGACTACCGCCGGACTTTCTGGACGGCCGGACTTGCCTACACACGGCCGGACTTTCCGGAATCCGGTCTTCCCGACGGACTTTCAGAATGAACGGACTTTCCCACACACGGAAAAGTTCGTTCATTTTGAACGTGACTCGGGTACGACGGGACTAGAAAAGGAATTCAATCTCGCCGCTTTTTTTGGCGAGATTGAAACCTTGCGAGCCCCGTCGCAGGCCCTTAGGTCTGGTATGGAACTTTAAGGGGAACCCCCTACGCCGAAAAACCGGCGTGGGGGTCCCCCCAAAATCCATACCAGACCCCGATCTGAGCACGCAGCCCGGCCGGTCAGGAAAGGGGGTGGGGACGAGCGAGCGCCCCCCCCCCCCTCCTGAACCGTACCAGGCCGCATGCCCTCAACATGGGGGGGGTTTTGGGGGAGGGGGCGCCTTACGGTGCCCCCCCCACCACAAAGCACCTTGTCCCCATGTTGATGAGGACAAGGGCCTCTTCCCGACAACCCTGGCCGTTGGTTGTCGGGGTCTGCGGGCGGGGGGCTTATCGGAATCCGGGAGCCCCCTATAATAAGAGGGCCCCCAGATCCCGGCCCCCCCACCCTATGTGAATGAGTATGGGGTACATGGTACCCCTGCCCATTCACCTAGGTAAAAAGTGTCAATAATAAAACACAACACAGGTTTTTAAAATAATTAAACAGCTCCGGGGAGGGGGTGGTCTTCTTCCGTCTTCGGGGGTCCCTCCGGTTCATCTTCTCCCGGCGTCCGGTTGGTTCTTCTCCGCTCTCCGGCCTCTTCTCCCGGTGTCCCAGGTCTTCGGCCGGCCCCTCCGCTGTCTTCATGTAGCTCTATTGCCAGTGGAGGTCCGGACTTCTGGGCTTCTTGTCTTCTCTTCTCTTCCCCCAGATGTTGACACGACGCTCTCTCCGGCTGGACTGGTCTCTGAGGGCTGCGTTGTGACTTATATAGGCGGAGACCCCGCCCCCATATGATGTCACAGTCCCTGGGCATGCTGGGACTGTGACGTTTTAGGGGGCGTGGTCGACCACGCCCCCTAAAACGTCACAGTCCCAGCATGCCCAGGGACTGTGACATCATATGGGGGCGGGGTCTCCGCCTATATAAGTCACAACGCAGCCCTCAGAGACCAGTCCAGCCGGAGAGAGCGTCGTGTCAACATCTGGGGGAAGAGAAGAGAAGAGAAGACAAGAAGCCCAGAAGTCCGGACCTCCGCTGGCAATAGAGCTACATGAAGACAGCGGAGGGGCCGGCCGAAGACCTGGGACACCGGGAGAAGAGGCCGGAGAGCGGAGAAGAACCAACCGGACGCCGGGAGAAGATGAACCGGAGGGACCCCCGAAGACGGAAGAAGACCACCCCCTCCCCGGAGCTGTTTAATAAATTATTTTAAAAACCTGTGTTGTGTTTTATTATTGACACTTTTTACCTAGGTGAATGGGCAGGGGTACCATGTACCCCATACTCATTCACATAGGGTGGGGGGGCCGGGATCTGGGGGCCCTCTTATTATAGGGGGCTCCCGGATTCCGATAAGCCCCCCGCCCGCAGACCCCGACAACCAACGGCCAGGGTTGTCGGGAAGAGGCCCTTGTCCTCATCAACATGGGGACAAGGTGCTTTGTGGTGGGGGGGGCACCGTAAGGCGCCCCCTCCCCCAAAGCACCCCCCCATGTTGAGGGCATGCGGCCTGGTACGGTTCAGGAGGGGGGGGCGCTCGCTCGTCCCCACCCCCTTTCCTGACCGGCCGGGCTGCGTGCTCGGATCGGGGTCTGGTATGGATTTTGGGGGGACCCCCACGCCGGTTTTTCGGCGTAGGGGGTTCCCCTTAAAGTTCCATACCAGACCTAAGGGCCTGGGATGCCCCCCGCGCTCGCCACAATGGGAAACTTTGTTTTTCCTATTGCAGCGAGCGCGAGATGCAGTAACCTGCTCCTCCGTCGTATCTGGTCCGTAGGACCAGCATACAGACGAACGGGCTTTCCGTCAGGAACTGAGTCCGGCGGAGTTACGACGTAAAGATTTGAAGCAGGCTTCAAATCTAAAGTACGTCGGATTTCTGACCGGAACGGTCCGTCGGAAGTCCGATGGAGACCACACACGGTCGGATTGTCCGCCGGACTTGGTCCGGCGGCGTCCGTCGGACTTTTGCAGGTGAAAAGTCCGACCGTGTGTACGCGGCATTACAGAAACAAGCAGCAGCAAGTACAAATGTGGAAGTCACATCAAACATTATTTCCAGGCAAATCATACATCCATACAACCTGAACACACACACACATCAGCTTCTCTTTAGCCTGGGTTCCCATATGTGCAACGCGGGAACCAGTGCGATTACAGCGCCGGTTCTCGCATCTCTCCCGCCCGCAGTTCACCCTGCCCTCTACGAACGGCTGTGGGTGACATACATTAGTCCACAGATTGCCGTGCTAACTGTGAACTCGCACATGAATCACATCACATGGGCAAGAAGACCCATGCAATCTGATTCTAGCGCATGGGGGAAAAAAGTCCTCCCTGTACTATTTTCATGCGAATCCCATGCATACAACTGTATAGCTGAACTTGCACTGTACAGACATCGCGTGCGCTGCAGGAGCCGATCACATGCGATGTCCGAGATCGCACATATGTGAACCTAGGCTCAAAAGATAACCGACGTGAGGAGACGGACCTTCACCTTGACAAGGTGTGTTTCCTTTCAGTGGACAACACCTGCGGGCGATTTCCTTGTGCGTCAAACTCTCGGTGTAAAGAGGTTGGTGACACCTTTTTATCTTTATTTCATGCCATTCACAACACTTCCTCAAAGCTAGACCTATTCCCCATAGGGAAAATCCAGCAAAGTCATTTCAAATAAGGCGCACACACACACCAATGCAAAGCTACAAGTCAAAGGATTGTATACAGAAATGGAAGCTAGATGCCACCAGCAAGAGTTATTTACAGCAAACTTGTGTTAGGGCCGCTTCACAGCGCCCCGCTGGGCTTTTGCTAAAGCGCAACTAAGCCGTGGTTTCCCACAGACTTCTTTGAGGTCCTGCGGTTTCAAAAATCCCCCCCAAAGCTCCTGCATGCTGCATCTTTGACACGTTTTCAGAAACTGCACCAAAACCTGCCGGACATCATAGAAGTCTATTAGAAAGAGCAGTTTAGCTGCACTTTTCCCAGAGCAGGGCATAGGAAGCAGCCCTTAGGTCTCTTGCACATGGGGCCATCTAACCTGCAGTGATAATTAGGGGAAATGTCGCGCTAACTCTATCTTAAAAGCAGCCAACACGAAAATTAGACTAAGGCCCCTTTCACACTGGGGCGGTAGGGGGCGTCGGCGGTAAAAAAGCGCTATTTTTAGCGCTGTTTTACCACGGTATTCGGCCGCTAGCGGTGCGGTTTTAACACCCCGCTGGAGGCCGAAAAAGGGTTAAAACCCCTCGTATAGCGCGGCTATAGCCGCGGTATTACCGCGGTATAGCCGCGCTGTCCCATTGATTTCAATGGGCAGCAGCGGTGAAGGAGCGGTGAATACACCGCTCCTTCCCCGCTCCAAAGATGCGGCTTGCAGGAGTTTTTTTCTTCTCCTGCCAGCGCACCGCTTCAGTGTGAAAGCCCTCGGGCCTTCACACTGAACAAACAGCGGAGGCTGTTTAGGGGCGGTTTGCAGGCGCTATTTTTAGCGCAATAACGCCTGCAAACCGCCCCAGTGTGAAAGGGGTCTTATTGTAAAATATAAATGTAAACCAAAATGTGTGGCGCTGATGGGGTGATTGATGCTGTGCAGTATCTGAACTGTGATGGTGATATTCAAAAAATAAAATAAAACAAAGAGTATAAAATTGATTTAATTGAATGTTGGATAAATATTTTTTATCTCAATAAATGGTTTATCCTTGCCGGATTTACACCATGTGGAGGCTCTCTTTTTCTTTTCTTTTTCTTTTCTCTACATCATGTAAACTGCCTCGGTTTGAGCGGAACCCAGTTAACCATCATAGCCAGCTGCAAGACAGCGAATCAAGATAGCTATAAGCCCAAGTCCTGTTCATCCCCTTTGGTGGCGAGTAAATTTCAGGGCTCCTTCCCGGCTGAGGACATCGGATCAACCGGGATTGGATCCACTCTCACCGCTTGGCGGTAACAAGCGTATTTGACTCACCGCTGATGGCTTGTGAGTCCACCATCTCTGGTAAGGGTATCTTATCCCTCTCTTTTTGGTGTTTTTATGAGAAGATAGCACACTTCCAATGGTCTTTAAGAAGCATACAGGATTGGAAATATCATCAACATCAAGGTTTTTTTTCTATGAACTTTCACCTTGTTGATTAACATGGACTCTGGGTGTTTTAACATGCTAACATTTGCCTATGTTTTAGTCATACATCTTGACTGATTAAACACAGGGTCTTGTGAGTTTTATCCATTCGTACACTTCCCTGTATCTATGGTTTTGTAGTTTCCAGGATTACCCAGTATGGGAGGAGAAGCTGATTGCCTCATTTTTAAAAAAAAAAAAAATGTTTTTTTGCAGGTCTTTACACCATCAGTATCAACATCTTTTGTGAATCACTGAATTCTTTGATGTATAGATTATAGCTATTGCGGTAGCCACGTCACGTAAATAGATATATGTTTCACTATATATATATATATATATATATATATATATATATATATATATATATATATATATATATATATATATATATATATATATATATATATATATATATATATATATTTTTTTTTTTTTTTTTGAATATCACCATCACGGTTCAGATACTGCACAGCATCAATCACACCATTAGCGCCACACATTTTGGTTTATATCCAACCTGCAGTGAATCCCAGTTTTATCAGCCCCCCCCCCCCAAAGATTTACCCCCATCCTGACCAGGCTATTTTTTGTGATACGGCACTGTGGTAATTGTGTGGTTGTGCGATGCTGTACCCAAATAAAATTGATGTCCTTTTTTTTTTTTTTTTCCCCCCACAAATAGAGCTTACTTTTGGTGGTATCTGATCACCTCTGCGTTTTTTATTTTTTGCACTATAAGCGAGAAAAAACGACAATTTTGGAAAAAAAAAAAAAAAAAGAAAAAAACACTATTTTTTACTTTCTGCTATAAAACATACACAATAAAAAAAATGTTTAAAAAAAATGCCTGGTTCACATCTAAGCCTTTTTTTTTTTTTGTGCGTTTTCAGTTTTGCAGAAACTAGGGCTGCAACTAACGATTATTTTCATAATTATTAATTCGATTAATAACCTTAAAAACAATTGTGGTGTATAATTTAGTTAATATGCAAAGTTTTAAAAAAAAAAGGCATTTTATACTTAAATATCTCTATGCAGTGGTAAATATAAATAACCAACTATATGGTTAGGGAGCAAAACATCTAATCTAATAACAGACAGAAGATATTTACTGTATATACTATTAGAGGAGATATATATACTGTATATACTATTAGAGGAGATATATACTATTAGAGGAGAGATATACTGTATACACTATTAGAGAAATATAATGTATATACTATTAGAGATGTACTGTATATACTATTAGAGGAGAGATACACTGTATATACTATTAGAGGAGATATACTGCATATACTATCAGAGGAGGGATATACTGTATATACTATTAGAGGAGAGATATACTTTATATACTATTAGAGGAGATATACTTTATATACTATTAGAGGAGATATATACTGTATATACTATCAGAGGAGGGATATACTGTATATACTATTCGAGGTGATATATACTGTATATACTATTCGAGGAGAGATATACTATTAGAGGAGAGATATACACTGTATATACTATTAGAGGAGAGATATACACTGTATATACTATTAGAGGAGATACACTGTATATACTATTAGAGGAGAGATATATACTGTATATACTATTAGAGGAGATACACTGTATATACTATTAGAGGAGATACACTGTATATACTATTAGAGGAGAGATATATACTGTATATACTATTAGAGGAGAGATATACACTGTATATACTATTAGAGGAGAGATATACACTGTATATACTATTAGAGGAGAGATATACACTGTATATACTATTAGAGGAGAGATATACACTGTATATACTATTAGAGGAGAGATATACACTGTATATACTATTAGAGGAGAGATATACACTGTATATACTATTAGAGGAGAGATATACACTGTATATACTATTAGAGGAGAGATATACACTGTATATACTATTAGAGGAGAGATATACACTGTATATACTATTAGAGGAGAGATATACACTGTATATACTATTAGAGGAGAGATATACACTGTATATACTATTAGAGGAGAGATATACACTGTATATACTATTAGAGGAGAGATATACACTGTATATACTATTAGAGGAGAGATATACACTGTATATACTATTAGAGGAGAGATACACTGTATATACTATTAGAGGAGAGATATACACTGTATATACTATTAGAGGAGAGATACACTGTATATACTATTAGAGGAGAGATATACTGTATATACTATTAGAGGAGAGATATACTGTATATACTATTAGAGGTGATATATACTGTATATACTATTAGAGGAGAGATATACTATTAGAGGAGAGATATACACTGTATATACTATTAGCGGAGAGATATACACTGTATATACTATTAGAGGAGAGATACACTGTATATACTATTAGCGGAGAGATATACACTGTATATACTATTAGAGGAGAGATATACAGTGTATATACTATTAGAGGAGAGATATACACTGTATATACTATTAGAGGAGAGATATACACTGTATATACTATTAGAGGAGAGATATACACTGTATATACTATTAGAGGAGAGATATACACTGTATATACTATTAGAGGAGAGATATACACTGTATATACTATTAGAGGAGAGATACACTGTATATACTATTAGAGGAGAGATATACTGTATATACTATTAGAGGAGATATATACTGTATATACTATTAGAGGAGAGATATACTATTAGAGGAGAGATATACACTGTATATACTATTAGCGGAGAGATATACACTGTATATACTATTAGAGGAGAGATATACACTGTATATACTATTAGAGGAGAGATATACACTGTATATACTATTAGAGGAGAGATATACACTGTATATACTATTAGCGGAGAGATATACACTGTATATACTATTAGCGGAGAGATATACACTGTATATACCATTAGAGGAGAGATACACTGTATATACTATTAGCGGAGCGATATACACTGTATATACTATTAGAGGAGAGATACACTGTATATACTATTAGCGGAGAGATATACACTGTATATACTATTAGAGGAGAGATATACACTGTATATACTATTAGAGGAGAGATATGCACTGTATATACTATTAGAGGAGAGATATACTGTACTATTAGAGGAGAGATATACTGTATATACTATTAGAGGGTAAATCTGGTAAATATCATCAGACTCAGAGATCAAATGTCTTCCTTCAAAAAAAACTGTAATTTTAAGAACGTTCGTTCAATTTTCTAATCGTTAGTGGGGTCAAATCGACGTTCATTTTCAACCACAGTGACGGGAAAATTTAGAAATAGAAAACTTCTTGGTGAA